>CAOKZL010001464.1:0-432744 GCA_948472985.1 Iguana delicatissima | reverse complement strand
TCTTTCTTCACAGATCTTTTTCCCATCTGCTGCTTACTTCCCCTTCAAAAGATCAACTTTCAGTCCACTTCTCTCAATATGGCATTTCTGTCCTTAATGTCCTTGAAGTCTAGTAGTTGTCTGTATTTTCTTTACTTTCTCTCACCATCTCTTTCCCAGACTCCCTCGCTCGTCACTTCAATTCCGCCACCACACACATTCTCCGGTACTCCGAACTCCAAGTTTTTTCCTCCCCCCCCCCCGTTTATCTCTGCTTCTCCCGGCACTCACAGCTCACAGTTCCCACAAAGTTAATATCCTATTTTCAAATTAATTACGTAGCAGAATGATTAGCCAATCTTTGAACTCTAATCTCAGCACAGCTCAACGATTTGGAAGGGACACGGAAGAATAAGAATCCACATCTAATCGCCCTTCCTCGCGATCCACTTTAACAAAATCAGTGTCTCTGTTTATGGTTCTCAGTCCAAAATCAAAGCTTCCATCTGTTCCTGTGTCGTGTTAGGGTCTAAGTCGGTATTGAAATTAATCTGGATCCAAAATCCAAATCCTCCAAATCCTCACAACTTATATTGCTGTCTATAAAGTTTTTGAAGTTTCCCAGGAAGGTGTCACTTTACAGATCCGTGTCTTTTTAGAATCAGCCTTCCCTCTCTGCCCTGGACTCAACAGCTCCAGGAGCCTGTCGCTCTATTATAGAGGTGGAATCATATTCTCTTTTGCTCCCAAGGAAAAGATCGAATAGGGCAACTTGCCCAATGTCTTCTCACACTTTGTTCTTGCGAACTTACAAGTGTATGTTGGTTGAAACAGTGGTGACACGGCTAGCCTCTTAAGGCTGTCCGGCGCAGTAATGGCGGCTCCGCGATCCCACAACCCAGCTGTGCTTCTTCTCCTTCACACTCTGGGTTGGAACGGATCCCCATCAAGCCTCCTCCATGATCCCCCTTACCCGGGGATCAATTTCCTCTAGTGAAGTAAGTTTTTCAAGGAAATTACCGACCCCGTCGGACTGCAGAGTTCCACAACCTTGTGGACTCTGATCGCTCGCTGCGTCGCCTCCACTGGAAGTCCCCCCTCCAGAGTTTCTAGAAGATGATGTCACAATCATACATCTGGCTATAGGCACATAGCCAGATGCTTCTGAGATGTCTAACCAGCCACTGAATGGTCATGTTGGAAGGTGACAAATGAACAATGTATTATTACAGGAGGTTTTGGTCATTGTGTGGGTAGGATAGAAGATTCCAATCTTAAAGAAATTCAACTGGCTATGAATCCACTTGCAGTCTGAATTTATGATGATAGTGATAAAGCCCAAAATAGCTTGGGATCTCAATATTTGAAGGATGGTCTCTCCTTATATGTGATCTCCTGGAGGGGCAATACCTTAGGTAAGACATGGAAGAGACCCTTATTGCCTGTGGCATCCCACTTGTGGAATGCCCTCCCCTTGAAAGCTGGACTAGGTCCAGTATTGATTTCTTTTGGTGCCAGGTCAAGACACAGCTTTTTATTAAAACCTTTGGAGCATGATAAACTTTTAAGCATGTCCCTCTCTTTTAGCCTTTTCATTTTTTTCAGCCTGTTTGAATTGCTTAAGATGTGTTCATCTTCTTCAAATTATGTATTGATTTTAATTTTTTAAATTGTGGATATAGTTTTACCTGTTGCAGTCCCAAGATCCCATGATGAAAGGGCAGAATAAAAATATTTAAGTAAATAAATTAATAATTAAAATATTCCAACCACTACAATGACCAAAAAAGTGAGTTATACAGATGTCTTTGTAACTAATTAACAGGATGCTAGCTTTCATCTAGTGGTGTCTGTATACTCTAACTTGTTGACACATTTTTTTTTACCCAGCCAGGCTAGGATTGTTGTTGTTGTTCTAATCTCCAAGTTTCTCAAATTATTTGTATTGTATTATATTGGATTTTTTGCCATCTTGTAAATGGACCCTGAAATCAGGTTTCGTGAAAGGCAGCATTAAGATACCTTAAATGTAATAAAAAATAAAGAAATAATAACAAGGCTACATGATAAATATCCCTAGTTACATTCTGCTTTTTAGTACACTAACACAAAAGTCCAATCATTTACTGGCCTAAAAACTATGTAACACCTTATTTTATGAACACATTTCTGGCCCTTTCCACATGTGGGAAAGGAACCGCGCAAAAACAGGACTCACCAGATTTCTTCGGCGTCCAGTTGAGTCCGTTGGGATGAGGAACAGTGCGAGCTTATCACTCTGCACCGCTCCGGCATCCAAAATGGCAGCTTCTGGTTGGTGGAGGTTCTCCACCAACCTGAGACGCTCGCCAGCCTAAAGCCCGCCCCCAGCAGATCTGCAGGAATGCACTAGTGCGTGCCTGCAAATCTTCACCAGAGCGCGGGGATGGAGCAGCACGGAGTCGCATGTTCCGTGCTTTTTAAAAACCTCTAAAAAAAGGTTTTTAAAAAACACACCAAACAACCAGTTCCGGTCGCTCCGGAGCAGACTGAGGTGTGGAACTGCAAAAGGTAGTCCGCCCCAGTCCACTCTACAGTGCAGAAGACCTTTGTCAGAGGTCGCTCTGCACCGTTTTAATAGCCCGGTGTGGAAAGGGCCTCTGTCTTGTTTAATTTGAACCTTCTATTGGGCATAATCACTTCTTTTTGGCATCATGTCCTTTGGGGTAGGATTTATTGTAAGGCTTGTAACTCACAGGAAATCAATATTTCTCCACTGTAACTAGACTTCAGGACCACAAGGGTATGACCATGTTCTCCATGGGTCCCATCTTTGCAAGCAGATTCTCCACATGAGCTCACAAGCCTGACTTTTAGCTAGACACAAGTCAAGAAATGCAAATTAAAATCACTCTGATTTTTGCATATTTTGTTAAAATAGCAGGACAGCAGAGGAAAGTGCTTGCAGAAACTCTAGACTTGTTGGTATTAAGAATAAGAAATACACACCTTTGAACTTTTCCTGGGTTAATCCTTTTCAGTTGACTTCAAAGCCAATCAAACTGGTGCCATGTTCATAGAAATAAGAGGAGATATACAATGGGCCTGAAAAGTTGCTTTGCACTATGAATATGAGGCTTGGGGTGTTTGTATATTTCTAGCTATCTTTGAACCAAGCCAATCATTTACCAGACCAATCTGTGATACTCACCGTCCCTGAGTCCTCTGGGATATGCTCACTCAAAAGGGAGCCTGGTTTTCTAATAACAACTAGGGAAGTCTACAGCAATAACTAGTTAGTGTCACTTGGCTCAGAGCAAAAAATGCAGGCTTTAATTGGCAGCTAGGTCTGAATTGATTTTTCACACTCTTGCAAGAATGCATGATGACAACCTCTTTGAGCCCTTCTGTGATAATGAACACTGTAGAGCCAGAGGCCTCAGACTGTGGATGAAATAAATGGATTTACATCATGTTTCACAGTTAGGCTGTGAGGAACAAGAGGGATAGACAGATGGAGTCCAAATTTCTCTGGTGAATAAAAGTATAGCTCATCATACCAACATAGTGAAAAAAACCAAGTGAAAAAGATGCTTCCATGGCAGCCTCGGGCCCTGTTTAAAAATTCTGGGAACCATAATATCAAAATGTACATTTAGTATTATCTTGTAAAATGTATTTTTCACATTTTGATACATCAAATCAAGAAAGCTTGCACAGGACTGGAAAACCTAGTTAGCATTCCTGAAACACTTCCCAGCAAAAAGGGTGTCATATTTCTTTCATTGACACATTGTAATTCTAAGGACCAGCTGTAAGACTCAGAAATCTTCACTGAGATTCAAACTAAGTGGTGATTTGAGTGTGGTTTTTCCACACCTCCGGGCAACATACTCTCCATACTTACCAAACAGTGCTAAAATATATGTTTCAAACATTTTAGTTCTCTTTAGACAATACTAAATTCTATCCATAGATAGTGTTGCCATAACCCACGCCCAGGTTTGCTGGATATTACTCACACTCTTGGCATACTACTTGGTGCCTCCCTGGACCATTATCTGGCCTGTATTCCAAGCTTTCATTTTTTAAAAAGGAGCTCCTTTGTGGGAGCCAGGAAATGGAGAAAAAGTGGAGACACTCTTTTCTCCTTTCAGCCATGAGGGAAGGGAAAGTAAATGTTAAAGGCAGGAGCATGAGGTTAGGTGGGGGAAGAAATAGAAGGGAAGGGAGAGCGGGCAGTACATGTGGCAGAGTGCAAGAAGTAAGGGAGAAGTTTGTAAGGTAGGTTTGCTATGAGATAATAGTGACCTCAGGTCACATGGTAAACTCCATGACCAAGTAAAACTTGGGCCTCTCTGTTCCAAGTCCAGGATTTTAAACATTACTCTGCACCAGTTCTCCCACATCAGATGGTATGACGTTTGAAAACATTGGAAGAAATCATGCAACAACTTATGGACTGAATTTGCATAATTAGAATGCTAATTAGAATCAGAATAATTTGCATCCTATGCAAATTAGGAGCCCAGATTTGAGACAGTGAACTACGGCAGCCCTATCCTTGGAGAAGAAATGCGGATGACCACTTCTCAGCCCTCAGGTACACTAAGCTGACAGGGAAGGTCTGATATGAAATTGCAACAATGCTGGGATAGTGAGTACAGTTACATTCCATCATAAGATCAGAAATGCTAAGGGTGCAAAAACCCATGAAGGCTGCCAAACACATTCAACCAAATATATAGGGACAAATCAAAGAGAGAGGCACCAATGGTACACGCACACATACACAAACACTGCTACTAAAGCCCCCAACAGCCTGCACTATTCAAATACCAGTTCCTGTATTCATATATTGGCTCTACATGATGTTACGTGTAATAAGTCAATTCACTCTGCTTCTGCCCATTGTCTTCGCCCATTAAGACTGCAATCTTAGATCCATTCAAAAAGAAGCAAGCCCCATTGAACACAGAAGTGGTGATACCCTTCTATAACTCCCAGGGGCAAAAGCAGTAGTACATTTTTCAGACAAACAGTGAATCATCTAATACCTCCCTGCGCAAGTTGTTCTAGCCATTCATGTGTATGATAACAAAGGCTGGACAGTGCACTGGATCAGCTTACATACTGAGCAAGCACCCAAACATAGCTTCACCCTCTTCTGTGATCCAAAATGGCTATTGACTGGGCCATGGACAGCACCAGAAACTACCAGCTAGCTTTGCAAGCTCACTGGATCCCATAACTGCCCACTGCATCAGCAGCAGCTGATGTACCTTTCCTGGCTCTGGACCTTCCCATTTCCAACTATGGTGATGGGTCTTATTGCTCTGTAAGCATTATGTTGGATTATGACAGAAGACATATGTCTGAACAATTGTGCTAAATTGTGCTGAAACTTATAGAACTATTTCATGTTGAGTGGCCATTTACACATCATCAGGAAAGAGCAAACGAATCACCAGAGGACAACAAAAGGGCAAATAATTATCATATTTTAAATAGAAATGAAACACATTTCCCTGTGTTGAGGAGGACTGGGACTAGGTGACCTGGATGGCTGCTCAGTCTGCTCTCTAGAAGCTAATAATTATTAATGGGTAACTTCAGAATCCTTGCTCTCCCTTCTTATGGGTCTGAAACCTGAGCTGAAACCCGATTTGGACTGAACACTCATCAAATAGCAAGTACTAGAGCTACAAAGGCAGGAGCATCCCAGGTCCTCAGATTTCGAGTCCAAAATCTGAGACCGGCCATCATCTCCTGGTGATGTCATTGGGGATAGTCCCTAATGATCTCATTAAGCATCAACCACAGTGGATCCAATCATGTCATTCAGATAATGAACACCAAATCTAACACAGCTAAAACAAATATTGCTCTGGCTGGAAATTCATTTCTCCAAGCTCTTTATGGAACAGAAATATACACACACTTTTCTCAACTCTGTTTTTAAGAACACAAAGAAGTTGTAGCCCGGCCAAAAATAATTTTCTGAGCTTTGCTTTGAACAGAAAATAGCTGACATCCTATTGAGAGGATGATGAGATGGGTGAACATTACTACTCTGAGAGGTTTTCAGACTCCTCTCACCCAATACTTCAAGAAGCTTCAGGGAGCTCTGGTTGATAGCAATTTATTCCCCCAGCCCTTCTCCAGGAAGACTAAATATAAGGAAGAGCAAAGCTGAGTTCTGGATGAAATGTCAAGTCTCTATCCAGCGCGTTAGGTCTCTACTCAGATGACTACATCAGGTATGGCCATACCTCTGGTCTCAAAAACATGATGTCATCACACCTGCAGAGGTCTTGGGGTAAGGGAATCCAGCTCTGCAGATTCTGCAAGTACACAAATTTTGTTCTGTGTTGATCCTTCCAGCAGCTCTGCCTTCAGATCTTCCAGAATAGCAGTTTAGTGAAGAAGATATTGTGTTCTGCCAGTGTAATATCACAGAATCTGATATTAAATCAACATGGTAGGAATGCTTCTGCAGCACTACAGGAGCCAACACTCCCATTAAAATATTTAGGGTGAAGTTAGACCTAATGTCTCTTGCAACCAAGCTCTTTCTAGCTCTCCCTAGCAGTTTTTGCTTACTGAATATACATTGAGTTTGTGTTTTATTTAGAGACTCTCTCCCTTCTCTACCAAGGAGCCTTTGAACATGAATATATTCTGCGTTACCTTGAAACTTGTTGACCTCACTCATGAAAGTAACCATTTGAACTGATGTGGCATGCCAGTCTCCTGAGAAGGAATGTCTAAACTTAATTCCTGAGCTCCAGTCTTTTCAACGAACACTGAGGCACAAAGTCATTTGTTGGGTTTCTGTTCAGTGTGGAGGAATTCTGTCTTCTGAGTTAAGCTGAAAATAACAAATCAACAAAGAGTGCAGGAGTGCCAAGGGATGTTACAAAACTTAAACCAACATGGAAAATTGATCTATTTAATGTTCAAAGGGAAAGAAGTGGTTAGTGGCTGCTAGAAAATATTTGGAACTTGGCTGAATGTTATCTTGTATGTATTCTGTGACAATAAAGATAACTTGCAATTCATGATGAGTCAGATTCCATTAAGTTAATTTTAATCCTCTTCCTATCTTTTGGGATTAATAACTGAATGTATTCAATACATATTGCATATATGCATATTTATACCCTCTCAAGGGATATGAAATAATATTCATACCCAACATGTATCATTTCATGTCCTAACAGAAGTCCTTCATTCCTTGATGCTTCAGCCTCATTTCTTGTTTTATTAATTTAAATGCCATTGCAGTTAGTTAAACTTCAATGATGTTGAATGGAGGAAAATTAAATAGGGAGATCTATACGACCTATACACAGTAAGATACCTTATTTAACAAAGTGATCTTTAGTGTGAGACAGTATAGCATTATCTTTTTAGGAAAGTATAAAATATAAATTGAATATATTTTTAATTTATATCTCTCTGAAAAATTTGAGAGTAGGATGAGATACGGGTGGAGGTTAACTCATTAATTAACCATGAAATTTACCACACACCACACTGTCCTATAATACAACCTAATATTTAAATGGTGAGTTAGAACCATTAGCAAACACACATAATTTTCTCAAAGCACAATGAAATTACAATGTATTTCATGCCAGTTTCTGAATACTAAGGGGATATTTGGCATCATAGGCCCAAATCAATTTCCTAGTACTAAGTTGAATCAGTGGGATTAGATAACTGTTGATTTGTTATTTTACCAGTTGATCTCATGAGTCCACTCTAGTTGGGACCAATATTTGGATTTGGGCCACAGTTGTATACAGATGGCACATCAGTTTTGCTTTGTTTTTTGTTTCTTTATTTTGCTTTTACATCTTTTTCTTTTCTTTTTTTTTTCTATAGAAGAGAAATTTCTGAATTTTCCAACTCTTGGAGATTATGGAAAATGTTTAACTCTCCTTTTATCAGTCAATTTGTTTGTTTTTGCTTCTTTGTTTTTGTTTTGTTTGCTTTAGGAGCAACTTCAGCTCTTTCAAACAAAAAAACCTGGCACAGCAGGTGTGGACTCAAAATGACTCTGAATCAGATCCCTTTATGAAAGCACGGTTTGTTTTTATTTCTTTTTGCAAATAGTGGTGCAGAAGACTTTCACTGTTCCCCTGCTTCTGCAGGTCAAATTTGAAGAAATGCATTGAATTGATATACTGTTTCCCATACCCTTCAAAAAAAGAGGTAGACCTTTCTTACAATTGCAACAGCGTGTCTGTTTGTTTTTACAGTTTACAATAGTTTGTTTTTACAGTTCATATATGTACTGTGCTTGTAACTTGTAACCTTAATAAAAATTATTTTTTAAAAAAGACCTTTTCTGCATCTGAGTTCACTTCCTCTGTCTCTGTCCCACCTCTGTCTCTCAATTGTATAAGCCACCATGAAAGCAACACAGAATCATTCCAAATTATTAAGATAAAAGTGACACAAAGAAAAGCACCCATTTCTGCAAGCATGCAATCTCACCTTTCCCCCACAAGCTAATGGTAAGCATAATTACTGGAAAGTAATAAGTGCCACTCTCTTTGATGAACCTGCACACAGCTGTTACCTTTTCCATTATGTTTTACATCCAATGCCAGTTGCCAGTCTTAGCATCATTTCTTTGAAAATGACAGGGGGAGTTAGATATTGAAATTGGACTGAACAGATGGCAGACAGTTAATTGCAGTTTATCCACATAGAACAATGGCGATGCACTTTCCAGAGGAGTAGGCCTCTTGGTCTATTACAACAAAATCAACAAAGAGCTTTGTGGGACCTTAAAGACTACCGTATTTATTGCCACATATATTTTCAGGGATAAATGGTGTGTAGAACCCAGCAGTGGGCTGGGTTTCTAGTCCCTATGTTCTTGATCAAGATTGCTGTGTTCCCACTGTTTGCCTGTGTTTTAGAGATGCAAATTCATCTTCACATGCAACATTGAACGATTACTGTAGTTTTCTACACATTGCAGAAGAAAAGTATTTTCCACCATAATCTCCCCATATCCAAATTTCCTGAAGTGTTGAGGAAGAATGGCTCTGTAGAAAAATATATCTTTTTTTTTTTTGGTGGGGGGGTGCAGAAAAACTGTGATTGCTGCAAATGTTCTTCCTGAACAAGACATAGCATTTTCTGCATAGAAAATCTCTATCTGAACAGAAACATTGTTTTTTGCACATGTATTTCTCCACAGAATAATGCATCCACAATTCTTCAGGATGTTCAGATACTGGGGAATATTGCACAAAAGCATCCCCACTCTAATATTCTTCCCTAAGGCTTCCCAACTGTAAAGAAATTCATTTTTCAAGCTGAAAACAAATAATTGTGAATATGCTTTCCATCTCTAATTGGGACTGAATCTAGTGAAATATGTTTCTATTGTTATATATTAAAGAGATGTTAAGACACCACACTTTTGACTTGATTTGTCAAAGAATTCCAGCAATCCCTTCAAGAAATATTATCTTCATTAATGACTCTCTCACACCCTGCTTCGATATTCTGAAATTCAGATGGCAATTATTTGTCACATATAAATGAACACCCCACACCAAGAACATTGTGACTTGCCCAAAGCCACCAATGAGTTTCATGTACTCAGGGGATTTGAAACTGAGGCCATTTCTGCACTACATTGTTATAGTGCTATTATTCCACTTTCAACATCCTGTGGAATTCTGGGGTTTGCAGTTTACTGAGGCCAAAGAGATCTCTGGCTGAGAATTCTAAATGCCCCTCCCTAAACTCCAAATCCTAGGATTCCCTAGGATGTTGAAACAGTGTAGTGCGGAAGTGGCCTCTGACTTCCAAGTTGCCGTTGAATGCTCTAAACACTATACCATATTGGCACATCAAGTCTAAAACATGCCATCACAAGAGAATTTCATTGGATGAAAAATATTGTGGGAATCTACACTTTGATCCTATGTGTGATTACTGAGAAATAAGCTCACATGATCTCAGTGAGAAATATTGCTAAATAAATGTGCTTAAAGTTGCAATCCTATGGATCTTGTCCATTAAGCTGAATGGCACTTACTTTTGTACACACATATATAAGATTGCACTGTAGATCAATTAATTTTCTTCTAGCATATAAGAGAATAAACAGACAAGGCACACTGACACAATTTCTGAGGAGCAAACAGCTATTCTACAGAAAATATTGTGCCTGCTTATATTGTGGATTTAGACCTCCGTAAAATTGATGATATCTCAAAGGACAAGCAGGTGCTTTTCTATCACCAGCAGATACAGAAAATAATTTTGTGGATTTCTTTTTCTGCAAAAAGAAGAGAGATTACCCGTTAGTTGTTTTGTCATTTGATAATTTACAAGAAGACAACAAAATTGCTTAATGCATAGAGGAATCAAGACAAATGCTATAGCTATTTCAAACTGAATGGGTTGATGGTCTGTGATAAATCACGTGTTTTATACAGAGAGCTGTTTCAGTTTCAGTCCCTGAATCTCCAACAAAGCTTGAGCAAGTCTCCAGTGTGAAACACTGAAGAGGAGCTACCAGGCAAAAACAGAGAATTCTGAGTGAGATGTTCCATTGGTCTGGCTTCATATATATCATATATATCTGAACTTTAAAGGAAGATTTCAAGGAGCAAAACCTTATTCCCAAAATAGTATTTGCTTGGATAGCTTATTTAAAAATCAGATCACAGTTTGGAGCAGATTCATTGCCCCACTGACATGGGAGCCACCAGCTTCTACCAACTGATGGCCAGCCTTTGTTATGAGTGTCACAAGTGATACAGAGAGCAGTGGTACATAGCTTTTTTTTTGTGGGGAGGCAGGCTGGAGTAGGAAGGCCCATGAACACTGTGGCACAAAGTCAAGCTCATTCCACAACTTAATAGACTAGAGGCATTTCAAGACATTTGCAGGCAAACAATATGTAAATTGCAATACACACTCCCTTATTTAGAGATGTTTACCTATAGCACTAATTCCTAAAATGTTGGCCTGAATTACGTGCATGCTATACACCAGGGATGGGGAATATGTGATTTTCCACTTGTTCTTAAACTGCAACTCCCATCAGTCCTAGCCAGCACATCCAGTAATGAGAAAAACCCATACACTCTTCAGCCTTTATCTGTATAAAGTGTAATATACTACTATGTTACCACCACCACCACCACCACCATCAACATTATCAAAAGAAATATAAACCTTTTATTGAGTTTGCTATTTATATCAATGGGAGACAGCCCTCACTTAGCCTTTATGTTTTGTTTGTTCAACAAATATTGACAAACAGAAGACTATTGCCAACAGCCCTATGTCATGTCAGGCCAATGGCAGTCTTGGTTCATTATGAGCATGTAGCAGTTGGTAATAAGAATATGTAACATAAGCAGAGTGCAATGTACCTTTTAAGTGTTCATTTTAAGGCAAACTGGTAGTATTTCCACATTAAAGTTTGGCACTTGTAGCTGACAAGGATGAATGATTCAGCCCAAAACAAAATTCCTTGGAAGTAAGCCCAGTTTTATTTCAAAGGAGTGTATTTCAGAGTAAGATCACAGCCTGGTACCATGATCTTAAAAATATTAGGTGAATGAAAGCCCCACTGTTACTGGTGGGATGTACTTCTTTCAACTGAATCACCAGCAAATGTATCCAACCCGTTGCAATGAATGCAAAGCAGCTTCTAAAATGGAGCATGCACTGTATACTAAATACTAGCTGTGTTATATCTAGAGCTGGCTGGGTCTGTATACATTAGCACAGAAGAGGCTTCTATTTTCCCTTACATCCCCCATTTTCACCCAAAGGTCTTACCATCAGTAAACCCTTTCTCATTTCCCACCTTTTTAAACCTCAGGAATTTTAGCATTAGTGCCTTAGTCCTCTCCTTTTCCCCAGCTCAGGCAGTCTTAGCTTCTTTTTCTGTTTTCTAATTCTTAAAAAAAATCCCAATGAGTTGTAGCAGGACTCTTTCTTGCTTTGATGAAGTCCCCCATTTGGAATTTTAACTTGAAACTGGGCACTGCAATATGGACAATAACCAAAACTGCTTTTTCACATTTTGAGCCGTCTACCACAATTTCTCAATGACTTATGGCCCCTCTCCTAGATTTGGAATTTTGACTTGAAATTCATAAATTTGACAACAAGCAAAAACACTGTGTCAAACTTTTAGGTGCCTGGCTTAATGTTTTGATGAAATATGGCTGCCACAGAGAGATAAACATGTGCATGCACACAGACATTCTTTGTTATTAGTATAGGTATTTCTGACATTAACTAAAATAAGCACAATTAGAATGAAAGTCGTGAACTTCTGATTCCCAGATCTATGAATTAAACAGTCTAAGTTTGTACTCAAAATTCCATCAGTGTAGCTTATATAAGCCCCAGATATGCTCAATTACACTATTAAGATCTGGCTCTAGAACCCTTTTACAAAAATCCAAAATAAATATCACCTTTAAACCAATTTTATTTTTTAGAATTCAAAATAAGCCAGACTGTCTGATGTTTAGCTATGTGAACTATTGTGAAACGTTCCCTGTAGCAATGAACCCATGGCTATTTTGTAAGAAAAGAAGGACATTACTTATGGAGCCTGTGGCCAGACTTCACTATTCCACTAATACTCTGCAAGAGTTACTGAAGAATTCATTAATGTCCCACAACTTGGAGATTTAAAAAAAAAAAAGCTGACGGACCTTCTCTAACCAACTACATGTGGCCATTTATACATAAGTCTTATAGAGTAAATGACACAAGACTACAGTCTGATGATATGCTAAGAACTGTAAAAGCATGTTTTCCTCTTTTTAAAAAATGGATATCTTATAGGAGATCTGACAGCAATAGTGAACACACTGAATGAGACAATTCAGCTTCAGTAATATTTTTATTAGATCACCAAAATGTCACAGATGTGGCAAGCTTAACAGTTCTTCCATAACTCTTTCCCAGACATGTTAGTACAAAGATTAGAAGACACAGAAAGGAACAAGAAATCCAGCAAACTGATGGGATTTTCTGGTCATTGTTTGTGAAGGCACATTGACTTCCAAGATGGAACTGCATCACACCTAGTGAAGAATTTCAGAACAACTCAAAAGATTGTGGCACATTTGACATGCACACTGATCCAATAAAGATGTTACTCAACCCTTAACTTTGTTACTGATGATGGATCACATGTGTACTTATTCCTCCCTCCCACACACTATTGGAAATACCAATGCAAGTTTTCATTGTCTAATGTTGATCTTATTACACATGCAGCAAGTCAAAAATAGGGCTTAGGATGGGAGCAAAACTCAGTAGGTTTGCATTTTAATATGAACTCATCTACAGATGAACCAGAACACAATTAACCTTTCGCTTCCTCACTTTCCTGAATTTTCCGATGTAGTTCTCTGATCATAAAATCCATATAAAAATGCACACATTAGAGAAAACTGCATGCAACAAAGGAATATATTGGGGAAAGTGCTGGGAAAAATGTGTAAACAGAAGATAGATATGAAGGTGTGTGAAAATTTTCATATACATAAAAATATATATCTGAATTTTTCTGCAGACCTTTGTACACTTCCATGGCCATTTCTGCACTAGACTGTTATAGCACTATTATTCTACTTTCAAAATCCTATGGAATCCTGGGGTTTGCAGTTTAGGGAGGGGTCTCAAAGGCTCGTCCCAAACCCCAGGATTCCATTGGATGTTGAAAGTGGAATAATAGCACTATAATAGTCTAGTGCAGAAATGGTCCATGTCTCTTCTCTTCTACTTCTGTCTTGATGGTCCCCAGCAGCCTTTCAGAGTCTTCTTTTGAATCACTACTGAGCGTGGCCACCACTATGAGTCTTCTCAAAAGTGTCTCAAGAGCTTTCTTCCTGAAGTTTCACCACACCAACACTACATTTGCCAATTGCCACCAGAGACACTCTCTTGGTCTCTGTCTCACTGGTCAATTGCTACAAGTCCTGGCATTTCCAGAGCTTGAGCTGAGATGTAATTGACTCTCACATCTTTCTCTTACTCTTCTCATTTCCTTTCCAGGAATTCAGAATGTGGAACAAGCTCTAGTTAACAAAACAACCTGTTGGTCCCCTGATGAACCCCCATGGGAGAAAAACCCAAGTCTGAGAAAAGCCCAGACTGAAGAAGACGTTTGGTGACCAGGCCTCCCTAAGGAAACATAAGAGGATTCTGCATAGGAGAAAAACCCTATAAGTGCTCAAATTGTGGCAAGCAGTTCAGCAGCAGCATGTCCTGTAAGATGCGTAAGACCAGCCACATAGGCAAGAAGCTACAGAAATGCAAACATTGTGGCAAACATTTCATGTAGCAAATCCAGCTCAATAAGTAAGCGGGAAGCTATGCACAGGGAGGTTCTATCAAAAACATACCAATCTGGGGGGAAATTCCACTTGATATGCAATCATATTACCCCTCACAGAAGGATCACCTAGGATTGCAATGATAAAAGTTGCAAGAACATTTTATATCAGCTACAAAAGCTTTTGATAAGACAAGTCTCATCCTCCATTAAGGCCATCAGCTGCTGCCATATCTTGTAACAGTGAGTTTCACAATGCACAGTTTGAAGAACCATCTTTTTTTTTCTAATTCAGTCTAAATTCACAGATCACTGTTTTGTCAGGAGCTGCATACTACACATTCAATAATTTACTCCTCACGATGTTCAATAAATGCTCTTTAAGTGGACAATAATGCACCATGAGCTACTAGGTCAGGTGGGGCTTCACTTGCAATTTTACAGGGCTCTGAGCTCTGACCCCTCCTTCAAAGTCATCTTTGAAGGTATAGTTTGCTGCCTTTGACAACATTATAAGCACTACCTTTGTTTAGGCTGGATTTTCCCTTGGAATATTTGCAGTTTATAATGTGCGTGTGTGTGTGTGAGAGAGAGAGAGAGAGCAAGAGAGAGAGAGGGAGAAAGAGAGAGAAAGAGAATTGTAGCAGAATTGCAACAAATACTGTGAAACTGAAAATTGCCTGTGAAAATGGTACAAGTCTGACATTTTCAAATAATGGAAAGAACTAAAGTTGGGGGGGTTTGAATTTTCAAGAGCATGAATGGAGCAGGAAGTTTTAGTTTCAGACATCATCATCACACCTTATTCTGGGCCAAATTCAAGGTGCTAATTTTGTTCAGTCTGGTTTTGAATACTTTTTAAACAGTTTTATTCTGCTCTCTGGATGTTTCAAAGATCACTTATGCTTTTCTAAATCCAAATTTGAGATTGCTTTTAAAGCTCTATATAATCAGAAGTAAGGACATTCCTAAAAATTTTCATAAACATTGCTGTTGTTGTTATGTGCCTTCGAGTCAACTCCAGCTGCATGGCCCTATCATAGGGTTTTCTTAGCAATATGTTTTCAGGGAAGATTTGCCATTTGATTCCCCTTAGGCTGAGAGAGTGTGACTTGCTCAAGGTCAACTAATGGATTCTCATAGCTGAGTAGGGATTCAAACCGCTGTCACTTGGAGCTCTAGTCCCCTACTCAGACCACTATATTACAAAACAGCTCTCATTTTAATAAATAGAAGTAAATAAAAGTAAATATATAACCATGCACAACTAAAATATTTTAAAAGTCTGAACCATACAAAAGCACAAAAAATGATATTGGTACTATATCTCCCGATAATCCTACCCCTAACTCTCCTGTGGTCTTCAGTGATGTTTAAACAAAGAAATAGAAAACTAAAACTTGAAAACCTTTTTGGACTACAATCCCCAGAATCTGCCAGTCAGAAGGATGGATGAAGAATTGTGGGGGTTGTAGTCCCACAAAAATTAATATTTCGAAGATCTTCAGAAAACAGAAAAATACAGGGACAGAGAGAGATCTGAAATTCATTGCACAAAAAAGTAGAAAGCCAAGCTAAATATCTAGAGGATATCAAAAGCAATCTTCCTCACAGTTCCTTGGCTTTTAACAGTTCAAGACCTAGCAGTGGGTAGGGTCAGACAAAAGTCGAAACAACAGGCAACCACAAGCAGCCTGCCTCTGCCACTCTTTGTAGCCCTGGGTGATATGTGGCTGTTTGATCAGCTGGCTATTGTCTTGCCCCATGTCAGGGGACTTTGGACACCAGGGAGGCTCTTTATCTTCTGTGCTATTTGATTGACCTGTTGAACTGTGGCAGCCCTCAGGCACTGCTGTTTACAAGAAACTTGAAAAGGAAGCCTTAGATGTTCCGAGAACTGACCAAGAAAAGGCGGCAGACAAGCAAACAAGGGCTCTGTGTCTATAAAATAATAAGCCTCCATCCTTATGAGGGAGGCACAGAGCAAGAAAATTAGTTCTTGCATTCATTGCACAGGAGATGTATCTTTGCATGCACCACACACTGCAAATCTGTGAGGAAGCAGAGGACAATGATATCTAGCCATTTACAAGTTTCAACGATGCTGGACATTTTCGCATGTTGTCCTTTCTCTCTCTATCCCTGTCCCAGTTATTTCATCAGGTGCTCTTGGACTGTCATTGTTAGTAGTGTGAGTGGAGAAAGCGGCAACGTGAACTCCCCTTTAATCAGCACTCAGAGTCTGGAAATATTACTTTTGGGGGCTACAATCCCTAGCACTGGTTATGCTGACAGGTATTCTAGAAGATATAAACCTGACCCCCAGAAGTAATTTTTCTAAGCTCATTCAACTGAACCCAAAACAGTTTCCAAAGAACTAGAAGATAGTAGAGGCAGGGCTCACAGGGCTGAAGCATCTGAATTTTTGGATTAACTGTGATGATACCGTTGGTCTCCTCCTCTCCCCTCTCAACAGCTTAGCAGCAATCCTGGTAATAACTGGGAGAAGAGGGTGGACATTTTTGTGAAATATTCCTGTCGTAAAGCAAATAATTCGTGGCGTGTTGGTCTTGAATGGGAAATTAAGATGTATTCAGTTTATAAAAGATGTGCTCCTGATCAAGATGAAAATGGCTAGAACTGTGGGAGTACACTGTTGCTTTTCACATGGACTAAGATAGCTATCTGCTGTGGCTATAGAAAATAGTGAGCCCTTGCACTTCAAAATTGACCATTTTTCCATTGGCCTTGCTGATCTTGTTCATCCCAAATCAGCTAACACTTCCAGAGCAGACACAAAAGGATGCTCATGTTCATGATGAAGAAAAAGAAGGGAAAAAATGGTTTGCCAATTACTTTTCCAAGACAACCAGCAATTTTGTCTTGTGTGTATTCACTTTCATGTTGCCTCTTGACCTATGGCAACTCCATGGATTTCATGGGGTCTTCTTAGGCAAGGAATACTCAAGAGGTGATTATGCCAGTTCCTTCCTCTGAAATATAGCCTGTGCTTTATCCAGTTTTTCACCCTTAAGGTCCATAACTCTGCAATAAGGTTATGATCCAGCAATTCAGTTCCATGGGGCAAAGGATGGGATGTATTAAAGGTGACTAGACCAGTAGCTGAATGTTACTTCAGGTCTGGTGACAAGACAGTTCTCCTCCTTAGAACTGTGAACAAGTTGAGCAAATGAATGCTGGCCACGTGGCACGTACCTCTGCCCTTCAACAGCTTACCATGACTGGCTACTCTGAACTCCTTAGTGTTTACTTTCAAGGCTAAAATCTTGTTACCCTGTGACTTGGGGGTCCCGGGAGGGGCACCCAAACAACCAAACAACAACAAGCAAAGATGGGGAAATTAGCTGGAGCACTCTCTTGGCTAACGAGAGGCAGGGTAACTTAGCATGGATCTTTTACCCAATGTATACAGCATCAGGTCAGTGAGCAGGCAAACAGTTCAAATAACAATTAAGATTTATTAGACAATTATTAAGAAAAACACGAACACACTCCTAACTAGAAAAGGAAAATAGAGTTCAAGGGGAATGGCTGATATGCCACCTGTCCTGCAGTCCTGGGGAAGCCGATTGTAGAAGAGGAAACTCGGAGTGGCGACCGGGGGGAATCTGCTGAACCGAGCGGCCGCAAGGCAGAGTAGAAGTCCAGAGCGATCCAGTGAGAGTTCCAAAGGGCTCTCAGAACTGGGGGTTTTTATCAGGGAAAGAACAACCGTAGGCTAGTCTGATCTTGGGCGAAAACAATAAGTTTTGGGTTGGAAACTATGCCTCTGAAAGGTCAGAATTTACAAGATTGAATTATGTTCCGAATTGACAATAGTATGGCTGGTATGTAGATGCCGCTAGCTCAACAGTTAAGCACTTAGCTCGCCAGGGTGCCCTCTCAGGGCAGAGGGTCTCTTTGTTTATAATGAGGGTGTTTGTTTCGGGAGGTCCCCTAAAGCAGATCTGGCAATCTCTGGCTTGGTTTGGTGGGAGCAACGAATAGTAGCCATGCCTAGCTTCGCGCTTGTTCGGTGGCCTCACAAACACTTGGCTGGTGGCAGAGCAGGGCCGAATTATGATATCAAAATGATATCTTTGGCTCACCAAAGGTCAGGCCAGTACACAGTGGTAACAACCTCATTCTGTTTAATGGTAGGGCCTATTTTAGTCACTTGAGCTTTGTTGTGCTCATTCTTTAGTCTTCTGTCAAATGGTATCTGGGTATGAGAAAGAGTTATTACTGCTCCTTAATTTTTTAAAAACCATTCTTATTGTGCAAAGTACTTGAGAATCATTACTTCTTTTTAGCCAGAAAGGAAATGTATGACTTTTCCAAGGAAGATTCTTTCACAGCAAACAGCTGAATAGATCAGCCAGTTAATTAAGATGATGTCAGTTAGCTAGGTTTCCCAATAAGTAAATAGTGTGAATAAAGATTTGAGTTCCCATTATTCTAGCAGGAGCAGTTCTAATGAAGACATAATAAATTGCTACTACCAAATAGTAATCTGAAATGCTAACAAGCTACATAAACAGGCATGATCAGTTTGCAGTTTCTGTTTTCATATGCAATTAGGATTGTTAGATCTTAGAGGCTTGAGTGCCCTGAACTTCAGGGCCTGGCCACTGTTCTCTAGTCCTCAAGGCAAGTAGGAGGAATCTTAGTGCAAGAGCACTTACTTGAAGAATATGTTTACATATATATTTTCTTCACTTGTTTAAATGTGGTGTTTTTTATTTGAGTGATATACAATGTGTAAATGTGGTTGAAACATAATATATTATGATCAATGACATTGGCTGGAATTTAAGATCATAGTTGCAAATCGGTAACCTAGAGTTATACATTCATAACTGATTTGTATTTGTGATCCCTCCATATTCAATAGTGTAGGAAGTACACAAGGATTGTAAAAGTCTCCTGGTCCCAATTTCCCAGGCATCAGCTGTTGCAAGTGACAGTGGCCTGTTTTCCTGTTGATGGGACACTGACATTTCCACCCTCTCCTGTGAGCAATCTCTGGTGTGAGGGGGCATTATGACAGGGATCCTCCTTCTGGTTGTCATGCCAGAGATCAGCCAGAGGACAGGAGAACAGCCCTTCATTGCTCACAGTGACTGATGCCCAGTTACCCAGGACTGAGCAAGGGGATCAGACCAGGAGTTAAGTGGCCGATCTAGAATTTCAGTCATCAATTGTAACATCCCCCTTGTAACATCATCATGGCCTGTTTCCTCTGACAGCACAAGAAGTCATCCTAAGGTCTTCAGTTTCAGCCGCAAAATCTCAAGGCTTGGACAATCCTTACCTGGCTGCCGTATATGTGATGTTATTCATTGTCAGTCCATCTCTTGTGATTTTGTTTGGATAATGTTACTTGTAAGCTGCCTTGGAAGGATTTGCATCTTGAAAGGTGGCATATTAATAAATATAATAAATATAGCCTCAGATATAGTTTAGCACTGGATGCCTGCCCTGACAGGGAACTGGAATAGATGACCAGGGAGTCCCTTCCAGCTCTATGATTTTATGATTCTCTTATCAAATGAACAAGCAATTAAATCATTTCTTAAGTTATAACTCAGCAATTTCACACAGGTGACTACCTTTGAAATCCGCTTGTTTACACTAATCTAATGTCAGCAATGATGCATCCTAGCAAACTGAAAGCTTCTCCTATTGGTTTCTCAACAGTTCCCTTATGGATTTATTCTTTGCCCATGGATTTATTATGGATTTATTCTTTGTCCATTTATTTACACACACACACACACCGTATTGGAAAATGAACAACTGAGAAGATGCCAAATGCTGTGGCTGAGTTTCTTAGGTGTTGTAACAGTGTTTTTGGGGGCAGACATAGGAGGGAGACTTGCCATTTCTTTAGATGAAGTATATAGTCCCTATGTTTGTGTCTCTGTTGTGCAACATTACTGATAAGTAGCTGTTTAAGCAGCTGCCTCTAGGAAAGAGCAGACCTACCACCCAAGGTCTGTGCGAGAAAAGTATCATTGTTCAGGATGGGCTATAGATCATAGATGACAAGGCAGAGTGGTTTCAGATGAGAATTATCAGTGACAAACGGTGTGCAGTTATTTTCTCTTCTGAGCCTGGCCTATGACAGGCTATTATTATTATTGGATACCAGTCTAGCGTTATTCTCATTTTTTCTCTACAAGGCCAGTAGAGCAACATCAATACACTATCACAGATTACTAAGATGGAGCTTCTTCTAGACTCTAAGGCATTACCAGCCTGCCAACAACTGTCACTTCTAGATAAGCCCTTTCTGTTTTCCTGTATCCTCAAATGTTTCAAACTAACTTTATTATGCATGTTGCTTGGTGTGGCTGAAAGATGGGATTATGCTTAAGAGAGAGAGAATTTCACTCTTACAAGCTTTTGATTTGATGTTCAGGTGGTATTTCTTTGTGTGGCATGAAAAAAACTAAGGCAAATATAGCTTCTAATAATCATTTTATGCCATATTTAGACTGTGGAATAAGTATAAACAATGTTTGTGTCCTAAAATGCCTTTGTGTGTATCATCTCATGATGGTTAACATATTGAGATTTAATTGAGGTAGAAGGGGAATAAGCGCAATTGAAATCAAATGAAGAGTTGAATTCAAAGGCCTTTGATACAAAATGGTTTGCTTATAAACAATTATCAGAAAGGTTTAAAATGGAAAAAATGTTATTTGGCTTTGATATTGATAAAACTGATTTTGAGAATCAGTTCTGTAGTGATGATGAGCATTTAATAGCAAAAAGGTAAGATGTTGAAATTTGAAACAGAGGAAGAACAAGCAAAATAATATCTGATTAAATGTATGAATGATTAAATGGGTGCAAAATGTGAGTTATGCAATTCCATTGGACCAATGGGAGAAGATGTGAGTGAAGGATTTTGAATTTTATATCAAGTTATCATTTGAAAGATTTTTTTTTACAAGTTAATATATCAGTGGTACCTCATTCCTGAAAAACTTTCTAAAATGTATAAAAATTCAGCAATTAAATGTTGGAAATGTAACCAGGTTGAAAAGACATTTCCTCATATGTGGTGATTATGTGAGAGAGAGAAATTTTGGATGATGAAGTATAGATTGATGGAGAAGATTTTGAAGATTAAATTTCAAATGAAATCTGAACTGCTTTTGTTGAGAGTGATAAATTATCACTTGAAGAAGAACTGTGTAAGAGTAATACAATATATGATGGTATTAGTGAAAATATTATAAGCCTGGAAGTGGAAGGATTTTGTGATCCCATACCAAAAAGATTGGATGACTAAACTCCTAGATACAGAGGAGATGGATAAGCTAACAACTTTCATTAGAGATGATTCTCGTATTGAATACAAACAACAATGTGAAAAGGTTACAACATATTTAAAATTAACTGAAGGGAAACAAACAGTAAGAGATTTTAATTAATGGGAAAGGTTAGGGTTGTGGTTTTTTTGGTAGAATTGTACTAGAATTAATATTAGATATTAATTAATGGAAATGTAATTGTGCTAAGTCCTCATTATCTTAATAGTATTAATATTAAATAATGTTATTTTAATAGTTGAAGTTTATTTAACATTCCTATATATATAAATAAGACTTTCGGAGAAGTATTTTATAGTAATAGCACCAACTATTCTAATGGGGAGTTTAAAGTCCGATGTATATCTCTGGGTTTTTTCCTTTTAACTATTGATTGTAGTAGTTTAGTTAGTTAACTAATTAGTAGTTTGTTTATGTAGTAGGTTTTTTTAAAAAATATGTTTTTAAGCATTATAGCATGACAATGCAATAGTGTACTGATGTATCCTGCCATTACAACATTGCTGGGTGAGTAGGGCTTCCAAAGGGAAAAAAAACTACAGTGACAGTGGGACAAGGGAGTGGCCAAGGACTCTGCAATGCAGAAGGAACACTTGTGCTAATACCGCCACTCATTCGCTTAAGGCAGAAGGGTAAGGAAGCAGAAGTGTCCCCAACTTGACAGCATCACACAAATGGCAATGCTGGGATTGTAACACTACAATGCACTAATGGCATCTAGTGCAGAAATGGCCTTTGTTGCTGCTGTGAAAGTTGTTACTCCTAAACACATAGAAGTGACTGGCTTCAAGCCATACTGGATATGTAACAAAGCATTTACTTTTCCTTTTATATGACATTAAGAATCTTTACCACTCTCACAAAGCCAAATGAATAATCAAAACAAAATAGACAAAAACTTTAGTTCTTTTCCTCAAAATAGACTAAACCTTTTCTTTAATTTTCCAGCTTCCAACTCTACTAAATGCTCATTCCAGTCTCTCTTCAATTCCATAATTGCTTGTGGAACTATTATAACCAATTCTATTTCAGGAAAGAGATCTGATGATCTCCACAGCCAATCAAAACAATGGATGGGATTCAGAGTTTTTACTTCATTGGCAGGACCAACCTGGAGCGGAGTTCCACCGAATGTTCCTACTGGTAAAGGGGAGAAGAGATCTCCCCCTCTCCCTCCAACTCTTGGGTGCACCCTCCCTCATTGTTTCAGAGTATTTCCTCAATGCTTCAGAGCAGATTTTTATGGTTCATTGGGGAACTGAAAGAGGAGGGGGTAGAAACTGATTAAAATTGTTTCATTTGGTATTCAGCTGGTTGAGAAGCTCTTTTGGATCAAACAAAAACCTATAATTGATGGAAGACCCTCCTTCATTTGGGGACAGTTTTGCTGGATCCAATCCAATATATTTACTTCCCACCTTCTTTCATTATAACCAGCATAAAACTATAACTATAACCTGCTTTCACTCTTATTGTCTGCTGAATTTAACAAAAAGCACAACAATCCACCTTTTGCCACATAATCAAAGCTTCAAAAATTCTCTTTTTGGACTGCAACTCCCAGTCAGTATGGCCACTGATGCCTCTGTTTTTGCAAGCGGGAACACAGGCAAGCAAATTTGCAGTAACAGGTGAGATCCCTGCATGGGACAGAAATCCCTGATCCTTGAGCTGGATGCTAGGGGCAATGCAGAGAGACCTCATGACAAAGAGATAAGAACATTTCCCCTCCTCTTGTTAGATTTACTGCTTCTCGTACTACAGTAAGTGCTCTTCATTTAGCATGTATAATAACCCAAAAGAAGCTGATTTTGGCCAGGTTCCTATTGTAGTAATATGCAACTCTAATTATCTGGTACACTAGCAAAGTCTCTTTCTTTGCATTTATGCAAGGAAGAGGCAGCAGAAGGCTGCCAGCCCTATGCACATGTTTCCCATGCACCTATCTTAAGAAATCCAAAGTAGTATGGGAGCTTAAGAAAGCCAAGGTAGTATGGGAGGGAATGGTTTGAATAATCACTTTTCCATGATACAAGCAATTGATTGTCCATGGCAATCCCCCATTACTGCCTTGACTCTATAAATCTCAAAGAGGCCAGGCATTTAGGAAACAAGTGAGACAGAGAAAGCAGTGTACCACTACCATTTTTTTCCTGCTCCCCCTGCCACTGTTATCAATAGCTTCACCTCCACTGGTGTAGTTAAACTTCTGATGGAGCCAATAGGATCCAAGCCAGAAACTCCACAGTTTCCCTTACAAGAATTTCACCCTGTTTTATGATATGTTCTTGTTAAATGAATCCATAGAATAATTTATATTTTCCAAAACAATATATTGGCAAATATTTAATGGTATGAACCTTTTCCCTACACAAATGTTACATTGTTTTCTGCTATAAATTATAGTGCTTTTAAGAAGATTGTTATTGCATTTAATTTTCTTCTAAAATAAAAATTGGTTTGAGTGCAATGACATTCTTGCTCAGTGTTGCTTAGAAGAACTTGACAACAGCTCCCTTAAATGTCAAAAGCACAGTGATTTAAATTAACAGGAACCATGAGCCAAACAACATGCATATGCACACACCCTAAAGCTTGTGAAAAGGATTAAAAGACAAATTTAAAGTTCACATGATTTAAGAGCAATTAGGCAGCCTTATCTAGCAAATCAGTCATTAACTTTAATTATATTTACACTGCAGCTTGAAAACAGCATCCACTTGACCCCAGAAAGAAAGAGAATTCAGAAGACAGGACAATAAGTAGATTGCATACCACAAGAATCCAGCAATGCAAATAAAAGTGTTAACATTGCTAAAAGACTCTCATAAAATGAGATTAAATGAACTGCAAAGCCATGGTCAGAATGAAGAATCTGTTAAATCTCCAGTCATATTCAGGGTGGTCACACCTTGAAAATCAATTCTGTGCAGTACCTGTTTCTGTTTTTATTATTTTATCTACTTTCTCAGTCCTGGGACTCAAGGCAGCTTACCAAAATTGAAACAAATACATTTAAAAGTTATCACATCTTCAGCATACAAAGACTTAGGCCACTTCCGTCCTACACTGTTATAGCGCTACTATTCCACTTTCTACATCCTGTGGAATTCTGGGGTTTGTAGTTTAGGGAGGGGCGTTTAGACTTCTCAGCCGGAGAGCTCTTTGGCCTCAGTCAACTACAAACTCCAGAATTCCAGAGGAGGTTGAAAATGGAATAATAGCATTACAACAGTGTACTGCAGAAATGGCCTTAGTCTTTTCTTTTCCAACGTAAATGTAGTTCCCTAGATTGTTCCTCATAAGGCTTGGTTTCCAGACCTCTCAGCTGTCCTTCTCTGGACACATTCTAGGTTGTCAATATCCGTCTTGAACTGTGGTGCCCAGGATTGGGTACTGTATTCCAGGTGAGGTCTGACCAAAGCACAATAGAATAGTATTACTACTTCCTTCAGTCTGGACACTATATTCCCATTCATACAGCCCAGAATTTCATTGGCTTTTTTGGCCACTACATCACACTGTTGACTGTTGATGTTTTTGTTTTATTTCACATTTATGAACTATCTTGATGGCTTTTTAGGACCATATAAGAACAGAGGAGAAGTGCCATATAGACACAATAATAAGTATATATACCTATATATACTTGATCTAGGACTGAACTATGCAGAAGGGACCCGCTTCCAAGTCCCACAGTGGGGGCCTTCTCATCTCATCTTCTCATCTGTAGCACCCTGATTGTGAAATGCCCTCCCCTTGGAGATCTGACCAGCATTGACATTGGTCTTTTTCTGGAATTAAATCAAGACATAGCTTTTTTATTGAAGCTTTTGAGGGTCAGTTTACTTTTAAATCTACATGTTTGTTCTTGTTGTGTGCATGTACATGGTTTTTAACTGTTGTAGACTTTTAAACTGTTTTAAATTGTCTGATTTAGTGTTTTTATCCTGTTAAGAAGCTGTTCATTGTTTTAACCTGGAAATGTTTTAAAATGTTTTATCCATGAAATCCCACGACAAAGGGTGAAATAAAAATATTTTATTAAAAAAAATTAATAAAAAGGATTGCAGAGCTCACACCAAGTCTTAGCACAAATACTTTCCATTACACACAATGTTACACAGTGCATGAGAAGGGAGGGGGGATATGGTAATCTAGTGTCCTATTGCATAAACAGCTGCAATCTTTGACATTCCAACCTTCTAACGGCACAAAACCAATAGTAAGAAACATTTTTTTAAAAAAAATTCTTTGCGATTTTGCGGTTGGATTCTATAAGGCTTGCTACTGACCTGCTTAAAATCAAACTATTTTGTTTTGAGTCCCTAAGAGATGAAGAAAAATGTTATCAAGAGCAGGCTACAGACACATTCCACATGAGCCAGCAACAGTAGGATTACCTTTTTCTTACTTATCATAGGTAGTGGTCTAAAATGACTGTCTTTCAGCTCTCTTCAGCCTAACATAATGGCAGGGCAAACCATCTCAACCTGCAGAGCCCAAGTATGGGATTAGCTCTCCATAAAGTGCACAAGGACAGGATTAATTGTGCCTGCAGAGCTGATAACCTACAGCACTCAAAAGCTGTGAACATGGAGCATTGATTAGCAAAGAAATAGTTCTGAGCCATCTGCCTTTGTCAAATCAGCTGCTCCTCACTCACTGAAAGAAGCCCACTTCTTTCAGATGGGAATTACACAGGGCCTGTGTTCACAGTTGTTGCCACAAGCATACTCTGAGCAAGGTTTTGTTTCTACACCACCAGTATGTATACAGATACATTCAAAGCACAAGATAACTTCTTAAGCTTTCTCTCTCTCGTTATTTTTCTGTTCAAAAACTCCCTCCCTAGATACTTTTGCATCTGCATATATCTTAACATAGTGGATATGAAAATAAAACAACAAGGTCCTGTGGCCATTTCCGCACTAGACTGTTATAGAGCTATTATCCCACTTTCAACATCCTATGGAATCCTGGGGTTTGCAGTTTAGGGAGGGGCCACCTAGCCCCTCCCAAAACTGCAAACCTCAAGATTCCACAAGATGTTGAAAGGGGAATAATACCGCTATAACAGTCTAATGCAGAAATGGCTTGTGTCTCTATAGAATCTCTTAAAATATGCAGGGATTTAATGGAGTCATAGCTGTGTCTATTAAAAGAATCAAATGCAAGGTCTCCAGAAATGATGTATCAGCATATTGACCACAATTACAGTGGGGAGAGCCTTGCAGGTGGAAATAGGATATAAATCTGAAATTTAAACAAACAGCTGTAAGATATATAGATCAATTATTTAGCTTAACATGCATGCACAAATACACAAACTTTCAGGGATGAAGAGGCATGCTGTTTCTTCATCATAATCACTTCTATTTGACTGTTTACTTAGATTGGTGGCAGCTTTTAGTTTTGCTAAGTTGCCAACTGCTTCAGTGAGCAATTTCCAGTGTCTTCATCTTTTGCTTGGTGACGCTCCCCTCCTTTCCTCCTGGCAATGCCTTTAATCCTCTTTGATGCGTATATGATCTTCCACATTTGTGTGCGTGCATCTCTAGGTAGCCTCTTTCATACTCTGGTCAGGTCTCCTCTGTGCTATTCCACAACTGCATATGTTACCATGGGAGCTTCTGATGACTTCAGCTAAGAGCTCTCTCTCTCAGGCCTTCCTACAGATTAAGTCTTTCATCTCCCCTGCCCTCAGTTTTCTGAACTTTCCTTTGGCTTCTTACTGTATTTGTCTTGTGCCAATGGAAAAGTATTGTGTTGTTTTTATTTTCCTTCAATCTGTCACCAGCTCTTGTACTGGAGTTTCATCCAAAGTGAAGACTGATCTATCTTAGCCAGCTCACTGGATCTTGAACAGGGGCAACTACAGCATAGAATAAACTGTGTATTGTACAAAGGCAACTACAGCTTGGACCTAATGAGGAACCTATGTAAGGTTGTCATTGCAGACTATTCTTCTTGATAAGTGGGCGAGTGAGATCCCATTTCAGGTTCAGCCGTCAATTCAATTTCTGCTGGACTGTAGAGCCATAGGACGAAAATGTTAGAAAGTGTCCATTGTCTAAATATTAGCTCAGTCAAAAAGGCCATTGCATGGTTCTGTGCTGTTTATGATCTAAACATGTTTGGATTTCATCTAGGTCTGACAAAATGCTCATCACTCACATGGACAAGAGTGGAAAAAAATAAGGCAGGGTTCTAGGAATACAGATGCATCTCTTTTGGTAGTCAACAACTGCTGTCTCTATGCACGTTTGTATGTGTGATATACTGCAGTGTGTCCACACATAAAGAGAAATCCAACTTCCTGCAAGATGTCTGCATGTGCAAAAGGATCTTCTCCTTCTCTTTCCCACTGTACCCCCTAGAGGTTTCTTCTAGAGGGAGCCTTAATCCTTCACCTAAGATTTTGAGGGTGCATGAGGGGTTGGGGGGAAGGGGTAATTGTTCCTCTTTCTGTAGAAAGATGTAATTGACTTCTGTTCATACGTGACTGCATGGAGCTCTTTGTCTGATCTGAGCAGCAACAACATGTTCATGCTCCTTAAATTTTTCCCCCAAAACTCAAACAATTTACAAGCAAATACCTGTAGTAACAACAATGGAAAGATATGCAAGAGCAATTACAATCATACTTACCCACATAAAGGGACCAAACATTATTCTTACACCTTATCCTCAGAAACCCAGTAGGTGACCTTGGGCAAGCCACACTCTCTTAGCCTAAAAGGAAAGAATGCTAAACCTCCTCTGAATAAATCTGGCAACAAGTTGTCATAAGTAGGAAGTGACCTTAAGTCAGCTATGGCAGAACTGATTTGAAGGCACATAAAAATAAAGCTTTCAAGCATCATATAAAGTAGACTATAATCCTTAAAAATGTACCCCATGATAAGCCTGCCAATCTTTGTTATTGTGTACTTTTAAGTCATTGCCAACTTAGGTGACCCTAAGGCAAACCTATCATAGGGTTTTCTGGGACTGAGAGTGTATGACATCCACTGGATTTCCATAACCGAGAGGGGAATCAAACTCTTGTCTCCAGGTCACAGTCCAATGCTCAAACTGGTAGACCAGACCTGGGCATTGTACGGCCCCCGGGCCACATACAGCCCTTTGATTGGCTCTGACCGGCCCGTGTAAGGCTAATTGGAAATTACAAAATAAACATACTTTCTAACTTTACCTCATGCATGGTCTAAAGCTGCATTGCTTTTATTTTGAAGTTTTTTTTTTATTCACGTGCATAATGACAGACGTGCACATGATTGGATCCTTGTCACAAGAGGACTTTAGCCCTCAAAATGTCCGCTAAAGAAAGAAGGGTAGATGCTGAATGCAGGGTTTTCAAAAAGAATTGGACTGCTAAATGTTTATTTACCGAAGTCAGAGGTAAAGCCGGGTGTTTAGTTTGCGGGGAGCAGATCACCGTGTTTAAGGATTACAATTTGAGTCGGCGTTACGAGACGAAACACACTGAGAAATATAAAAACTTGACTGACGCTGAAAGGGTGCGGACTTCGGAAGCTTTGCTAGCTAAGCTACAAAAGCAGCAAGGCTGTTTTACCAAACTTCACGCAGCCAGGGATGCAGCAACCCAGAGCAGCTTTGTGATATCCCACAAAATCGCTAAATACAGTAAGCCGTTCTCGGAGGGGGAGTTTGTCAAAGAGTGCTTGGTGGACTCTGCAGCACTACTATGCCCTGAAAAAAAGCGGCATTTGAGCAAGTCCCGCTGTCCAGGTGAACCGTGACTAGAAGGATCGAGGACATTGCAGGGAATCTGGAGCTTCAGCTGCAACGTGAAGTGGCACGTTTCGACTTTTTCTCCTTGGCTTTGGACGAGAGCTGTGATGTCCGCGACACAGCCCAGTTACTCGTATTCGTCCGCAGGATAACACCGGACTTCAAGATTATGGAGGAGCTGGCAGCAATGCGGTCGATGAAAGGAACAATGACAGGGAGCGATCTGTTCACGGAGGTAAATGAGTGCATGGACACGCTGGGACTGAAATGGGACAGACTGACAGGCGTCACAATGGACGGTTGTCCAAATCTTACCAGAAAAAATGTCAGACTTTTGAAACGTATGCAAGATAAAGTGACTGAAATCGACGTGGATCAGAAACTGGTATTTTTGCATTGTATTATACACCAACATGTGTTATGCAAATCAGTGCTAAAAATTGACCATGTCATTGATGTTGTTACTAAAATAGTAAACTTCATCAGGGTAAGAGCATTGAACCACAGACAGTTTGTCACACTTTTGGAGGAGCATGAGACCGAGCATCGTGACATCGGCTACCACACAGCTATCAGATGGCTCAGCCTGGGCAAAGTGCTAAAAAGAGTCTGGGACCTGAAAGCAGAGATTCGAGAGTTTTGTGAGAAGAAAGGCAAAGACTTCCCAGAGCTCTCAGATGAGGACTGGATGGCAGATTTTGCATTTTCTGTTGATGTGACTGCACTGATGAATGAACTGAACACCCAACTGCAAGGCAAGGGCCTTTTTGTTCATGAAATGCACAGCCTGGTGAAGGCTTTCATGACAAAGATACAATTTCTTTCAAGCCAACTGGAGAGCAACACTCTCACTCACATGCAAACCCTGAAAGAAATCACACCACCAGCTGATCATCGCTGCAGGTACTCATCCATGTTGGGAGCATTGCATGGTGAGTTTTCAAGGCGATTTGAAGATCTCAGAAAATCGAAGATGAAATGCACCTGATTTCCTCTCCCTTTACCTTCAGTGTGGATAATGCACCCAGTGATGTTCAGCTGGAACTCATCGACCTGCAGTCTGATGCAGTACTGGCAGAGCACTTTAAGTCAGGATCAGAACTTTCCAAACATGAGGAGACATGCTCAGAAGATGTTGGTTCTCTTTGGCTCTACATACATATGTGAACAAACATTTTCAATGATGAAGTTCACGAAATCCAGGTATAGATCCTCTCTCACTGATGATCATCTGTCAGCTGTGCTTCGCATGTCCACCTCAGACATTCAACCTGACTTCAATGCACTTGTTAAAGCCCAGCAGAGACTAGATTTCTCTCACTGAACAAGAAAAGAGAACTTAAAAACACCAAATGAGGTGATTAGACTACAAATGTTGGCATGTAAAGGCACCAACTAGCAGTGAACTGGGACACTTTCTTTGAAAGCCTTTTTCTCAGAATCACAGTTCAGTGATTAGTGACAGTTCAATATGATGTATCTTGCTTAATATTTGGAGTACAAAGACAATATTGTGATGTCTTGAGAATGCTAAGAACCTCTTTCCAACAGTAAATGAAACTCAAAATGTGTTTGAGTGAATGTGACTGGAAATTTTCACTAATATGAGTCACAGATAGTGAAAAATGTTCATTTTGTTTACCATTGTTTTGGGAAATTTTATTTAATAAATTACATTTTTTTGTAAGGCAACCTCACTTTTTCATTGTTTAACTATAACATATACTCGTACCAGCTTGTCAAAACAATGCTATTTACTGCTTTTTATAAAGAAATACAATTAATATTATGCAGAATTGAGTTCAGCCTTTTGTCCCGGCCCTCCGCAATATTTTTAGTTTCTCATGTGGCCCCATGGAAAAATAATCGCCCACCCCTGCAGTAGACAATGCTGGCTCTCCTGCTAATCTTTAGCCACACTATTTTTTATTGCTTTTGCTGTAAGAGAATAAAATGGCTACCTCTCCAGAAATTACAAATGGTTTGTGTATATGTGTGAAAATTAACTGCATGGTCCTCTGTATGGTCTCTTATAAGACATTATACTCAGATATCTGTATTTTTAGCATTTCCAAATTCCAACGAAACTCAAAATCATAGTTTGATTTAAGGATTTAAAGATTGATCATATCAATGCAAGCATAAGGAATTTATCATTTCTTTAATTTTGCAAAATTTAATTTTGATGAAAAAAAATATATAACTTTTTAGAAAACCAAATAGTAACCAAACTGTTCTCTCTTTCACTTTGCCTCCATCCACTGATTGATCAATCAGTCTAATCTTTGAACAAGTACTATTTCTGCAAAGGTTATAGATGTAGCCTTCATGTAACTACCCCACAATTTGTGATTCTATAGTTGTTTAATTGTAACAAAGTATATATAGCACCAGAGGTGCCAAAAAACAAAAACAAAGCAGATTGTACATATATAAATATAATGTTTGCAAAACATTATAAAAAGGGATTCTTTTTGGGTTTGAGTTTGGTGCCTCTGGTGTTGTATGTACCTTGTTATTCTTTACAACACACACAAAAAACCCCTTCTTGTTTAATTGTAGCCATATAATTGCAAGTTATTGATAACAATAACTTTTTTGTTTTTGTTATTTGAACAGACAACATTCAAAGTCATATTAAAGTCAATGGAGCTGACTTCCAAAGAGACACATGGAGGGTAATATGTTTACAGTCCTATACTGACTTAACTAGGAATAAGCCACGCTGAACTCTGTGAGACCTACTGTTACCCCAAAACATGGGTGACTCTGAGATCCACCCATGATGCCAATACCTCTGTGAAACAGTGAGTAATATTAACTCAATATTCAATATTAGCTGTGTATACAAGCACCGATACAGGAACATCAGCTAGAGATTCAAGAATATCTGTTTTATTGGGGGAATTAACAATCACACACACAAGATCCATGCAGTCTTGCAATCATACGAGGCTAACTGAAGGGAAAGAAAGGAAAAGTTTGGATAGCAAGAGTTTAGGGCAAAGTGGGTGATATTCACCTACCCAGAAGTGAAGCGACAAAGTGATGTGGATCAGACCAAGAGTCCAAGGGTAGTACTGGACCAGGAATCAGTGTAGCAAAATGACAGCCTGTATGTCAAAATACTATGAGCTGTCTGACTCAGAGCCAGGAGATTAAATACTCTTTTTCCACCCTGAGAGGGAAGGTGTTAATAGTTCTCTGGCAGAGTAGACAGTGGGGTCTGGAATAAGCTAATGGCTTTAGCTTAAAGTGACAAAGAACTGATAGGAATCATGATAACTCTTTAATGGAGGAACAAGTGATAGGCAAAAAGAGATTTCAGTGGGCAAAGGGAGAAGGTCAAAGACAATCAGTCATTCCATGGAAGCAGTTTTGGGTGCTATTGTTCTAAAGGTCAAGTCGATGTGGGATATCTGCAAGTCTGTTGCCACCAGAACTTCCCTGACTATGACCTAGCCATGCCCTGAGGTACCAGTCTGACCTAGTTTTGCAATGCATACATTCAGCCAGTTCTTCTTTGCCAGCAGGCTTCCCCATCATATCAGGTTTTAATTTATATTTAATATCAATTAATGTTTGGCAATTAAACCACATCTTGGACTGGGGGTGTACAGCCTAGTAACACTACTGCAGAGCAAATAATGTAAAAGATCTTCTGTACTTTTCTTTCCTTCACTCTCATGGAAATGTACTTAACATTTGGCACATACATGGAAGGCAAGGAACTTTTATAGACATTCAATAAAGTTGAGCCCCTTGTGTAATAAATACTAGCATCATGAAGTTTTATCTAACTTTGCAAAGCTTTCTTCAACAGGCCTGGAATTGCCAACATTTTTTAGTTTGCAACTGTGTTGACGTTGGTAGATTTGCTTCATCAACATGCAGAATCTTGCTCCATCAATACACAGCAACTAAGCAGATGAGATTTTTCTATTGTCTTTTTAGTTCTATGCTTGGAAAAGCACCCCATGCTAAGTGTTGGGTTTCTATTAAAGCTCCAGATTCAGGATCAGAAAAAAAATTGGCAATGCTGTCATAGAATGGGAGAGAGAGAATCATAGAATCATAGAGTTGGAAGAAACCCCAGGGGCCATCAAGTCCAACTCCCTGCTATGCAGGAACATCCATCAAAGCATTCCCAACAGATGGCCATCCAGCCTCTGCTTAAAAATCTCCAAAGAAGGAGACTCAACAACACTCCGAGGCAGCATATTCCACTGCCGGACAACTCTGACCGTCAGAAAGTTCTTCCTGAGGTTCAGGTGGAATCTCCTTTCCTGTAGCTTGAATCCATTGCTCCTTGTCCTAGTCTCTGAAGCGGTAGAGAACAAGCCTGCTCCCTCCTCAACATGACATCCCTTCAAATATTTAAACATGGTTATCATGTCCCCTCTTAATCTTCTCTTCTGCAGACTAAACATACCCAGCTCCCTAAGGCATTCTTCATAGGGCATGGCTTCCAGACCCTTCACCATTTTGGTCGCCCTCCTCTGGATACGTTCAAGCTTGTCGACATCCTTCTTGAAATGAGGTACACAGAATTGGAAGAGACTCATACAAGATTGTGTGTTATAGCACAGGGATGGGAAATATTGTTGGTGTTGTGTGCTTTCAAGTGAACTCTGACTTGTGATGACCATATCATAGGGTTTCCTTGGCAAGAGCAAGTTTATTCAGCTGAGCTTTGCCACTGCTTTCCTCATATAGGAGAAAGTGTGACTTGTCCAGTGTAATCCAATGGGTTTCCATTTCTGGAAGGAGATTTGAACCCTGATCTTCTGGAGTCCTAGTCCAGCAGTCAACGAATTTACCATGCTCAGTTTTGTAAGAATCATATGGCCTTCCATTGCTTTTTGGCTATCAGTCCCAGCAAGTCTAATAAACCTAGCCTAGTGTGGCATGTTGGGAGCTGCAGTCCAACAACATCAGGAGAGCCACAGATTCCCATCCTAAGTATAGACCTGGAAAATAAAAGGGGGATGTAGAGACTGGACCTGAGATCACAACTTGAATACAGGTTTATGAGGTGATTTGCTGGGACCTTGCTGATTCAAAAGCTTTTGTGAATACTGTGCCACATTTTACCATATATTCAGGGTAACATAAGACTTCTCTATAAATGAACAAACCATATATGTCCTCAAAGAATTAGCAGATGATGTTGAAAAAGCAAACAAATAAAGCATGTAAAGCTGTTATTATACCAGGCCTTGGAACATAACCTACTTGTGCTTAGTCACACAACTTTTCCAAATCAAATTACAGAGCTACATTTTCTCTGCCACCATTATTTTATTTGTATCATTAGGCTACAAGAACCAGTTGACTTGTTGAGTATAGATCCCCAGAACTCATGCATATGAAGAAGCTTGATTGCTAATTGAAGAGATATAAATTCACTCAGCTGTGAAAGATTTGTAGCACAAGGTAAAGTTCTCTAAAGGAAAAATGTCTAATTGACAAATCACCTCTCCGTGTATTGACATTATGCTTTCCCGTGCTATCAAACTGAAACAGAGGCATGCTTTTGCAGTGCAGTCCTAGGCTTGCATGGTCTGAAGTAAGGATTTCTGTCTTAGGTCTTTCTCACATCATCAGAAACACTGTAGACTAAATAGGACTGGCCCCAAATATTTTGCTGCCTGAGAATTAGCAGCAAAGGCCTGCCTTTCACTAAAATCAAGGGCTGGAATTCAATAAGGCAGTGAATTTATGACTGATTCATAATTACAATCTCATCTATTCACTGTTTTAGGGAATACGTAGGGACTGTGAAAGTCCCCCAAACCTCATGTACAAGTCAGCAGCCACTGCAGGGTCTGTTACCCTGTTGATCAGGAAGGAGGTCCCCTCATTCCTGTGAACGATCTTGGGTGCAAGGAGAATTGCAACTGTGATCCTGCTTCTGCCTGTTGCAATGGAGATCACTCATGGGAGAGCGTAGAAACATCACTCAGCTGCTTCCCAGTTGACAAGGGAACAGATTCCCATTGATTGCAGTGGCTGCTGCCCAATAAGTGGGGATGGGGATGGGGATGGTTGGGCCAGGAGACATCACATAGCCATAGAAATATGATGATTATGTAGCTGATAGAGAATTCCAGCTAAGATGAATAGTTCCCAAAGCCAGTCAAGTTGTTTTTGACACATAGGGAAGAAATCCTCCAAGCACCTCTCCCAATGACAGGCACTAAAAATGCAACATGAGCAAAGCAAGTAATTCATCATATCTTGCCCCTTTAAGACATTCAAAATCTACAGCCTAAGGTGGCTTCCTTACTCTGGCTAATAGTAGAGCTGGCCCTGAGACAAAACACAATTTCATGCCTTTTTCATGGGCTCTATGCACATAGAGTCTATGATCCAGATATAGATAGTGATTATAGGTTTTGTAGTTATTGTGGAGACAGCTCAGTTTTAGAATCCTAGCACCTTTGTTGCCAAGCTGGAAAGAAAACGGACTTCTGTGCTGCACAAGTCATAGGAACAGGTCCTTCACTTAATCAATTGCATTGATCATTTGTTTCTGTAACTTGTCTAGGAAAATGGCTGCTGGGAGTCCTGGAAGCTGCCTCTCCCTGATTTTCAGGAATTCTGACTCGTTCCCTGTATATTAGCTCCCACCATTAAGTGAGTCAGTGTCAGTGATGACTTCACTTTCAGTGGGACAATGTGCTTTGGCGTTTTCATCTTAAAGCAGTTTACATGGCTCCTTGGACTTTAAAGGAGCCATGCAAACTGAACTTTGGCCCTTTCTGCAACTTACCTTTTCTCGGTGCTGGGGCGTGGGGATCACGCGAACAGCCACTTGCGAGAGGCTCTCATGTCCCTGCTGCTTTGGCTCCGCAGCTGTTGCCTGCCAGCCGGCAGGCAACATGAGAGCTCTGCCTCTTCCTTCCGCAGCGCAGCTAGGCATTTTCCCAGGCTGCGCTGGGGGAGTAAGCGCGAGTGCTGCAGCTCCGGAGGCTCTGCACGCACAGTAAGTGAGCACGGGGCCCTGGAGTGATGTGCGATCATGCACCATTTTCGGCTACAAGCCAAAAATGACATAGTGTGTGATCAGCGCATGCCGACCCCGGCAGCACTGCACGATTGCAAGGATGTTGTCTGAAACACTCCTCATAATCGCGTGATGCTCCGGAGGCCCTTTCACATGGCAAATGCCGTGCAAAAAGGGCCTTTAAATTTAGAGCAGCGGCCCATTCAAATGACACAATTATAGTGCTATTATTTCACATTTCTAATGCTATTACTCCACTTTAGCTGTTATGGTTCCATCTTATGGAATCTTGGGATTTATAGTTTAGGGAGGGGCGCTTAGAATTCTCAGCTAGAGAACTTTAGTGGTTCACCAAAGTACAACCCCCAGAATTCCAGAGGATAGAACCATGTCAGTTAAGGTGGAATAATAGTGTTATATCTGTGTAGTCTGAATGAGCTGCAGGCCTCAGAAGCATCCCATTTGTCAACATTTATCTTACTCCTCCTCCTCCTCCTTCCTCCTTCCTCCTCCGTTTCTTCAGTACAATCAATACTGATAGGGATGGGAGGAGGGCCACAGATGTTTGGTTCGTATGCCAGCAATATGAGCTTTCCTATCTTACAATAAAGCATCCCATAAACACTCTCCATGGAGGCTGATGGCTCTAATATCAATGCAGCAGTGAATCCATGCTGAGTTTTAGTACTTTACAGGAGCTATACAAGGCACTGAGCCTGATTTAGGGAAAGGTTCAGTAAATTCTAAAATAGGTTCAGAATAAAACTCAGAAAGACTTCACTATCTCACTGACATGGAACTCTCCAGCCACCATTAGGGTAAGATGGACAGAACCTTCACTGCAAACTTTTCCCTGCATGATCAGCTAGGGTAGCCGTCACCTTGAAATTGCACTACGGGCAACAAAGGAGAGGTCTCAGTGGGTTAGTTATAAAACTGCATGGTCGGCGCTCCCCAGGCACCATTATCATAGTGCCATTGCATCATATATCAACACAGTTGATAGGCTAGATAAAAATTATAGTCTTCAATCTCTTTCCATTAGCCCATTTCCTGTACCTCTATGAAAAGTCTCATACAATATGGGCTAGATTACCTGAGGGATTTTTCCTCCCTTGGAAAGAACAAGGGGCAAGGGGAGTTCAGGTGGATGTTTTATGGCCAGACATAAAAAGTCCTTCAAATCAAAGCACCTTTCCTGTGTCCACGAACCATGACCCAAGCTTCCTAGACAAAACCTGGCACCTTTGTCATAGGGGAAAATAATGCCCACACAATAAATCATCATTATTGGGACCTAAACTCTTGAAAAGCAATTATTTTGCCTGTGAAGGAACACTCGTTTTGTAGTGGCAAGATGTTACTTTTTTTCCTCTTTCATCTGGAAAATCTGTCTCATTTTATAGGAATTTGGAATATTTTCATGAAGTTAAGTTTTGAAAGCAATAGAGTTCAGTGATGAATAGGCTAAGTTAATCATTTCCTGGTTATTTGGGGTCTGGATATCAATATCTCTGTAGTTAGTCTTCCAGCTATACTTTTGAACACTTTTCCCCCTTTGGCACATTTTATCTAAGAAGATCAAGGCAAATTGTAAACAGTTTGGGAAAAAATAGAATACAAAACTGCGCAGCAACTCCTTTTCAGCGGTCTTCTCATTGACCCAATCCTAGCTCTCTCTGATGTCACCAATTTAGTTGCCAGTACATGGGATTCTAGGGGATGAGATATAATCCAATGTATCTGGATGGCAGTAGGCTGAAGAAGACTGTGCCAGAGGTGATGGGAATTATGAGTAAGGTTCTCCAAATGTGAATATAAGGAAGTTGTCTTCCACAAGATAAGACTCTTTCCCAGTACTATGTAGCCTGACTGGCGGCATCTCTCCAGTATCTCTGACAGCAGTTTCTCACATCACAGGACAGCTGGTCCTAAAAGTGGTGGTACCAGGAAATGATCTTGGGACCTTCTGTATTCAAAATATGCATTCTACCACTGACCTGTCACACCCCACAGTGCAGAGATCAAAATTCCCAACCATCTCCAAAATGTACACACTTCCCAGCCTATTTTAATTTATTTAGTTAATTCATTTAATTACATTACTTTATTAATTATAAAATTAAATTAATTCATTTATTTATGACAATAGTTTATCACCTCTAAATCCATCAGGGCTCCCAAGGTGATGTGCAGATTCATAAATCATACCTAGAAATAGCATAAGTGTCTTGTGTGTCATCCACACAATTTGACCTATATTGACTTGCTTTGCTCCATCTCCATATTTCTTGGTGCAAATGTTAGTACCTTGATAAACAGGTACAAATCTTCCTGCAAGAAGCATTGCCTATATCCAATTTAAAAAAAATTGAGAGGTGCTTCATCCTCAGATCTGTTCTGTCCCTCTTCCTTGTGATATCACTTCTCTTTTTATTCCTGTTTTTTTAAAAAAAAAATTGATGAAATAACCTTATTCACTTTTTCTCTGTTCAGTTTCCACTATGACCCTGACCTGAGAGCAAGGCAGGAAGCCTGGTACTTCCTGTACCTCTACTTTGCCATCTTCCCTAAAATACAGACATATCACTTGTTTCTTTATAGGGGGTTTATATATTTCAATTGGTTTGGTACAAGAAGATTCTCAAAATCCCTGTCTGTTTTTTAACAGCATAATAATGTCCCTTTAACTAAAATATGAAAATACTCCACAGTTGGAACAGGGCCACCCTAACATTAGGGTGTATAAAGCAACCACTACAGGTAGTAAATGCATAGGGGAAACAATGAATGAGCCCATGGTCTTTCCCCTTTCTGGAAGGACAGAGGTATAAATACCACATGGCCTGTCTTCCTCTCTTATAAGCTGGCCTCCTGCCCTACCCTGCTGCCAATATTAAAGTAAGTTTCAGCTGTCAGTCCAGTCAGCCTTTGTAAATGAGATGGAGGCAGTCCTATCTGATCCCAGGTCTCCAGCAGCAAAATGTCTTAGGAATGGCCTTAGCTTCATTATTAGTTTTTGGTAAGTAAGATAGCTTCTAAGGATAAAGGAAACTGAGAATCTTTTGCTTTTTTACTCATGCTTCCTATTTGTTTCCCAGTAAGTATGATGGATTAAGAAGGAGTGAAATGTAAGGCAGCAATCCAATTAAAATAATTTTCCATTCAGAATGAACACTTAAAGCTTAGAAAGCTCTTGGTGATTGAAGCACGCTGTGAAAATGATTAGCAAATGAGTAATTTCATTCTGAGTTAAGATTTCAGATCCTTCCCTCCATCTGCAATACCCTTTAAATCCAAATTATATATAATCAACAGCAGAAGCAACATGATGCTTCTTGTTGCTGACAAATTCATGGGTTCATATTACATACCTTCCCTTGCACACTGGTTGCCAGAAGAAACAGTTTTACATCTGGTAATTATAACTCGACCCAATTAAAGGTGCTCTTGAAACACTATCAAGTCCTCATATTACCACTAAATGTACCTGAAGAGCCATGGGGTATAATTGTGATCAGAGGCGAGGTCAAATTCACCTGAAGTTAGTCTAGTAGCTGACTGAACATCTCATCACCTTCAGATCACTGTTGCACCATGTTTCAAAATCCAGGCAGAAACTCCTTTTCCAATCGGGACTCAGATAGACTCAGATAGACAAGGCTGAAACAGAATAAATGGCCCATTCATTCCAGCTGTGTCTACCTGGAGTAACATTAGATTTCTAGGACCTCTGAAGGCCACAAGTCTTAAAACAAGTCCACAGACTCAAATGCCGAAATCCATCTCCCTTCTCTCTCTCTCTCTTGTCCAGATCCATGTCTCTTCTCTTCCTTGTCTTGGAAAAGTTTGTTTTTGGATGATAACTTCCAGAATCCCCTAATCAGCATAGACATCCAGTGGTGGGGATTCTAGTCCGCAGAAGTAAAATTTCCAACCTCTAGTCTCTCTCTGTCTGTAGGTAGATTGATATAGATATATATAAATATTTAAGCACATTTATCCATGTCATGATGTCACTATGTAATGCAATTCCTGCCCTATAACATAGACAGTCTTAGGGATGTGCTAAATGGACCCTCATCCTAGACACAAGGCTGAAGGGGACACCAAGCTAAGCTTTATGACAAGGGCCATTTCCACACTACACTGTTATAGTGCTATTATTCCACTTTCAACATCCTGTGGTATTCTCGAGTTTGTAGTTTACTGAGGCCAAAAGGCTCTCTGGCTGAGAATTCTAAATGCCCCTCCCTAAACTGCAAATCCCAGGATTCCATAGGATGTTGAAAGTAGAATAACAGCACTATAACAGTGTAGCACAGAAATGGCCTTGGTGTTTGTGCAGTGTACTGTCTATAGCGAGGCTGTCTATCACCACAAGACAGATATCGTGCCATTTGGGAGTACTCCTGAAACTGAAAAACAATATGAAGCACAATATGTATGTATATGCATGTGGAAGACATATACACAGAGTTTAAACTGGATTCCTCCTTCTCTCTGTGGAAAGAATAATACCATACGAAGGAAAATAAACCTTCAGAATTCAAATGCTACTTCTCAGTTGTTTTTCAGTGATGCAGAACAAATGCTGATGGGTGCAATTACAGATCTCCAGCACTTAATCCAGATCAGTTTAAAATACATTTTTATTTAGATTCTAATGGGAGGAAATCCAATCAGCAGAGCAAATCAGGGCTAGGTATGTCTCGTATAAAGCTTAGTTTCCTAATGTGGGCTTCCAAATTTCCAGATTAAAGAGATAAAGAGAACACAATTACCAAAGCAGCTCTCGGGGCATGTTTCTGCTGTTTCAAAGTCCCTTTTAATTGTTGAAGGTGAATAACCACAGCCAGGCACAAATGCTATTCTGCTACATTTGGCACAACAAATCCAGTAATCAGAGCAGTAATTAATACCTAGCATTTATCACAGATCTTCTTTATATTCACAGTGCTGTGCAAACAGCAACGAGTTCTCACAACGCCCAGGCCAGGTGGCTAAATACTGTTGCCCACATTTTACAGAGAGAGGGAACCCAGCCAACGATACGGAAACCATTTATCAAAACTTTGGGCTGCTGATGTACTTGTGGCAATAAAAACTTGTGTGGCTTGGCTAGCTACTTGCTCAGGAGTTCTGCCAGAATTTAGTTTTCACTAAGATTTGTGATGCAGTGGAGAAACTGAAATCAAAGATGAACGGATGAGCTGTATGTCCAGTCATTGTGGCCCAAGAAGATTCCATAGAGACAGCCCTTTTGAATCTGGACTATCTGGAGACAGAAATCTCACTCATGTGACAGGAAAAGGGAGAAACTGTTGAGGAACTTGGTGCATCGAGCACAGTAAAACAGCAAGAGGACACTCTGCTTCACTCAAGAAGGTGGGAACATATCAGTTATGGTTTGTAACTCTTTGTAAAATTTTCTTCCTATTAATAATATATCAAATTAGTCTTCTTTACATAGTGGTTACTATATTATCCCCTTATTAAATAAATACTAATTATGATGTCCCAGACCTTGACAAAACATCCAAAGTTCAACTACATCAACAAAAAAGAAAAAACCATAAATAAATCTGTATCATTATTGTGGAACATACATATTGGCATATCCTCTATGTCATTTGCCTGAGCAGAGTTACTTGGTCAGTTCAGGAAAAACTTATTCATTACCCAACAGCAGTGCGGATTGCCTTTACTTTGTCAAATTAAGTTAACCTTTGAAGATAATTAAAGAGGTAACATGTTAAATCTGTGCCCTGTCAGAGGGGAAAGTCTACCGTACTTTATGTTAACTGTAACTTTTTATATATAGATAGATAGGACATGGTTTATTGTCATTGCCCTCCATTTTTAACTTCTGTAGGCTTAGTTGGTTTGTTTGTATTCTACTACTGTATTTATTTATCGATGTGAGTCTTTTAGTTTGGAAACCAATAAAGAAATTTTATAAGGAAGGAAGGAAGGAAGAAGATGGCAAGGCATGGTTTGTGATGATGAGCAATTTTAGTGAGGGGGTTCTGGTGGGGTAGTAGTACCATTTCACATTTTTGCCTGTGTATCATCCGAGTTCCTGCAATGTATGTATGAAGTGATTTTAAGATTAAAATCAAAAGGAAGGCAATTTATGTCAAATAGTAACTAAGTCTGTCTGCTCAAATCTGGCCTGGAACTTCTCTACAGGAATCAAACAACAGTCAGGTTCCTACTTTGCACTCACAAATCATCAAGAGCTCAAGCTACCTGCTATCAGACTGTGTATCCCCTCACCCCCACAACTCCCATGACCATTCAGTGGCCAGAGAAAGAAAGGAAAGGAAAGGATGAAGGTAGTCAGGCAGCAGCTGGTTGCATTCTTGCAGCAAGCTTCAGGAAGACAGTCATCCTTCTGGACCTCCAGAGAACCTTTAAGAGATTCAAGAGGATGCTTGTTCCTCCCTGAAGCCAGTTGCAGGAATGCAACCAGCTTCTGATTACCTTTGTCCTCCCCTTGTCCACCACTGGCCACTGACTGACAATTGTAAAGTGATCTTGGCGAGGGGGAGGAGTTGTGGCATATGATGTCACATGATATGTCCCAGCTTTAGAACTTCAGTTGGACTCTGTCATTAGAGAGAGTCTGGGAAATTCATAGAATCTCAGCCATCATGAATTATGCAAAAAAGTAACTTTTCTAAGGCCATTTCCGCACTCAAATGTTATAGTGCTATTATTCCACTTTCAACATCCTATGGAATCCTGGGGTTTGCAGTTTAGGGAGGGGCCGGTCCCTCCCTAAACTGCAAGCCCCGGGATTCCATAGGAAGTTAAAAATGGAATAATAGCACTATAACAGTCAAGTGCAGAAATGGCCTAAGATTCTTGGACACCTCAAAAATTAAACATGTTCATTATGTCTGCCCAAGGTCTGAGACACGCTAGAAGGGTCATCCTCTGTCTCCCAACTGCAGAAATAATATACTGTGGGAGAACATGGTAGATGCCCTTTTTTGCTATGTCACCCTGTTTGTGGAACACCCTTCCCTTGGAGGCATGGCTGGTCCTGACATCCATTCTGGGACCAATTTAGAACACGGGGACCAATTTAGAACATGGGGACCAACACTGGGACCAATTTTATTAAAGCCTTTGGGGCATAACTGATTTTTTCCCAAAATCTAGACGTACAAGCTGTTTTAATGTGCTAAATTTTTAAATATATGTTTAGCCCATTTAAATTCCATTTTTTTTTTTGCACTTTAAATTGTTTTAAACTGTTTACAGTTGTTTTAGTTGTGTACCAAGCTGAGACCCCATTACACAGAGTGTCATGACAAAGAGTGGGACGTGAACAGTTTAAGGTTAGTTCTTTCCCATGCAGCTGCCTAGAAGCAGCCATGGCAGAACCAAAGGTGTTGGTGATTGATAGACGTGGCCACTTGCCTGATTGTCTGGTAGCCACTGTGGCTAAGCATGTCCTATTAGGGTGAAAAGTTGTGGTTGTTCACTGTGAAGGTATTAACATATCTAGCAACTTTGACCGCCACAAATTGAAATACCTTGCTTTCTGCACAAGCATATGAACATCAATCCCTCCCATGGACCTTACCACTTTCATGTCTCCAGCTGAACAGTTTGGAGAACAGTGTGAGGAATGTTCTCACACAAGACTAAATGTGATCAGGTTGTCTTGGGGAGGCCAGAGGTTTTTGATGACATTCCCTCTCCTTATGACAAACTCAAGAGGCTGGTGGTCCCAGCAGCTTTGAAAGTGGTCTGTCTCAAGCCCGCATGCACGTTGGCTTATTTGGGTGGCCTCACCCATGAAACTGGGTGGAAGTACCAGGCCATCATGGTCATCCTGGAGGAGAAAAGCAAACAGAATGCCAAGCTCCCTTATGCAAAGAAACAGCAGCTGATGAAACTCTGGTAGCAGACAGAGAAAAATGTGAAGAGCAAGATTGCAAAATACATAGACACCCTGAAGCAGTAAGACATACTGGTTTAAATCAACTGCTAGGTTTAGTTTACAAAAAGAAAAGAAAAGAAAAGAAAAGAAAGGAAAGGAAAGGAAAGGAAAGGAAAGGAAAGGAAAGGAAAAGAAAAGAAAAGAAAAGAAAAGAAAAGAAAAGAAAAGAAAAGAAAAGAAAAGAAAAGAAAAGAAAAGAAGCAGTTAAAAACAGTTTACTAAGTAAATAAATCAGATAGTGAACTTGCAACCTTTGTCTATGATGGCTTATGACCACCATTATTGGAACTATTTTCCATTTTTTTACCCAAAGCTTTTTGACCAATCCATTTTTACTATCATGCTACTATGGTATCATGGCTCTAATCCTGCCTCCAGCACATGTCAATGAACATGGCTGCTTTAGAATTTAAAAAGGAAAGCCTGATATCTTCACCATGTCTATGAATTAGACTCAATAGCAATTTTCTATTTGCTTCTCCTATGCCATTCATTAGAGAAGAATTGGCATGATATAGTGCTTTCACTATTGGACTGGAAAGAATGGAGAAGACCAAGTTCATATCCTTCCTTGGTCAGGAACCACTCACTGAGAGACTGCCTCTAAGCCAACCTATCTCAAAGGGTTGTTGTCAAGAAAAAAAATGGAAAGAATCATGTATATTGCCTTGAGCTCCTTGAAACAAAAGGACAAGATATCAACATAATAAAGAAATGCATAATTAGCCAGGATCTAGATAGTCTCACTGACCCCAATCCTTCCACAAGCCATTTCCAGACTAGCCAGTTGGCCCCTCCCAAAATTGCAAACCCCAGGATTCCATAGGATGTGGAAAATGGAATAATAGCGCTATAACAGTCTAGTGCGGAAATGGCCACAGTCTCTTCTTCTAAGAGCTGCTTCTTATGTTGAACTGGAGTCCTGCTAATTTTGGATATGTTTTTCTCTGTTACATGGGAGGAACCTTTACATGGGGATCTTTAGATCTGTCTCAACCATTTCTTTCTGTTCCCCCATCAGATTTCCTTCAACTGCTTTTGTAATGGCAACCACCAGTGTTTTAACATTCCAGAAAGGTAGCTCTGTTCATCTGCTACAGCAGAAGAATAAAAAGTTGCCATCTCACCTTGCAGACTGGAATAGTGTATTTGGGACAAGCCATCTGAAGTCACACAGAGGCTCTTTCATCAGATGTAACAGGTGAAGCTGGCTGATATTTCTAAAATATCCTGCTACCGTCCGTCCGTCCCAGCTTGATTGCCCCAGCACTTTAAGGAACTCAAGCCTACGCAGACACCGACTTCTGTGTCAGGAAGACAGAGAGGGTGGGGTGGTGGAGAAATTTTCATCATATAGAATGAAGGCTGCTATCCATACTGGAGTGACACAAGGACATGATATCTGAAACATACCTCTTCTCAAGGGAGCAATGTAATTTGTGTTTATGGTACATTTTAAATTAACTTTGGATCAGGAGAAATCAATAGGTAGTCATTTGTGTCACACATTCTCAGACCCCAGAAAATCCCAGGATAGATTCACCTTAAGTCAGAAACAACTTGAAACACAGCACAACAATCACAACAACAACAACAAAATAAAAGACATGAGAAGGTGATATTTTGGTTTTCTTGTCGTATTCCTCTCAGGTTTCTCATTCCAAATAGTTGTCTAAACATGTCTATCAAGCTTACACCTCAGAGGATTCTTTAGATCTGGGACTTTTCCATCTTCTGATTAACATATTAACTGACTGACAAATAAAACTAATCTCTATTTAAGCACTTCTATTTCGGTTTAGGAGCCTAACACTGCTGGACCACCCCAGCATATTTTCCTGCCAGCAGCAAAAGTTGAATCAGGCCAACCAGCAACATCACAATCATTCCTCAGACAGAGGCTGATTAAATGAACATTTGAATCTTGGGGCCTTTCCACACTACATTGTTATAGTGTTATTATTCCACTTTCAACATCCTATGGAATCCTGGGGTTTGCAGTTTAGGGAGGGGACTTTTGAATTCTCAGCCAGAGATCTCTTTGGCCTCAGGAAACTGCAAACCCCAGAATTCCACAGGATGTTGAAAGTGGAATAATAGACTATTATTTAGGGATGGGATGAATCCAGAATTTTCTGAATCCAAATCCAGATCCAAATTCCTGGAAGGTTCTGGGAATCCACAAATCTCACGAATCTCAAATCTTTCCAATCCTTTTTTTTTAAAAAAAAGGGTTTTAAAAAAGCAACTTTTTTAAAAAAAAAATAAACTTCTAAAAACTTTTTTAAAACATTTTTTTAAAAAAAAGCTATATTTTGGTTGGTGGATTTGAAAGATTCAGTTCGCCTATTTTCGCACAGCGATTCGAATTCACGAATCTCGAATCTTTGCTGAGGATTCAAGGATTCAAGGATTCGGTTGGCCCATCCCTACCCTTAATACTCACAATGGGGCAGCATCCTCCACTAAAATAAGAATGTAAACAGAACAGAGACACCCTATCAAGAATATGATCAGCTTCCACAAGATTTTTCATAAATCAAATTTTTTAAAAAATCATTATTTTTCATTTAAAAGGTCCTAAACTGCAGGCGCAGTTTAGGAGCAAAAAGCTCGATCAGATGGCAGTGGCTGTTGCGATCAGCTTCACTCCATCCGCTGCCAACCATCTTGTATTTCTTCATTTCAGGTGGAAGCTAGGGAACATGCATTAGATCTCTGGAACCCCACTTGTTCTCCCAGTAACAAGGGAGATACCAGTCGATTCAGACACTTTCCAAATCGACTCCAGCCATCTGATTAGAAGGTCTCCTATCTGGAGCAACAATGAGAACCTTGTCACAGTACCATTAGCAAACCAGAAGTCCCTAAAAATCATTATTTTTCAATCAGAAAGCAACAGTTTGGATAAAATACTCCAGCCACTTGAATCAAGGAAACATGAGATGTAAATTGAATCAGTCAATTAATCAGTCAGACTACACCACACTGGTTCTCCACCATACTGGTTCTCTTGATGATATGATAAGCCATTTTCAATATCTGAAAGTCATGAAGCAAGCTTGTTTTCTGCTGCTCCAAATGATGGAACCCAAACCAAAGAACTCAATGTGCAAGAAAGGGGACTCTGACTATATATTGGCAAGATTTTCTCAATGGCAAGAGCTGTTGACAGTGAAAGAGATGTCCTTGAAAACTGTGTGACTTTCCTTTATTATAGGGAAGTTATGTGTTATGTGTTAGAGATGAATTGCTAGGCACTCCTACATTGGCAGGAGTTTTGAAAAGGTCAGTTCTACTCAAAGTGGTAGTCTGTGGGCCAGTACTAGTGCATGAGTTTTTGATTAGCAGAGATGATGACATCATCTGCCAACCCCCCCCCCCCCACAGCAACACCCTTGTCTCCTCTGAGGCCATTTCCGCACGGGGTATTTGAAACAGTGCAGTCCATCCTCCAGGGAGGACGTCCGCACCTGGAAGCGGAGTGGGTCCGGACTACTTAATGTAGATCCTCACCTCAGCCTGCTCCAGAACAACCCCAAGTGGTTGTCCAGCATGTTTTTGAAAGACCAGAAAAATCAGGTCTTTCTAAAGCATGGAGCGCGCCAGTGCAAGCCTGCTCCCTTGTGCAGATTTGCAGGCTCGCACCAATGCGAGCCTGCGATCTGCCGGGGGCGGGCTTTAGGCTGGCGAGCTTCAGTGGTTGGTCGAGAGCCTCAACCAACTGGAAGCCGCCATTTTCAACGCCAGAGCAGTGCGGAGCGACGAGCACGCACTGCTTCAGAGCAGCCTGGACCGGACCGGGGAGCCAGAGATCCGGTAAGTAGCAGTGCGGGGCGATTCCCTCACCCTGTGCGGAAATGGTCTGAGTTTAGCTGGAATCCCCAAAGTAGCTGAAGGGGCAACAATTTTTCTCTTATGAGACACCTCTGTTGTAAACACAAGTATTTTGGGACAGCATGGCCTTAAATGGGAAAGACCTTTTAGCTTTACATAAGGCCTGCTCCTGATGGGAATAAAAACTGATGGAAATTGTTAGATTACACAGCCAGATACATTTTTGGACACTCCTTCAGGTGTTGCTATGGGGATCAATGTTGACTTGTGCTTTAAAGTGTACCATTTTACCACTGTGCAGAATGCTCTGAAGAATCATTGCTTGCTTAAATGTACATTCAGTTCACAACAACAAAGGGACAAAAACTTTAGAACAATTAGGCCCTTTCCGCATGGCATTTTCCATGCAAAAGAGCGCCTGGAGCGTCACGCGATTGTGAGGAGTGATCTGCATGATGCACTCACAATCGCGCGATGCTCCAGGGACCAGCAGGTGTTGATCGCACACCTTTTCATTTTCAGCTAGAAGCTGAAAATGGTGCATGATCACGCATTGCTACCGGGCCCCACGCGCATTTACCTGGTGTGTGGAGCCTCCGGGGCCGCGCTGGTTGCGCTTTCTGAGCCAGCACAGCCTGGGAAACTCCCAGGCTGCGCTGCAGAAGGAAGAGGTAGGGCTCTCACGTGAGCAGGCAGCTCATGCGGAGCTGAAGCACCAGGGATGCGAGAGCCTCTCACCAGAGGCTGCTCATGAGATCCCCACACCCCAGCACCAGAAGGTGCGGAAAGGGCCTCAGTCATGTAGTTGGCAAGAGAGATACAGCCCTTGATTTAATACAGTATTCTTGTTAGAAATATTATTGTCACCAGATTGCTTTGAAATAATAATCATAACACTGTCTTCCAGCATCCAGATGTGTGAGAAATGGTCTAAAGCAGTGGTTCTCAACCTGTGGGTCCCCAGATATTCATGGACTCCCAGAAGCCCTGAGCATTGACCATAGTGGCTGGGGCTTCTGGGAGCTGAAGTCCATGAACATCTGGGGACCCACAGGTTGAGAACCACTGGTCTAAAGACTCTAGCAAAACAAATGTAAGAAACATAAGTTGACAATAAGGAAAGTATTCGTTAAAAAAAAGACTTCAAGAATATAGATTGCTGAAAACATTTAACACTAACAATAAATACCTATTTAAATATGTCAGAAGAAGGAAACAAGTTTGACCATTAAATGTCAAGAGAGTGAAGGGTGAAACAAATGAGAACAGGGAGACTGTAAAGACGTTAAAGACATTCTTTGCAGCTGTCTTTGCTGTGACAGTTGCAAAGAGGATGGTATGACATATACCCCCATCTGAACTGACTTTTTCAGGGAAGATTTTTGAAGAATTGAGGAGATAAGAAATTCTTGGACTTACTGACAGTGGACAAATCACTGGCTGGAAATGAAACCCACACAAAAGTTCTGGAATAACTCATATAGGACATTATGGATCTTCTAAAGAAAATAAGTAAACTGTTCCTAAAATCTGCCTACCTACCAAAGGCAAGTAGGGAATGGAACATTATTTTTAAGTAGGCCAGGAAATTACAGGTCAGTTAGTGTAACTAAGTAAATAGATTGCAATTCATGCAATGCACGTAGGCTGAAATGTTTCAAATTCAGGAGGGAGAACAAGTGATAGTTACCAACGTATTTATAGAGAGATGAACAAAGCATAAGATTATGGGTGGATTGTCTCCACAAATGTGTACGTATTTAATTGCACCCCTCTTTCCGCCATGACAAATGCCTGACATATTATGTTATGTTGTAATGATGCAATCACTGACATGTGGTTTATTATCCACTTTGACGTGCATCTGATAAATAGTAACTTAACACATACAATCACATCTGACACCAGACCATCTGTGGAACCATATTTCTCCCATTTGCAGGTCTCTCTCTGAAGACCAATGGAAACAAAAGGTTTGTAACATTTGAAACTTGCTATCATAAAAAAGGGAGTCAGTATTAAAGAGGAGCAGAGGTAATGAGATAGGTATTCAGTTACAAAAATAGTTGATGAATGCTGACTCTTGCAGTTTTCATGAATTTCTTCCTAAATATGGCTGTTCAGAAACTCCAAGTGTTATTAATATTATTGTTGGTTCTTTTTACACATAGTCAGCTGTTTAGGGAATCTTTGACTTGTTCATAAGCATAATCCTAGTGACAGCTTGATCTGCAGCTGATGCACATTGCAGAAAAAGTTCTTGCATGCTCAAGTTACAGTAGGTAACATCCATTTGTTCCATGATGAATTCAGTTTCCTTCCAGAAAAGTTACAATATAGTAGCCTTCCACTTGATTTTAACCAAGCAGCAATATGCATCAATAAAAAAGAATGGTTTAGGTTTGGGAAGTATCAGAGTTTCTGGCCTGTGGCTGGTTGGTCAATTTCCTTAAGTTTACCCCTTTGACTACACAATGGCACACAACTCCAGTTCCCAGATCTAACATTTCAAGGTTCTGGGACAGCTTTGGACTTATGAATATTATTTCTGGGATGGGAGAGCATGGAGAAATGTACCTACCAGTGAACATACCTCCCTGCCTTTGTAAAAAGTATACAGAAGTTAACATCAGATCATTCTGCATCCTCACTTTAAAACCTTACCAACTTGGATAAGGAACAATTGTGTAGGACTCACTGGCTGAGATACAGAACTCCAAGGTACTTGTAAAGGGGTTAGAGTTCCCTCTTAGGGAAAAGCCTGCTGTGGCAAAAACACCCAGTTGCATAAATCTTACACAAGCAATTGGTTTGCATAAGTGGGCTCACTGAATCAGGGTCTATACTATATATAATGTATGTTTGTAAATTTAAAATATGGGTTTACATCTTTGTCTTTACTATCCACGATGCACAGTTTGGTTGTCAGCAGGCTCGACTAACACTTTCTGCTCATCCCTAATGTGTTAATCATACTTCAAAAAGCCTGGAGTTCTTACAACCATCATTCAAAGCTACTTGCAGCTCTCTTGAGTAATACTTGTTAGCCTCTGTTCCATTCTAGCCATCCTGCAATTTTTGAAATTGAACAGCTAATGAGACAACATCTGGTTTCTTCAACAAGATAATTGAGTTTGATTAGAAAAATCACAGCTGTGAAGAGAAGTGAAAACCCCACCACCCTACCTCAAATCTCAGTTATGTATTCCCCTACCCACATATTTTGGGCTATTTCTTTTATTAAAATCTTACAAAACAAAATAACATCCTATATTATTTATTGTTATTTTAGGCATTTACACCTGCCCTTCTCCCAATAATGGAATTCAAGTCAGCCGACAACATATTTAAAAGAAGACACATTTTATACAAGAGTATTAATAAAAGCATAAATAAAAGCTTTATAAAATGAACCACTTACAAAGTTAAAACATTAAACATTAAAAGACTATATGTGAATCTTAAAACCTGCTCAAATACCAATTACAATATGCAAAGTTGCTTCATAAGGCATAAGGGAGGGATTAGTGATCAAGCCACACATAAAAACAACATCTCTATCTACTGAATAATGAAACTTTTGCAAATATAGGCCAAAATCCTGTTGGGCAGTTACAAATATTTTACTTAACAGTTATACATTTGTACTGCTGCATATTCATGATCCTTATGTTGTACCTAGTTTTGCCCCTATTTTAGGGGCTGTATAGGGACAATAAAAGTTCCTCAGACCCCACTAACAGCTAAGCAGCTGCTAGAATCAATGGGGGTCCATTCCTCTTTCAACCAAGAAGTGGCTGCCTGACTTTCCCACCACCTCTTGCACAAGTGATCTCTGGTGCATGAAGGAGTTACAACAGGGGTCCTTTTTCTTCCCGTCGTGCTAGAGATTGCTCATGGGAGAGGGTGGGAATGTCAGGCAACCACTTCTCAATTAACAGGGGATACCTCTGTCAGTCCCAAGAGCTATTTACTATTAAGTGGGGTTTAGAGGGGTCTAGCCTGAATCTACCACATACCACGGTAGTTACATGGTATGTAATGGGCACACAGAATTCTGTTGACTTAGTTGCATTCAGACATAACATTAAACCATAGTTTAGTCAATGCTATGGAATAAGCCTGGATGAATCTCAGATCTTAGGTTGTCTCCTTTCACATTCTTCTTCCAGCATAGGCACAAGGAGGAGATTCAATCATCTACAGCCACTCATTTTGCCCAAATCAAGAAATCTAGTTAACATGATGTATGTTTTAGAGCATCAGCCATAATTTGTAAGATATGGTATGCAGTCTGATTGTTTCCTTAAACAGTGAAGGGGAGCTTGTGGCCTTCCAACTGTGGTTGAGTGACTAACGTCTTCACCCCTTACCACTGCACAGGTTAACATGGCTGATAGGAAGTGGATTTTCACAGTATCTGGAATTCTGCAAGGTCCTCCAGCCCTGCCTTAAACTATGTTTAAGGATAACTAGTTTGTCTGGATTGAGACATAATGAGTAACTTCAGCCAGATGGAAATAGAAATGAAAGCTTCTGATCTCCCCCTTGGTATGGTGGGGAAAGATGAGTGGGAGGAGGTTGTGTATGAACCCTGGGATTCATGCATGTAACACTAAACCACAGCGCAGCATTGTATCAGAACCAGGCATTCTTTGATTCAGTGAAGAGGGCTAGAAATTTATTTTGATGAACAACTAATAGAAGCATTAAAGAATCTACTTTTTGCCTTTTAAACTAAATTCTACATAAAAGTCCACATGCTTCACGTCATGGTTGCAATCACAATTAATTTGCTATGAGTAAGATTGTGCACCAGAGGTGGGGGAATCTTTGATCCTCTAGATATGGCCTATAATTCTCTAGAATTCTTACCATTGACTATGCAGGCTGGGGCTTCAGGAAACTGACATCTAAAACATCTGTTGGCCTCAAGCTTTGCTACCTCTGCTGTAGTTGCTACTGGCAATATTTTGTTTTAGCTGGGAAGAGCAGAAAGTCTATTTTGCAAAAGTTTAATACTTTATTATCTCTGTTGTTTGGCTTCCTTTTAGGTATTGTTTCCTTATACAGCTTTTCCCATTATAGAAACTGCTGGTGTTTTAGTGTAGACAATTAGGTAAAGCTAAACACATCTGAGCCAAAAGCTACCACAAGAACCTTCTTTTGTCTGGATTGTCCTGCCCGAGTATGTGCATGTTAGCCAAAAAATCAAGAAGGTGATTAAAGCATGTCTGATCCTGGCAAGTGCGTCACTGGATCCCTTTAGAAAACTGGCATTGTTAGACACCATCTCCACACCCCAGGTGCCTCCCCTGCTATTGGCTTCATAATTAACTACCTCTGTAGGCACTGCACTAACATGAATCACATACTCACTTCTTGGTGTTAATGAGAACGTACTGTGTAATTTCATAGGAATTCTAGTGTATGAGCCAAGCTTTCAGTGAAGTACGTGCAATAAGGACCTGGTATTAGCAGAGAGATCTGTACAAAGCTGGCTTTTTTGCACTATGAACCCACTTTTCAGAGTCACTATGATAAAGCATAGGTGAGACACATCCTCTGCCATTAGAGTTCCCAATTCCAAATCATCCCCGTTCTGGGTTTTCAGAGTTAAAATCTCAGACCTAGAGACAGCCCCAGTGATGTCATTAAGTATTATGCATTAAGTATCAAGTGCAATTTTTTTATCTGTATAGGGAGATGGGATAAGGAACATCTAATGTTGCCGACTCGCTTCTAGCCAGAAAGTGGATGCAGAGCATAACAGTGGATGGATCTTGGCACCACAAGGGGAAGGAAAGGAGTCAAAGAGTCATAGAATCATAGAATTGGAAGAGACCACAGGGCACTCCCAACAGATGGCCGTCCAGCCTCTGCTTGAAAACCTCCAATGAAAGAGACTCCACTATACTCCAAGGCAGCATATTCCACTGCCAAACAGCTCTGACCATCAGGAAGTTCTTCCTGAGGTTTAAGTGGAATCCCTTTTCCAGCAGTTTGAATCCATTGCTCTTTGTCCTAGTCTCTGGAGCAGCAGAAAACAAGCCCGCTCCCTCCTTGACATGACATCCCTAAACATGACTGTCATGTCTCCTCTTAACTTTCTCTTTTGCAGACTAAACATACCCAGCTCTCTAAGATGCTCCTCATAGGGCATGGATTCTAGACCTTTCACCATTTTGGTCACCCTCCTCTGGACATGCTCCAGCTTGTCAATATCCTTCTTGAACTGAGATGCCCAGAACTGGACACAGTATTCCTGATGAGGTCTAACCAAAGCAGAATAGAGTGGTACCATTACCTCTTTCGATCTAGGCACTATACTCCTATTGAAGCAGTCAAGAATCGCATTGGCTTTCTTGGCTGCTGCATCACACTGCTGACTCATGTTCAGCTTGTGGTTCACCAAGACTCCTAGATCTCTTTCACATGTATGGTTATCCAGCCACGCATCCCCCATCCTATATTTGTATGTTCCATTGTTTCTGCCTAAGTGTAGGACCTTACATTTCTCTCTGTTGAAATTCATTTTGTTAGTTTTGGCCAGCTCTGTAATCTGTTAAGTTCATTTAGAATTTTGATCCTGTCCGCTGGTGTATTAGGCAACCCCACTCAATTTGGTGTCATCTGCAAATTTGATCAGCATGCCCTCTATTCCTTTATCCAAGTCATTGATGAAGATGTTGAATAGCACTGGAGAAAGCTAACTAAGTGCATAACCGCATGGAGAGTCTTTGCAACAAATCAATTATGCTTTGCAAATTGTAGCAAAAGCAGAGACTCAGGGCCCACGGAATCACTATCACTATACATATGCATGGGCAGCACTTGGAGGCTACATCTCCCAGAATCCTCCATCCAGAATGTGGTCATGCTGGTTAGGAGACTGTGGGAGTAGTCTAAAGAAGTAACTTCTCCAAGTTCTGTACATAAAGATGTGCTCTATGTATGCAGATGGACTCATCATATGCAAGAGATACTCATGCTTTTTTCTGTCTAAGCAAAAGAAAATGCTTCTGTAGTCCCAGAGCCCTTGCCTTCCTGCATAAAGCTTTGGGTCATGGCCCGTAGTGAGGCTATTGTAGTAAAAATTCTGATGAAATGTGCTAGTTGTTAAATTAGAGGCCACACATCTTCTCTTCTCAGAGGCAGCTTTTGCCATTGATGGCATAACACACATCTGCACTTTCTGCACCTGCATTTGAGTTCCAAATGGCAAAAAGCAAGCAGAAGGACAGGAAGGTGCCTCACAGCGCTTTGATAAAACATCTGCCCTAATAAAAGAGTTTTATGTCACCTCATAAAGACTCTGAAGTTCAGGCTTTGGTAGAACTCCAAGAAAATATCATGACAATGCACAGGGGAGAAATCAAATGTTTCATATTGAATTTCTCTCAGAAGACTATAGGAATCCAGCACAGACTCTGGAGTACTACCATTGTGGTGTTTTATTCAAGCCATTTTGTGCAATGTTGCCAGATTTCTCCCCATAGCCAAAGAGAAGCACTCTGTGTCTTAAGCACTCTGTTAATAGACCAGTTCAGTTACCGCTACCTATGTGAACTCAATAATTCAGTGATCAAAACCAAACAGGTGGCACAAAGGCCATGGATTTACAACTGAGCTTGGCAATTTACATTCTGATTTCCAACTCTCAGAATCTCCTGCTCAAAAGATTCAGTGAATTGTAGTCCAAAAAAAGCAACTTTTCTAAGCTGTGGTTTCCAGATCCTGTCAGGAATCTGTTTATGCTGTATCTGCAGTGTATAGTCATAACAGTTTGATACCAGTTTGTCACAGTTCCATTCTGTACAAACCTGGTATTTGAAGTTTGATGATATACGTTATAATATTCTATTCCACTCTCTTAAACTATAGTACCAGAGGTTTTTGGCAGAGAATTCTAAGTACTTCCTCAAACTGCAAATCCCAGGATCCCATAGGATAGCACCTATGGCAGTTAATGTGATATGAAAGTGTTATAAGTGTGAAGTGTGAAGTGTGGCTATGCCCTTAGACTCCTCCTCCCATCTGGATTACCAAGCTGAAATGGCTACTCAGATGGGAAGGAGGGAGGTAGAGGAAGAGTGGAGTTCTATTGCACTGTATTCTCCAACATTTCATAGATGAAAACCGGGACCAAACATGTGGCCAAGCAACATCAGAGTGTGGTCTACATGGCAGAAGTTATTAATGAGAAAGAACACATAAGCTAGGAGAGGATGCAGCAGCTTGCTTCTGCCTGAGTTTATGGGGCAGGGCAAGATTCTGCCCTTTCCTGCCCTCTTTTCCCCTCCTATGTTAATGGAGTGCAAAGTTCTTTTACAATTTGAACTCAATTTGCAGCAACTGAAGAAAGCTAAGGACAAAGGTGGGAATGAGAGGAAGAGAGAAGAACCAAGATGTTTTAAAAGCATCCAAAAAAGTGGGATGACGGAGAAATAATCAGGACCCTCCTTGCCAAACTGGCCCAGTTTGTGGTTATACAATAGATCTTATATGAAGCTTTTAATTCTCTGTTCTTCCTTGCTGGCTGAGTAACCATTTCAGCTTAGTGATCAACTGCTAACATAGAAAAACTTTTAAAATATGAAAGCAGACAGGAGGAAATACAGTAGCTTTTGGAAGGGAAAGCAATATGAAGTGATAAGCAACTGGATGGGCACTGCAATTATCTGCATATGTATTTATAACTATTTTTTTGTTGTTGTACACCTTCAAGTCCTTTCTGAGTTATGGTGATTCTAAGGCGACTGTCACAGAGTGTTCTTGGCAAGATTTGTTCAGAAGGGGTTTGTCTTTGCTTTCTTTTGAGGCTGAGCAAGTACGGCTTGTCCAAGGTCATTCAGGAAGGTTCTGTCCCCAAGCAGAGTCCTAGGTCATTTCTTCATTACACTGTTATAGTGCTACTATTCCATTTCCAACATCCTGTGGAATTCTGGGATTTGTAGTTTACTGAGGCCAAAGAGCTCTATGGCTGAGAATTCTAAATAACCCTCCCTAAACTGCAAACCCCAGGATTCCACAGGATGTTGAAAATGGAATAATGGCACTATAACAATGTAGTGTGGAAACGGCCTTAATCCAGTGCTTAAACCACTAGATCACACTGGCTCTCATATCTGTCTATAGATATCTATATTTGTGATCTCACTGAAAAGAAGTAAGATGAGACTACGTAAGGATGGTGGAAAAGACTTGACTTCTGTCAATACCTCATCATCACTTTGGGACTCTCCCAGCAGGAAGGAGTGGAGTCAACCAAGGAGAACCCCATGTCACTACTATTATGTCACCAGCATCTTTGACTAACATTAGCAAAAGCCACGAAAAGCAAAGACACACAGCAGTAACTGAAAGCCAGGCTCTGGTTTCAATGGTAAGCAGAGTTTCAAATAAGCAGCCTTATCCATAGACCACAGTTTCTGGAAAGGGCAGCTGAGATGGACTGTATAACTGAGATGCTCTGGAAAAAGAAGAAACTTTTTGTGCTTACTATATTCCTACCCTGTCTGGTTCTCACCTTTTAGTTGCCCCTGCAGGGAACTGAAAGAGACCTCATCCCATCACCAGTAATGTATTTAAGTCTTTTACTCCAAGTCTCAAGTCAAGTCCCAAGCCCCTCCTTCAACTCTCAAGTCAAATCTCAAGTCCTTGAAGATACTTTCAAGTCAAGTCTCAAGTCAAGTCTGGAAGCCAACTTTATACCCCAAACAAAATACCAGAATTATTGGATACAGTGAAATAAAGTCAGTTTTAACAATTTAAGTAAAGTCAGCTCTCCACATTTGCAATTTTGCCATCTGCAGCTTCGGAAGTGGGGAATAGGATCCTATCTTACTCCACATTACTGAAGATTCAAAAGCTTTAGAAGGAAGCCCTCAAGCCCGTTGCCTAACACATTTTCTGTTCCACTCTGAGAAATGCACCTTGCACTCTGGGGGTAAGTCTTGTCTTTTGCTCTTAGGAAATGTTTTAGAAGACTCCTCTGATATGCAGTGAGGACAGGCTGCTGAGCAGACTTCAAGCCTGATTCAAGCCCATTGCCTAATCTGCTTGCTGGTCCGCCCTGAGAAATAAACCCTCACTTTGGGCTTGAGACAGATTGTCATGTGACCAGTAGGCAAAAAGAGATGGAGGCATTGTTCAAAGTTGCAACGTTTCTGGATGAATGCATTATGTTACTGAACCAAGGGCAGCAAGTCAGTCATTAAAAATACACAAGTCTCAAGTCGAGTCGAGCCAGTGCATAATTTCTGGCCAAGTTGAGTGTTACGGCAGTTTTCTAGCCCGGACTTGCGGGATACTGGATATCATTTTGATATCAGTAATTTGACCTTTCTCACCTATTCCTTCCCACGTGCTTGCGAGGCCCTCAGACAAGCACGGAAACAGGCTCGGTCGCTGATCGCTGGAATATTCAAAACAAATACAGGCTGGCCAGAAATAGACAAACTGTCACTTCAGGAGACCTCTCGGCAAGTACCTCATTATGTATGCATGCTACTTACAAAGAACTCCCTGCCCCGAGCAGGCAGCTTGACAAGCCGGATACTCAATCATCAAGCACTCCGCGTTTGCATATTGGCTACCCTATTGACAATTCGGACTTAACTCAATCATGCTAAATTCTGACCTTTCAGAGGCTTTGTCTCCAGCCCAAAACTCATTGTTTTCACCCAAGTACGGACTAGCCTACGGCCACATTTTCCCCCATGAGAACCCCTGACTTTGCGAGCTTCCTCAGATCACTCCCGACTTCCATACCACCTTGCTGCCGCTTTACTTGGTGAGCCTTCCCATCAGTCCCACGTACTGAGAACCTTCATATCCATGAACTCTATCTTCAGACTACCCGGGCTTCAGGACAGGTGCAGTATTTCCCATACCAACAACCTCCTCTAAAAATCCCTCTATCCAACTCCAATCTTTATTTCTCTAGTTATCTGTGTGAGTGTGTTGCATACACTTGTTTGATTATATTTTAATAAAAACAACAATTAGTTCACATCTGTTTGCTCCTTGACTCGGCCTGACCCTGTAGACGCTGGGTAAAAGATCTCGCTCCGTTGCCCTGCCTCTTGTATTGCTAACTTTTGCTCTTTGACTAATTTCCCCAACTTGTATAATTTGGAGAGCATTTAGGTGTCCTCTACGGGACCCCCAGAAATCAGGGGAACAAGAGTCCGAGTCAAGTCACTGAAGTCTGACTGGAGTCCAAGTCTATCAACTCAAGTCTACATCACTTCCCACAACTGATGCCTTCCTTTTTTAGACTTAGCTAAAAAAAAAATAATAATTGAAATCTAATCAATTCTTTGAGATATAATCCCACTACCCCATAAGACACAGCACATACTAACAAAGTGTGTTCACTCATTCAGAACTAAATCACACATTTATTTATCCAGTTCAATTAACTCTCTCTGTTTTCCTGGTTCTACTGACTTGTTAGTCAGATTGTGCACAAAATATTATTTAACAGCCCTACTAGTTAATTATTCTGCACATATGCAGACACTGGTCTTTAAATGGCTCATTTCAAATTATATACTTTTTTTTATCCAACGAATGAATTGAGATTCTCAGCTTCAGAAATTTCTGCAGTTAGATTTCATATCAACCTCGAAGAAGACTGTAGAAATATATGTAGGCCAAAATGCATTGGATTTTTTAAAAAATAAAACTGCCCTGTATCAAGTACTTTGAGATGCATCTCCAGTTTTTCCTGTGGGGTCATTTCAAATTCTTCCCTCATATATCTTTTTAGGCTATGATGAAAGTTATTAAAAGGGTCACATAGGAAAATAGATGGACTCTTGCTTGCTGCTCCCTGCCCCCCACTCACTACTGACCAGAAGATGGCTTGGTTGGAGATCTGCAGCTGAAAATCACAGTACTGAAATCGCAGTAGTGAATTCTGACCTTTACAACAACCAAAAAGAGAGTCGTGATGAAAAGAACTACCATGGATTCTCGTAAGTCACCAACAGGATACCAACCTAAATCAGCCCTAATTTTTAAAAAGGAAAATAGCCTTTAAAATAGCATACATCTTCAAGCAATCCAGCAAAAAGGGGTGAGTGGGAGCGGGAGAAGTTATTAGTAATATTCAAAGGACCCACTTAAACATTATGGGGAATTCATCTTTCTTTCAGTTAATCCACACAACAACAACAACAACAACAACAACAACAACAACAACAACAACAACAGGATTTCTGTGGAAATAAATGCCTCAGCAATCAGACTTACAAAGTAACCTCACGTTTACATTCCAGTGCCTACCTCTAAACAAAGGATGTATGTTAAATGGAAGATATGCTGATGAGGAAAATAATAGAGTATGACAAACGGATATCTTTCCCTACATGTGGAGGGGACAACTCTGCAAAAACAAAAAAATTGCTAGCCAGACTGACATAATTACCATACTTGTTGTTTGCTCTGGATTTTTCTAAGACCTTCACAGGCTCCTATCAGTACAGTGGAAATTTGGAAGCAGCTGTTTACCGCTATTGCTATGATTTGTTTTGTTGTTGTTTTGAAACCTTGGGTCTCTTATTGTGACCAATGAGGAAGAAATTATTTCAAGCAGCTTTCGGGCTTGTCTAGATGCTCTCCTGTTGATGGTGTGCTGAGGGCAGAAAGGGCTTGAGATTCTTCAGAACAGAGAAGGGTTGATTTACTCACACCATGACTCTGATATTAGATTGGTATGACCGTGCCAATATAGGGAGGCATGATTTGAGAATCTTCTCCAATCTGTTTTTGGGATTTGAATCAATCCTGACTGAGACCTCTCCTCTTCTTTCTGGACAGGTGTCATACTCCGACAGATCTGAAAGGCACCTGGGCCCTTTCCTGCTACACAATTGTACACACTATGATTCCACTTTAATTCCCCTAGCAACATGCTATGGAATCCTGGGATTTGAATTTTGTTGGGATTATTTAGAGTTCTAGTGCCTCACCAAACATATACCAGAATTCCATACGATGCAGTTCTCCCAGTTAAAGCGGAATCATCGGGCTACAATAATGCAGTGTGAAAGGGCCCCTGGTTGGAGAAAGCTGTCTAGGGCCTTGAGGTTTTGAACTATGTGTATGTCTCAGGCCTGAAGCCCATTTTCTGCATAAAATGAAATCCAGTTCTTTAAGCCCCTTCAAGTAAGTTTTCACTGTATTGATACTAAATAGGATGTTTCCACCAGCTGTCTTAAGAATTAGACTTTTTTTTCCTGGATTATATTTCCTGCCCTCACATTAGATGGTTTTGAGAGCTTTCATTGCAAATATAAATCATACAAAATGCTTCTGTTGCTGCTGCTGCTGTGTGTAATGTTGACTACATTCAGTGCTGTTAAACTGGCAGCAGAAGAATTAAGAGCTGTGTACATTTGCAGGCTTGTAGGCACTGAGATGGCCGTTCTCATCTGTGAAAAATGACTTATTGTAAACCTAACTGATTCCCTGGAAGTAAATGTTGCCCTTTTTTAACCTCTTATCTGTTTCGTCAGAAAATTCAAACAATATTAAGTACTAATGTCATCAACCGGGCACTATACGGGAAGCACTGACCCTTAAGCTTCATAATCCTCAGGAAAACAGAGGACCAGCCACTTGCACGATCTTCTAAAGCTCTCTTTCAACTAGTTTCAATTAGGATGACTTCGGTTAATTCCTGCAGTTGTGGTGCTTCAGCTTCTTGCGAGTACACCGAAGATACAGGCAAGGAGGCGGCTCTTGGCCTTTACATGGAGTTAAATTAAAAATTCAGTTGGGGACAGTGTACTAGATACACTGCAGCCCTGTCACATAGATTTCTGTACAGGCAATGCATTCCACTGGATACAAGCTTACTCTAAGTGAATGAATAAACTAGGAATCTTGTTGGACCACAAGCTGTACATGAGTCAGCAGTGTGATGTGGCAGCAAGAAAGCCAATGCAATTCATCAATAGGAGTATGGTGTCTAGATCAAGGGAGGTAATGGTACCACTCTATTCTACTTTGGTTAGACCTCATCTGGAATACTGTGTCCAGTTCTGGGCATCTCATCTCAGGAAGGATATTGACAAGCTGGAGCATGTCCAGAGGAGGGCAACTAAAATGGTGAAGGGTCTGGAAGCCATGCCCTATGAGGAAAGGCTTAAGGAACTGGGTATGTTTAGTCTCCAGAAGAGAAGGTTGAGAGGAGACATGATAGCCATGTTTAAATATTTGAAGGGATGTCATGTTGAGGAGGGAGCACGCTTGTTTTCTGCTGCTCCAGAGACTAGGACAAGGAGCAATGGATTCAAGCTTCAGGAAAGGAGATTCCACCTGAACCTCAGGAAGAACTTCCTGACAGTCAGAGCTGTACAGTAGTGAAATATGCTGCCTTGGAGTGTGGTGGAGTCTCCTTCTTTGGAGGTTTTTAAACAGAGGCTGGACGGCCATCTGTTGGGAATGCTTTGATGTGTGTTCCTGCATAGCAGGGGGTTGGACTGGATGGCCCCTGTGGTCTCTTCCAACTCTATAATCTTATGATCCTATGAACTCAGATTCATCTGGAAGGGGTTTAACAACCACCTTTACTTGACAAGCTGTGATGCTGTCTTTCCCACATAAAGGACATTTGCCACGTTCTGATGTCACTGTAAGCCAGGGTTCCATGGGAATCTTGGTTTACCATGAAAGAGACAGGATCAAGTGAATGAACAACCGACTGCTGTCTGTGGTTTCTTTAGCATCACTTGCAAACCAAGCACCAATTGATGTTCTAACTTATTTCTCTCTCAACAAGTCAAACTTACTCTGGGCTTTTTTCTCTGGCTTGTTAGTGGTGGGGGAACATGCCTTTGGGCAGCCTTTAAGAGTTAGGGTTCCCTGACTTACTGTGATGGGAAACCAGACCACTGTTCATGTAAACTGCCTTACAGATGGGCTAGTATCAGACATTAGGTGTTCATTCAGGCAGGATTTTTATTGTGCAATCACACTGTTTAGTTAACAGAATTGTGTAGGAGTTCAAATGATGTCATATAAACTGAATATGACATCATCTGAACCCTCATAAACTTCCATGAACAAGACAGTGTGCTTGTACAATAAAAGCCTTGCCTGGAAGCACACCTAGCATGTGGTGGTAGTCCAACAATTTGTTCCTTTGTGCTGTGTTTTAATGAATGGGGGCTCTAAACCTGAAAATAGAAATAAAGGAGATGGAGGAAAACGTAGACATATAAGCTGAACAATACAGTTTGTCAGATGAACAAGTAGAACTAAGTTCACTACCAGAAGGGTGGAGGATTAGATGTGTACCAGGGTAATTCAGAGAGACAATTTAGAGACTGTCGTTTTTAGGCACCAAAACATATTATTCCCATTATGCCAGTTCTGTCTCCCAAGACAGAACTGGGGGAGGGGGGCAAAAACAAAAAAACAGAGTGGGAGCAACATTTCATTGAGAAACGAAAATGCCAGTTTCTGGATCAGTGTCAGAAATATCCTATTATTTGAAAGGACATTAAAAGAAACACTGGTGTTTATTACATCCAACATAAAGCTCTTGCTGCTGATAAATTCCATATTCCACCAGGTTAATTTACAGTGAATTTGTTTTGACATTTGTAGAAACAGCTCCATGGCAAAGCAAGTTTTTTTTCCCCATGTACATGGTCCTGGGTTCAATCCTTAATTCCGGTTAAAAGATCAAACATAGAAAGGTGGTGAAATCTCTGTTGGAATCCCCAGACAGATGCTGTAAATCATAGTAGCCAGAACTGGGCTAAATGGGCTCACGGTCTTGACTCCATATAGCCGAATTCTTTGTGTATACACAGAGTTCTTTTCAGGAATACTTCTAAACTGTAAAATTAATGGGGGGATTTCAGTGTGAAGTGCTGCTGTTTAACATTGCTGCCAGATACGCCTTTTTCCTATTCAATTGCAACCCTTCTCCCAATCCCCATGCAGATCTTCAGTGCGCTCCTCACAAGGCTTTTGCTTGCTATTGTTTGGTAACCTTACAATATCTGTCCTCCTAAAGATTTTTCTATTGCTTTTAATCTTGCAGTTCCCTCAAGCACAGTGATACCTTTCTCTTAGTTCCCAACCAGTTTGATACAAGATTTCTGGCAGTAGCCAGTGTGTGTGTGTGTGTGTATGCAAGGGGGTGGGAGGGAGATAGACAACAATGACAATGATAATCCACTACCACTACCTCTCCGTAGGAGACATTTTGCCCTAATGATAAATGTGCATTTAGCTTTTGATTTCCATGATCTATCATCCCATATCTTAGAAAATACACTATGAAGTCTGAACATTTTCCTCAACTCTTCACTGGTATCATTCCTTTTAAATCCAGGGGTCTTTCTGCCCTACACCATTATGGCCTAGGTTTTCAATGACTGATAGCTCCTCCAAGGTATACAACATCTTCTTATTTTACTATTTCTTCTTCCTAGTAGTATGTTGGGGAAAAAATGAAGCATCAAATCTTCCCTTATGGAGGATTACCTTTTAAACATTTAATATAAATGTTTGAGGAGGGGAAGAGGACAATAATGCATATCCCATTTTTGATTTGTCTTAAAAGCCTGTGCATTCTTGCCAACAAAAGCTATTTTTTTTTAAATGGAGGCAATCCTTCCCTATTTCTTTGTCTTTGCTTTTCTAGTGGGAAAACAAAAGGAAAAGAAAAGGAAGTCTTGATTACACACCCAAACCATGAATCTCAAGATGATATAAAACACAAATTGGCTGGGAAAAGGATCCTTGGAGCTGTCAGTTTCTTGCCAAATTAATTAACAGGCTGTTTAACTATAAAATTAAACATGTGTAACATCAAATATGAAGAAGACTCAAGAGGCTTGGCAAAGGAATGAGAATAAGATTTCATTATTTATGACTTTGTCGCATATGTTTTACATGTTACAGACTGCTCTTCACCATAATATGTAGACTCATCACCACATTTTGAGTGTCCAGAAATATGACCAAATCTCTTGACTCCACTACAAAGTGATGTGCCATTTTGCCCATTAGAACAGTAATATTTGCAATACTTAAGATACTGTTCTAGAAGGTTAAATTCTATGCACTACATTACTGTATACTCAGTAATCGTTCCTTTTCTGCACTGTATTTTTTAATTTTGCAATTCAGTAAATGCATACAAAAATATACTTTTGAAAAAAGAGACCTCTAGACTCGCCTCTTTTGAACTGTGGCCACTGAAAGATGATACAGTTGAACATAGCATCCTAAGTACACATGTTCTTGGTGGCTGTAAGTGAAGAAAATTTTGAAGAAGATCACACAGCCACCTTGTTGAAGCTAAGTAACTTTGGTGTCGCAGTATTGGCTGGTGGATTCCATGTCACTAAGGCAATAAATCCATTTTGGGGCTATCCAAAGTACTGAACCCTATCCTCAGGGTCTAGAACCTTAGATCACGCCTTGAAAATTCAAACTAAAACTCAGAATAGATTCATCATCCCACTGACATGACAGCCACCAACTGCCAAATTTTGAAGCCAATGTATACCAGCTTGAGTTCTATGGCAGAAGGAAAGTGGGATTCAAATGTAGTAAATAAAGAAATCTCTGTCTGCTCTTCCTCAGGACAGAATGGTCAAACTTCTGGGGCACACTCAGAAGATCTTAAGCGGCCATGATAGTAGGTAACAGAAAAGACAATGGTCTACTTTTGTTTCCAATTTGTCAGGGGTTGTCTCCAATTTATCAGGGGATTCTGTCTTTAGCAGCACAGTTCTGAGGATGGGAAACACAGATGTCCTCAGTAATATAATAAAATGTACTGGAACACAGAATATTATCTAAATTTAAGACACATAAGACTTAATTTGAATAGGCTGAGGATTGTCCTGGCTTCTGGAGATGTTTGTAGAAGCCCCACTTGCTTCTCCTAGCTTCTGCTCAAAATTGAAAACTAGCACTGAGGCCTCTGAAGCCTGTTTCTTAAAAGAGCAATTCTCAACAAAGATATTATTTCCAATTTGTGTTGTGCCTAACTTCATTTGAAAAGGACCCAGAAGACAAGATGGATCCAACACAAATGGCCATGTTAACAGAAAATACTCATTGGAGTTCTTGACAGTAAGTATCATTCATAGTGCTAATAGAGAGCCAGACACATTTCTTCTACTAGCTACGAAGTTTATGTTTTAAATTAGAGTTGCCAGATTGAAGACTGGAAAGTGCTCTGTACCTTTAATGGCTGTGTAGAAGAAGGAGTTTCAGGAGGTCTTGTTTGTTATCTGGTTGTGTGACAAGCAATACTTGCTGAAATTCCCTCTTCTGTACAATCGTTAAAACTACAGGGATCCTCTCCCATTGTCATTCTGGCAATCTACTTAAAGCACCACTCCACTGCTCCTTAAACACTCAGCTCTCTGTAAGAAATGGTATGCTCATGAAGCAAAACTATTGCATGAGGTAAGCAGCCAGCTATAATCTCACCGTGAATGCCTCTGTGGTTACTGAGAGGAGACAAAGAGGGGGGATTTATCTAAAGTCTTTTAAATATTTCTCTGTTTGGTGTCACCCTGTTCACACCAAACAACTAGAAACTAGGGATTGGGATAATAATTGCAAATACACACACACACACACCCCTCTTCTTACTGTTTTGCCGATAAAATCAGCATTTATGAGAGGTGGTGACATATGTTTTTAGCATCAGAGGTTAGGTGCTCATGGGTCAGAATCACACTGGAGATCACAAGATGCTGGAGAGGAGACTTGGGACTTTGGGAATGAAGTAGTCAACTCAACAAGAAATAACAGTTCTACTTAATCATGCACTGGTTACCAGATCTTGTCTAAGCAGGGCCAGCCTGGGTTAGTCCCTGGATGGGAGACTACCAAAAAATACCAGGCTGTATTTCAGAGGAAGGAACTGGCAAAACTGTCCCTTGCCCAAAAAAAATCCTATGAAATTCCTGGGATTACCATAAGTCCACAGGAAATTTGAAGGCACATCTTCACAAAGAGAGAAAAAGATGAGATTTTATCAGAAGACTGTGAGTGTATCTACCTGACAATCACAGCAACTTTCAACAGCTATGGTTCTGTCCAATGGAATCCTGGAATTTGCAGTTTGGTGAGGTACTTAGAATTCTCTAATAGAATGCTCTAATGCTGTAGACTTGAAACCTCTAGTGGAGAATGCAAATGCCATGATTCTGTAGGAAGAAGCCATGACAGGTAATCAAACTACTATAACTGTATATGCATCCTCAGACTGATTCTGGAGACTCTACATAAAGAAAGATAGAGACAAATTCATGAAGGGAAGGCAATCAATGTGATTAGAAAGGTGAAATACAAGTCCTAGGAAGAAAGTTTGAAGGAACTAGACATATTTACCTTGGAGAAGAGAAGACTGGAGGGCGAGATGATAGCACACGTCAAATATCTAGCAAGAAATCACACAGAAGTTTGCAAATATTTGGTTTTCCTTTTTCTGGCCATTGAGGCCAGGACTAATTATAACAATCTTGTTCAAAGTGACTAGATTTCAGCTGCACATCATAAGAAAATTTTAATAGTAGTTTACCAGTGGAATCAATTACCTAAGGGTGTTGGTTGGTGAGTTGTCCTTTGCTGGAGGTTAGGATGGACAGCCATATACCGGGGATGTTCTAGTTTTAGATTTCCTGCTTCAAGCATGGTTTTGAACCAAGGAGACTACAAGGCTCCCTCTGTTTCTGTTCCTATATAATTCTCTATGTTTCATAGTTTGCAAATTGTATAATCACCTTACCAGTCTATCAAATTGGTATTTTCCTTTGGATTACACTTGATACTGTGTACAAAAGATGCGTTTGGTGCAAAAGAGTTGAAATATTTCAACATCACAGCTGGTGAGTTGCAAAAACATTAAAATAATGCAAAAATGCAACAGTGATGAAAAATCCTGGTTCATTATGAACATGTAACAGATACCTCCCACCAATGGCACTACCTTCTCATAGTGCTAGGAATGCATGGTCTTGTGAAGCAAGAGGCTTTGCTGATGGCAGCAGTACTGCTGCTAGGGTTTCCCTTGTCAGACAGGCTTCTGCTGAGGAGCCAGAGACTAACAGTGACAAACAGCTATAGGGAAGCAGCAATAGTGGGGGAGATGCTGGCAGAGGATCTCTCAGAGACAGCAGCAGTAGCAACAAAGCTAACACTTCTTAGCACTGCACAGAGGAAGGCCTGGTAAACTTCTGAAGATCTTTTACCAGGAAAACCCTATGAGGAGACAATCCAAAATGAAAGAAGAAATAGTGCCTGAAGTTGAGACTCCCAGGTCAAATGGCACTCAGTGAGCTACTGGGGAAGAGGAGAGGACAGTTACAGGTAGCATTTTGGCTGAGACACTATTGTAGAAGTAAACAGGAGACAGAGGTCCATGTGATGATTTATGGTCACTTACTTTATTTATTTTTTAAAAGCCCAGTATGTTTTGGCCTCTATCAAGGTTGGCATTTCTCAGGGGATACATTAAAAATACAGATATAATTCTATTCAAAACATTAAGAAAGACAATATTAAATTAATTATAATCTCTAGAAATATATAAATTACATTACTCAACAAACCAAAATGTATATGCATACCTTTACACAGAAATTTCTGGAGCTGTATAATACACATAGCTTCTATATATTATACAAGCTAAAGTGGACAGAAATGGGACATTTTCAGTCAGATAATTACACAGTGTTTTACTTAGCAAATGAAAATGTAAGAAGAAATGGGGTGGCATTTGTAGTAAGAAGAGATATAACAAAAGCAATCAAAGAGTACAATGCAAAGTGTGACCAAATCATGTAAATGAGACTTCAGGGAAACTCACCAATATAACCTTGATCCAAGTTTATGCTTCAGTTACAGAAGCAGAAGAAGAAGAAATTGAAAGATTTTATGCAGGAAGGAAGGAATCCTGAAGGAAACTGATTACACACCAAAACAGGACTTCTTGTTAATCATAGGAGATTTGAACACAACAGTAGGAAACAGAGCAAAAAGTATTAGAAAATTTGGCCTACGATAAGAAATCGAGCAGGAGACTGACTGAATGAATTTTGCAAGGTCATTTGTTTGTTCATTGCAAACACATTCTTCAAGCAACACAAGAAGCAACTGTATACATGTGCTTTACCTCATGGCCAGTATAGAAATGGAATACACTACATAATCAGAAGCCAAAGATGGAGAAGTTCCATTCTCTCTGCAAAAATAGGACCAGGAGCAGATTGTGGAACAGACCATGAACGACTAACAGCAAAAGTTAAAGTAAAGCTAAATAAGACCACTAAACCAGCCATTATGCTGAAATACAACCTGAAGAACATCTCCATAGATTTAAAGATAATGTGAAAAATAGCTTTGTACTATTAACCCTAATAGATTGGAAGCCAGAACAGCTCTGGATTGAAGCCAGGGATATTGTGAAGAAAGAATGTAAAAATGCAATATCTCTAGACAAAAAGAAAGAAAATTTCCACTGAATGACAGATGAAACTCTTCAAGCAAGTAAAGACAGATGAGAAGCAAAGGCAAAAGGTGACAGAAAGAGACTCAGAGCTTGCATTCAGGAACAAGGAGAAATACTATAATAATGTATAATAATCATTGTAATAGAAGGTGACAAAAAAAAAGGAATAACAAGAGACCTCTTCTGCAAGATCCAATAAATCAAAGGAAATAGAAACCAAGACTGGGGATGCTCTATGACCAGGAAGGGAACACATTACATAACCAAGTAGAAATAAAAAGACAGTGGAAACAAGACTCAGGAAAACTATATATAAGAAATGAAAGCTGACAAACTCATTAAAGGAAGAACCATTTGAAAATGAATGTGCAGTTTTAGAAAGTGAAGTGAACACTGCAGTCAAAGCAATTGGGAGAAATGAATCACCAGGAACAGATGGCACACAAATAGAGCTGTTTCAAGCTACAAAAATTGAATCCACTCAGATTCAAACTAAAACCTGTAGACAAAGATGAAAAACAATGGCCCACAGGTTGGAAACATTCAATATACATTCTAATCCCCTGGGGAAAGGACACTAGGAATTGCAATCTACATTGGACCATTGGATTAATGTCCCATGGAAGCAAAGTGATGCTCAGAATTTTACAAGAAAGACTTTCAACATATATGGAATGAGGAATGCAAGCTGGGTTCAGAAAAAGAAGAATGACTAGGAATCATATTGCAAACATACATTGGATAAAGTTTCCCTTTTTCAAAAAAAAAATACATTAAAGTAATTTAAATGTATCAAAATCTATTACTTGTACTGCTATATTTTATTTATTTATTTATTATTTAATTATAATTTTATTAATTTTTTTCTGACATGATTAAAACAAAGTTTAATAGAAATACAATACAATACAAAATACAATACACGATTAATACACAGTTTAATAAAAGATAATTTTCACCATCTGTATTTCTTTTCTGGACATTATTAATTATTCATTTCATTTCATGATGATTACTGAAAATAATATTTTGGTGATGTTAAACAGTGATCTGCACCGGCTGTCAAATATATTACCTATGCCACTGATTCAGGCCAATCTATTAGTAAAACATGAATGTGATGGTATTAATATAATTTATTCAAAAAAATTTCTTATGAGATAAAAGTTTCATTCTTGAATAGAAAGTCGTTTCTCTGAGAGGTAATTTTCTTGCCAAATGTCAGGTTCTGGAAGGAATTCTTCACAGGCTAAATTGAAAAAGATGAATACTGGTGTTTTGACTCCATATAATAACAATTTTAAAAATCTGTGATTTACACAACCCCAGAAACCTGATGCCTCTTACTAGCCATATTTTATGACTTTTAAATTGAGGCACAGATATAAATTGCCTGAAGACAGCAGGCGCAGGTCTTCAGAGCAAACACAAAATCTAAGCCCAAACAAAAGATAAGGAAATATTTTTAAAAAAGATTTGATACAGCCTCCATAATGGAATTAAATACCGGCAAATCTGCTCAGCCAGGTATATTAAATTTTACTGAATGAGCTGAAGAAGGCAATCAGCTACAAATTTGTTAATTAATAGTTTTTAATAATATTTTTGGAAGTCCCCTTTCCTCACTGATACACAAATTATGAAAACTGAACAACTTTTTGTACAGGGGATTCATGGGATTAACACTAAAACCAGAGAGCATTATTAAAAGTATTAAAAGCTTAGCAGAATGACATGGTCTTCACCAGCTTCCTTCAGTGGTGTTTCTAAAGCTAACTGATGGATGGGACCAGCAAAGTTTTGGGTTTTTTTCCTGACATGCCTGGGAGCAATATCATTGCCCACTCAGTCACATAGGGACGAGGGGTGCAGTTTGCCCCGGGCAGCAATGTTTTTGGGGTGTCCCAGCCCATAGCCATGCCCCCACGCACCTTGGCCACATCCTCACGCACCGCAGCCATGCCCCCAAGCATCGCAGCCACGCCCTTCGTGCTGTGGCCACACCCGCTCCCACCCCCCCATCCACACATGCCAAGCTCCGCCAGTGTGCCCACTGGATGCAACCATTTCTTGCTTTCCTGGAAAACTTGCTACACATCAGCACTCAGTGGCTCAGAAACTGCCACAGGTCCACAGCCCACCATAAAAAAGACAATCCTACAAGCAAGCAAACAGACTAACAGACTAAAGTACACGACACTACCACAACAAACATTAGTGTTTTTTTTAAAAAAGTATAATTTTTGACACCTCATTAAAAAGGTTATAATTATTATTATATTATACAGCCAACCAAATCATCAGAATATATATAGGAATGTTAAACAAAAGGTAAAAGTCACTCATGTTGAAAGAATATATGAAAAATAATGAACTCAATTAACTAAATTCTATTAAAATGAAAAGGATTATTCATTACATTTTGACTTTTTATTACATATACATATACAGCATGTATCCTGCTCTCCCAAAATGATACCGTTCTAACCTTTAATATTAAGTAAAACCTCTTACAGCCTGTTTTCCCTCAGTTGACCTTAAATATATTTTAACTTTCTTCCATTGTTGCTTAAAGTCACTAAGAGAATCTTCTTTTATTAATACCATTAATTTGTCGATTTCTCCCATATCTAATAATTTAATTATCAAATCTTCCTGCAATGGTATCTCCAGATCTTTCCACTTCTGAGCATAGAATATTCTCACTGCTATCAGCATAAATTGTAATATTATTTCACAGGTGTTATCTATGGCTGTTTTCGCACTTGGCTGTTATAGTATAGCAGTGTTATAGTGCTATTATTCCACTTTCTACATCCTATGGAATCCTGGGGTTTGCCATTTAGGGAGGGGCCAGCCAGTCTAGTGTGAAAATAGCCTATATGGTCATCTATTAATTCCTAAATGAATAAATCTGGTTTCATTTGAAGTTTAATTTTCAGAATCTTCTCCATCATTCCATGTATCATCACCCATAATTTATTGTTTCCATTACCAGTCTTCCATGTATGATAAAATGTCCCGTCAACTAGATTACATTTCCAACATCTAGGTGTGGAACCCCTTATACATTTTAGAAAGTTTTTTAAGAAGTAAAGTACCACCTATACATAATCTTATAAAAAAATGTCTTTCAAGTCATTAATTCAATGTAAATTTTAGACCCTTAGTCAATATCTTCTCCCATTGGTCAACTGAAATTACATGACCCACATTTTGGGCCCATTTAATCATACAGTCTTTTACTTGTTCATCCTCCATTTCAAGCTTCAATAACATCTTACACATTTTTGCTATTAGATGTCCATCATCATAAAACCATTTTATTTTAGTTCGTCATTTGACTTTAATAGTAATAAATCCTCCTCCACCTTAACCAGATCTCAGTATGTTAACCACTGGCCTTTGACTATTGTTTTTCTTGCGAAAACAGCTTCATACCATGACACTCACATAGGCATTTTAGGGCACAATTGTGACTTGTACTTATTCCATATTTTCCATACGGTCTGTCTTATAAAGTGATTGTTAAAGGCTACATTCATTTTAATTTTTCCATACCATAGAAAAGTATGCCATCCAAACTTCTAGATGCCTTCTAGACGCAAAATTCTCTCTCTTCTAAGCACAACCCAGTCTTTCAACTAAACCAAACAGGATGCATAAAAATATAATCTAAGGTCTGGCAGACCTCAAATTGGACCTCAAATTGGATCCGTTTGAGGGTGTGCCTTCCATGAACATGTGAACATTTTAGAAATCCTAGGATCAATTTCTTTGCTTTAAGTCCTCTGTTACACTGCTTCCTTCTCTTTCCACCCCATTCACTTCTCTTATGGAAGAGAAATGTTTTTTGTACTCAACACTTATGAACAATCCTGATGGAACTTACCTCTTGTTTAACCTCAGATCAACACTAAGGCAGCTGCTGGGATTGCACCACATCAAGATTAGTCAGTCACACCTCCTTTTGTGAGAGGCATTTTGCTGGTATTAAGTACTATGAGAGCACTGGTTCTTACAATGTTTATAATGAGCAGAATGTTAGTTGCTAGGTGGTACAAATGCTTTATAGCAGCTGCTTTTTATGATCTCCCAATTTTGAATATGCAAGCCTGCTCCTAGAAGAATGTTTGACATAACTGACTGTGTGGAAGATATGGCTGAATTGCTCTGAAGTATGACTGACAGCAGGAGCTGAACAAAGACAGCGAGGACTATGGCTATCATAAAACAAAATAGATTTTCTGTTGCCTTAAATTTTACCCAGTTAACCAACCAGGCTGTAGCAAATGTCCAATAAATAATACCTGTAATTGCATTGACACAGAGTCCCGTCTCAATGAATACATATATAATTCAATAAAATCACATAAAATCTGATTTACAACCAAATTTGGTGCATGTTGACTCAAAGATTATTAGCACTGAGTCCAGTGGTAGGTATTGCCAAGTAAGTATACACAGGTCTGCACTGCAGGCTGATGTAGTCTTAAGGAAAATCTAGTGAGCAAACTAGGAGAGGACTTTACTGAGACAGAAAACAACATTATATATCCACATGCATCTAAAGAATAAAAGCAATCAGGTGCTCATAAAGAATAAAAGTTGGAAGACAGAAGAAAATGTCTGGAGGGAGCTGTATACACACTAATGGGTCCCAGTCAAATACTGGTGTGGTTTTCTTTTAAAAAGAGACAGACTTACAATCTTTTCTGGTCCTGCTGTGGTGTTGAGCGGATGGTGTCCTTGTAAGTGCAGAGACCATATGACACCATAGGTGTCCTCAGGAAACAAATCTCTTCATGATAAGCACCATAACCTGATCTTTCAAGCAACCCTATTGCAGTGCAACAGCCTTCCTAAGGTCCACAGCAGGGGTTTTCTCCTCACTTGCTACCTTTGTAAACTGAAGATGTCAAGACTGGGATGGGAACCTTCTGCAGACAAGCATGTGCTTTCTCTCTTGTTGAGATTTCAGTCCCTTTTATGCATAGGCCACTCATATTTTCATGTGCTGCACATGTATTTGAATGTGTGCCTGTGTATCTGAGGATCCAAAGTAACGTACAAGGGGGTCCTTGAGACCATTTCACTGTTGTTTCGTTTCTTAAAGGCAGCAAGCCATTTATGAGATGCAGCCCTTATGACATAGGTGTTTTTAAAAGTCAAGTAGATAAAAAGACGATAATAAGGGGAGGTTAGCCAAGGATATAAAACGTAACTGGAATAAATGAGCATATAAAATGTAACTGGAATAAACTATACACCCAGTTTTATTGGAGTACAGATGATGAACATACTACAACTGACGTCAGAAAGACCGAGTAATTAGGAAGCCCTGTGCAAAAGTCTCAACAGACTAGATTCAGGCATTTATATCGGGGGGTTGAGCCTTGATTCTGTTAGAGAGCACTGGGCCATGGGGGAGAGGGATAAATTGAAGGACTCACACAAATGAAACAGAAGGGTGCCTTTTGATAGTATATAATTGAGCCCAGCCTCTGAAGGTGAAAATGCAGAACAGATCAGATGTCAAACAGTCCTCTCTGGATCTTCACAGCCATTATTGGCTAGGAAGCAGCCCAACCCAGATTAAATTAAGTAATGAGCCCAAATATGGCCAATGGACTATAAATTCCCCACGCCAATTGAGACTGGCGTAGAAAATGAACTACTTTTTCTTTATGCTGTTCTTTAACCCTGTATTGAGTTGTGGAATAGCTCAGGTCCCAATTACAATTGCAACATACTTTTTTATTATTATTATTATTATTATTTTTTTAAAAATTGAAAAATAAAAAAAAGATTTATTAAATAGATTTACAGGCTTGCAAGACAATTGCAACATATTGAAGGTTAGCAATGTAGTTAGGGTTAGAATCAGGGTTAAAGGTTCATATGTATGTCTTACATTTTCTTCTGAATGAGAACTCCATTCCCAAAGATCCCCCCCCCCGATAACCAGAGTACCTCACTTTTCCATCATGGCTCACCCCAAAATGGCATTGGACATTTCCCTTCCCTCAAGACATGACATCATCTGGGGGGCAAAAAATGTCAAAAAGTAATGGTTGTTGTTATTCCTGCTTTTTTTAATCACTTATGTTTGTTCATAAAGACAAAGCAAAATTGTATAAGGTGAATAGGTGAATGTTGGGGACTTCTTTTCAACTGTACAGGTGATAATGCCAATGAATGTCTACATTATAGGTTAATTTTATGTGGATTTTATATTAAATTTTAAATTATTTATTTTACCATAACAAATATTGTTTCTCCTTGTCAAGTATGTGAGCTTGCCTGCAAACTGAGAAAATCTTAGGAGCCCCTCCTAAGATTAGTGGTGGTGAAGTGGGAGGCTTTTCAGTGGTAACACCTAAGCAACTGGAACTGCACTTCGAGAAAGACCAACTCACTTCATGGTCTTTTGGGTTTTATGTGGGGGGGGAATACTTTGCTTTGTAGGAAGGCCCTTCATTAGTAATTACTCTGCTATGTTGCATTGTTTCAGGTTCCTGGTGGGCGGGGGGAGAGAGAGAGAGAGAGAGAATTGTGTCTGCCTTATTTTTAAAATTCTGTACTGCTATTTTCCTATAAAATGGGAAAGGATATTTATCATTGTTAATGTATCATATTATCTTTACTGTTAGACCATGGAAACCAGGATCTAAACATTTAAAATAAACAAATAAATAAATACAATCCATCCCTCTTCTTGCCCCTCCTTCCTAACAGTCAATGGTAAAAAGTCCTGTATACTCACCTTAATCAGAATTGCAGCACTATCCTGCCACCTATTGGTGGCCACTGGTATTTTCAGTCCTTAAAATTTGAAACCTATCAACATATCCTTCACATAAGGTTGTTTCACAAACACACTAAACTCATTTTTTAAAAAATCAAGTTTTCTGCAGGAACCATCACATCCAATGTTTCCAGTGTAAGAAAACTGCACTTACCAGAATGTGCACTGCTTTTAAACAATCCTCTTCTGTTTCCATCCTGTATCTAAAAAGTTATCGAAGGTTTTTTTTTCCTGTCTAAAAATCCTTCCCAAAGACACTGGGGAGTCAAATCCTTCCTATGTATATTCTTCTCAGTAGTTAATCCCACTAAGTTTAATGGGATGCATTTATTTTTATTTTATTTCTACCCTGCCATTCATCCAGCTTGAGACCCAAGGCAGCTTCTGAAGTGCTGAAACAAGAAAAAGTTGAAAACCTGATAATAAAAAAAGATAAAACACAATTAAACAAGTTATCACATTACATACTGTGTCTACAAAAACCACAACAATAAATTAAGAAATATAGCACCCCTCACCTGACAAAAATGACTCCCTTCAACTAATAAGCCATTAAATGCCTGTTTAATTTTTTTCAAGTCTTTGCCTACAGTGAAAAAAGAGTGTGGGGGGCAGCTTAGCCTCCCATGGATGGAAATTCACAGGCTGGGAGCCGCCACCAAGAAGGCTCTGTCTCCTGGCTTTAGGTCATGGTGAAGGTGGTTGGACCAAGAAAGAGCTCTTCACTGAGAATTCACGTGGGGAGTTACAATATTTTGCATAGCCTGAACCTAAGCTGCAAAGAACCAGAACTTTGAGTTGTGCCAAGAAATGAACCAGTAGCCTGTGAAACTGTTCAACAAGTGAGTTACACATTCCCTATAACTGATCCCAGTCAGAATTCTGGCCGCAGCATTTTGGACCTACTGACATTCCCAAATAGCTCTACACAGAGTGTATTATAGTAGTCCAGAGAGGATGGAATCAAGGCATGTGTCACCATAGCCAGATCTGACTTCCAAGTTACTCCCAGCAACATGCATAGAATTGTTGCCTTACAGAATCACTCTGCTCGTTTCTATGCTGTGTATGTATGAGCTTCTTTGTTTTATCCCTTAGCAATAATTCTGAAAATTGCACTCAAACGCAAGTAGCAGCCTCCTCCGGTTTTCACACAAATATCCAACCTGTGCAGGCATTTCAACATTTACCCTCAGGTGAAACCAATGTTAGTAGGTTATACAAGATGTCTTGTGAGAACATTGTACAGTTGCTAGAAACAAAAAACAAAAAGGAAGAGACAGAACTAGCAAGTGTATCCAAAAGGAAGAGAATAGTAGACAGACCTCACCAGAGTACAATGCCTTAGTACTCCTCTCATTGTGGCAACTGCAGCAACATAGGGCTGAAGTTGTTGTTTCCAGCTAACACAGTCATCTATCAAGCATGATGAGAACTGGAGCCCAACCCCAGGCTGCATTAAAGTGACTGGGACCCTGAAGCAGTTCTAAAAATAGGTTTCTCCTTTCTGAACATGTGGTGGCATAGAAAACAAATGAATGGATCAATAAATAATAAATGAAATACAAAACATAATAGACAGCAGCATGAAAACCTTCATGCAATCATACAGTTGCCCTAGTTGTCATTTTGCTTCCAAGGACAATTCAAAGTGCTGCTTATGAGCTGTAAAGCCCTATACAGCTCAGATCCTGACTGACAAACCTCATCTGTGTGATTGTATGAGCCTGCTTAGATCCTGAGATCCTCAAGAGAGGCCCTTTTTTCAGTCCTTCATAGGTATGGGTAGGGCATACCTGAGACAGGGGCTTCTCAGTGGCTGCCCCTAGGATCTGGAACTTCTGGAGAAGTTAGAATGGCTCCCTTCTTGCTGTCCTTCCACTGGCAAGCCAAGTCTTTTTTATCATCATCATCATCATTATGTTTTAGCAGGCTTTAAATGCTGAAAGATTTTTAAGGAAAAGGCTTTTATGAGAGATTGCTGCATTGTTTTAAACTGTACTGATTTTAACTGTTTTGTATCATTTTAAGCGTGCAGGTGGCTCTCCACGTTCACTGGGGTTAGGGGCACAGGACCCCCACAAAAGTGGAAAAACTGCAAATATAAAAATGTGTGTGTCTGTGGTAAGGTGGCCAAGACATGGTAGGGAGAGCAGGTACCCAAAGGTCCAAACCAGGTCAGGGAAAGGAAAGGGAAAGGGAGTGAGTTGGCGTGATGATCCGATACTGTCTTTCTAGCCCATCTCCTTCCTCTGGTGTGTGGAAGGCATTGGAGGAAGGTTTTTGTAGCTGAGAAACTGGGTTGTAGTCCATTCTTAGCTGTCCAGACAGAAGCTGATGAAGAAGGAAGAGGACCAGAGGTGGATTTTTAAAGGTCTGCAAAGCCTGATTAGAGGTGCTGAGAAGGTCGGTTCCCCTAGAACAGAAGTGCTTAAGGTGGGGGGCAGGGGTTGAAGAAACTCACAAATAATCAAATCTGTACAAATTAAACTTGCAAATGTGGAGGGCCAGCTGTAAGTTTAAAATTGTGTTAATAATTTAATTCTATTTTAATGTTGACTTTCACAACGTTATACTGTAATCATTTTAGTTTGGAAGCTGCCTTGAGTCCCAGGCCCTTTCTACACCTTCCCTTATCTTGTCACCCCACGGTCACAATCCCAGCAGCACCTTTGCCAGGAAGGGAGCACGATGGGAACACTCCCTTCCACACTGGACTGGCTCCCTGCTGAAGAGAGCACAAGGGACACACCTCTTCCTTACGCAGTGCAACCATGGTCTTTCCCATGCTGTGCTAGGGCTGGAAGCACCTCCACTGCTCTTCCAGGCCTTCTGCCAGGCAGGTAAGTGTGGGAGAATTGCACAATCAGAGGTCATTGATGAAGAAAATCTGTCAACGATTTACCCCACAATTCTGCTGGCTGGAGACGTGAGAAGGATGGAACTACATCAATGTCTTGCAGAAGCATCATTGTTGTCCCGATCCTCTCGCGTCCCCATGCCAGGACACCATATCCATGCAGAAAGATCACCAATCTGGGAAAAAGCCAGGGTATAAATAAAGAGGAGGAGAAGGATAAGAAGACCCATTTTCAGCCGTACAGCTTCAGTGAGACTAACAATCTGATCCCATGCGTTTTTATTTAGCACACAAATTGCTGATAACAGAAACATAAGGAGATTTAGATAGTGACTGGGAAAGAAAAAGAAGTATGGTATACCCTTTCTTTTTAGCACTAAGCCCCTTGTTGATGATGACACTGGAGCAATTATACCAACTGAATGAACCACTGATACTCTGGCCATAGGAACACCCTCTAGAGTCATAGGTTCCCCACATACTTAATATAGTATAAGTTCTGCAAGCATGGAGGCCAACAATAGGCAGTATTCTATCCACTTTGGGGAGGGGAGGGAAGCACAGGATTCAGGCCTCGACAGACATTATGTTCTTTCATGCTTTACTTTCCATAGTGTGTGGAAACACCAAGGACACATGTTTCCTTCTGCTCTTCCCGCACTGTCAATGTGAGTTGTTCCAAATGTACATGTGCGTGGATGGGTGGGTGGATCCTCTGTTCCAATATTTTCTGGTGGAAATGTTATCATTGACTTCACAAGTTACATGGTTTTTAGCTTTTCTTGTGTCCATTCTAAGAGCATGAATACCAACTATTTCTCCTTAGCTAACATGAAGTACAGCTCATTTCAGTCATGGAGTCTATACGGCCAAAGCTTTTACAAGGGCTCTCCGTGAAGCTTTACAAATGAATTGCTGTGTGAGGAGAAAAGTGGCGGCTGTGATCAAACAAGTGTACCTCAAGTGCCTTAGGCGATCAATTTGGAGATGAGCCTCTGCCTTTGTTTGAAGCACACTTCAAGCTTCAGATCCGCACAAAGCCGTGACAAGTGGCATAAAGAAGATTGTGCTTACATTTCAATGAAATACAAGTGACTGCTGTGTTGATGGTCTGTCACTTATTTCCTAGAGAAAAACACTAGGAAAGGATGAACCAAGAATGAAAGAAAAGGCATCATTCTATGTTGCGGGGGGGGGTAGGTAGCCCCCAAGGCCCATAGAGAAAGTCTTTTTTTATAGCCCTGGCCCCTTAAAGAGAGTAATGTTGCCCTTCGAATCTCAAGGGAAGCAGACAGTAGCCATCATGTAGTGGCTCTTTCAATTCCATGCCTATTAACTGCAGCAGAAATGGCCAGTTTCCTGGATTCATCTGAAAGTTTGCCACTGCCAATATTCACTATTGCAAGTCCTCTATCATAAAGCCCTGTAAGACCACAGAACAGACTGTCTCCTTCCCTTCTGGAAACAATAGGAAACAATTTCAATAATGCAGATGGCAGTGATGGCAGTTCCACCAGTTTTATGGTGGCTGGTGTGCCACAGAGCTGCAAAAAAAGACAAGTAGAAGCCCTGCCCTTAAAATACAGGGTATTTCATTCACCGATTGGTTCCAGCTTTAGCTGTTGCTCACGCTTCATAGCACAATGTATCACGTTCAGGCAAAGGTCATTTCTGTTTGTTTCGTTATGAGAAACTTAAAGTGCAATTCAGTTTGCTTATGAATCAATTAAGTATATCCTGTGGAGATGAGTAACTATCTTTTATTTTCTCTACAAGCAACTGATCACTGAAAGTAAACTTGAAAAAAAATGTGTCTTTAACTTTTGTTGAATCTGAGGCCATTTCCGCGCCTTACCTGATGCCGTCGTCCTCCAATCACAATGCTGGCGGTGCCTTTTCCAGGAAGGGAGTGCAACAGGAATGTTCCCCTCCATACCCAACCAGCTCTATGCAGAAGGGAGACTGAGGGACATGCCTCTTCCTTCCACAGCATAGCCGAGCTCTTTTTTCCCATGCTGCACAGGGACAGGAAGCACCTCCATCACACTTAATAATAAATAATAATAATAATAAAATATATTTCTATCCTGCCTCTCCACATGGATAGAGGCAGCGAACAACATGATATACATTAAATACATTAAAAGACATTAAAAACATACCCAATCCTCCCCACCCACCAACCAACCTAACCAACCCCTTAAAACACACAACAATTAACAGTCAAGCAATTAACTATTAACAAAACAGCAAGACAATTGATGGGAGGCGATGGAAATGCTAGTCTGGGAAGGCCTGTCGGAAGAGATCAGTCTTGACTGCTTTTTTAAAGCAGTCAAGACTGGTAATATGCCGGGTCTCCTCCGGCAGGCCATTCCATAACTTGGGAGTGATAGAAGAAAAGGTCCTCTGGGTAACCGCAGCCAACCTAGTTCTGGCTGGCTGCAGTAAACTCCTCCCAGGGGACCTTAATGTGCGGGGTGGATTATATGGGTGAAGGCGATCCTGCAGGTAGGCTGGGCCCAAGCCATGAAGCCACTTTCTGCTCTTCCACAATGGCAGATAAGCACAAGAATGTTGCGTGATTGGGGATCATTGACGGAGGAAACTCCATCAAATATTTACCCCGGGATCATGCCAGCTGGCAACGGGAGAAGGGTGGGACCACAATGATGTCATGCAAAAACATCGTTGCAGTCCCACTCCTCTCACATCCCCACGCCAGGATGCTGTCGCTGTGCAAAAAGGGACTGAGATGTACGCTCCTAGACAGCAAGGAACTCTTGCTGTAAAGCACATACACACTGGTCATGCTACATAAAAAAATTAGCTGGTATATCCATGTAATTGGCAATCTTTAGTTAGCTTTGAATTTCAAAACAACCTAGGAGGTGTTGATTGCATTCTTGCATACTCCCAAGAATACTTCTGTATTATCCTTGGGGGAGGGGGGTTGCATAAACTGATATATAAACTTTTTCTTACATGTTCATTACTAAAGATACCTTCCTTGCTATCAGCTCATTAGCTCCTTTCTCCTGTTCCACAATGTGCTTCCTTTTCCCTCTCCCAGGCCTAGTAAACTGCTAGAGATCTCTAACAGTAAATTCAGTGCTGAAGTGTTGAAGTTAATGTGAATTAAATTGGATCATGAACTAATCCAAAGCAATATTGGCTCTGCTCCAAGCACTGTACCAAACCCACAGTGCCAGTGCTATGTCTGTCACACATTCATCCTAGGCCAGGATTTTTCTCATTATGATGAGGGAGTTGTATATTTAATGCTTTTGCATCATACCTGATAAATTTTTGAAATATTTGAATCCTTCCAAGATCTGAAATAGAATGCCCTAGAAGATTACAATGTTCCACTGTTGTTTTTTGAAGATTAGCATTCTTGACATCATATTTGTGTTACCTGATTCTTTTGTATACTCCTACTCCTGTTTGTCTTGTGAAGAATTCAAAAGGGCATTGGTGGCTGATGATGGCACATATCACATTAGAAGATGAGCAGGTGGACAAACCTTGGATGTTTTGGAGGCAGTTTCATTTCCTGTTCTGAAAGTTCATGCCACATCACATATATTTCTGGTATATCTGTCATACTGTTATCCTGAACCAGATTCTTCCTTGTTATTGTAGGAAAATGTGAAAATAATAGAGAGTATATCTACCAGAACAATCAGATTGTCAAGGAAGAAGCTGGACAACAGCCAGTCTCATACACACCCATACATAGGGCTTAGCAGAAGCAGAAGGAAGCTTACTCTTCTTTGTAAAACACATAATGTATTTTTACTTACCAAGCTTGTTCATAGTCAAATGCATGGTCCAACAGAGGAGACAGAAGGAAGAACTAAAATGGCTGCAGGTCAGCGTGATGCAAGAGGAACCTGGTATAGAGCAAACAAACAGGAAGTCAGCAAACATATGGATTAGCATATAGTGCAAATAAGCATGCAGGGGTTGCTAACTGTAACAGTGGTGTTGATCTTTTTGCATTTTTTTTCCAGTATACTTACTATGACATCAAAACGGTGTCATTAAAACATTTTAACACCAAATGCATTTGCTGTAATACCACCAAATCCTATTCTATCAAATATAAACAAAACTAAAATACACTTGTGATGGACTAATGAGCTGATTCAACAACTAAGAGACTATGAAACATACAGAGCTACAGAACTGGAAATGGCTTTATAAGCCACATAGTCCACCACTACCCCACTTGATACAGGAAACCCAGAGCTAGGACACCCTCCATAGATGGGTGATTGCCTATCCTCTCCCCTTTAGACTGTCAACGAGGAAGAGCCCACTCTCCTCCCCCAATAGTGGCTGATTCCATGGTCAGATTGTTCTTACCCATTAAGACAGTGTTGGGCAAAGTGTGGTACTGAGGTTGCACACAGGCCCACTCTCAATGGCCCTTGACTATTCCAGACATCCTGGACTATCATTTTCTTTCTGGCCAAAATTACATAGAATGAATTGCATTTCCTGCATCCCTTTCAGACTACACAATTACAATGTTAAGTTTCCACTTTAATTGCCACGGTAACATCCTGAGGAATCCTAGAATTTGCAGTTCAGTGGTATATAGAATTCTTAACCAGAGAGCTCTAGTGCGTCACCAGACTATAAACTCCAGGCTTCAACAGGAGGAAGACATGGCAGTGAAAGTGGAATTATAGAGCTATAAATATGCAGTGTGAAAACGGCCCTTGAATGCCTTCAGGAGAGGCAATTCACCTTTTAAATACATTGCAGGTGGGCCCCGCCAGCTGAACTTATAGGAAAACACCATTTTTCAAGACCAGTGATGGGATTTGGGGTTTCTTCATGCACTCATGAAGAATCCCAGGAACACAAAACTGGCCCCCAGGCTGATGTACACGGTTGTTACAACCTTTGACAATACAGTAACTTATGCTAGTGATGTTATGGTTAGAAAGTATTATAGTGTATCTTTGCAAATCAACAGGTATCATAAACACAGACCTGTAGAAAATTCTCCAAAGGCCATGTTTGGCCGCATTCTGCTCTCATATAGCCTTCATGGAAATAAAATATGGAAATAAAAACTTCTACCAGGATAGAAAGGTAGAAATATACTCATCTTCTAAGTATAAATGTTTTTAGGCACTATAATCAATAAGACCAATTTATTAAAAAGGGATGAATGTGACGATCCTAAAATAATTTACTGAAAAAAGTTTCAATAGAGCTAAAAGTTTCATTCCTGAATGAAAACTAATTTCTCAGAAATGTAACTTACATGCCAAATGACAAGTTCTGCATGAAATTCTCTGTAGGCTAAATTGAAAGAGAGAGGCAGTCCTATTGGATACTGATGTATTGGCTCAATATAATAACAATTTTAAAAATCTGTTGTTTTTCCCACCATTGCATTAACACCTTTCTCTTGGTGTTCAAATACTATCTCCCTTCCTGTAACAAACTCATTAGTCTTGCCCTTTGAGACATCAGGAAACAAATCTTTTACTTCTTCTCTGTGACACCCCTTCAACAATGGTGCAATCACAAATTCTCCTGGTCTTCTTTCCTCATGGTCAAACATATCCTGCCCATTCAACCTTTCCTTCTATGATTTGCTGTCCATGATACAGTATAATCTGGAGCAAAACACCTATCCATGGAACTAAGCATGCATCTAGCCTTTGGTTGACACCCTGTTAGTGCCATACTGAGATGCAAATGCAGCTTAATATTTGAATTTTTTTTTTAGTAGTTAGAGATTGGTATGTTCTTCCTCCCTCCACAATATCCAAACACCTGGAGGACTCACTCCAAAGAGCCCCAGTGCCCTCCACGGCCATTCCATTACTGTTGGAGAGTGGAGAAAATCAGAGAAGCAGGCCAGTAACATTTATTATTTATTTAGCTTTCATTTATTTAATTAATTTATATCCTGCTTTTTTCTCCCATTAAACATCATCCATTAAGCCCACTGAGGACCTCAGAGGATCTCAGGGAGATCCACTAAGACTTCTGCAAGGCCTCTGCTAAGTTCTGCTAAGACTTCCACTAAGACTAGACATCTACAGGATCTCAGTGAATTGTGTGCTCACTCTGCATTCTGGCTATAGGAACACAGCCAGATGCTTCTTCAACTCCCTCTGCTTTCTTCCAGCAATGGAATGTCTGTGGGGGGGGGTGTTGCTACTGCAGCGCAACAGTGAGTCCTAGGAAGTGATAGAGGAGCTATAGTGGTGTTCTATATGTGGAACTCCTATGCAATGCTTGACCCTCTAGTATCTCAGCCATTTTATGATGAATTGTATTGTATGTGCAGGAAGAAATGTGAGAGTTGTAATTGAAGCAGGCAATGGGAAGCATAGTGAAAATGATCTAAAAGAAAATAGGCACACTAATTTTCTACAGATCCAATGTCTGTGGAGCTCATAATGGTGCATTCAACCATATGACTGACATCCCTTTTTGTGCTGTACCTCTGTGAAATGTTGGTCTTAATATCATGTAATAGTGCTGGTTAGTGGATCTCATGTCATTGGGGTAGTGAATCTGGTGTGGGTTTTAGTCTGTATTTTAAAAGAGCTATCCAAGTTCTGGTACTGAACCTCTTCTGGGAATAAAGTCCAGTACTTTGCATATTCCTCTAAATTTCAGGCTAGAAACTAGAGCAGATTTATTACCCTACTACCAGCTGCCACTGCTTTATTAATTTAAGCTAGTGAGAAGTCCAACAAGTCTGACCGACAGGAGAAGAGGAAGGCACTGAGAGTTCAATTTCTTTGCCCAACACCACTAAATAATTTTTAGCATTACCTTTCTTCCTCCACCCCACCACACTTAAATCCAATATGATGTTGACAGAACCATCAGAATTTTTATCTATTTCCCTACAGTCCTCTCCATTACCAAAAATTACCCAGTTTCCCAGATACCAGGGGCTTCAAAAGAGATGGGATTTCCCCTGCATGCTTGTGCTCGCAGCAACTGTTTCCATAATTGTGATGACTACGTGAGAATCGGCCCCTTTCAGGGAGAGTGGGCCATGCAGAATCAAGTGTTGTTAGCCAGTTTTGCTCCACAGCAACACTGTCCTTGGCTATAGGGCTTCATTTTGGCTCACAGAACTGAATAGCTTGTGTGCTTTTCTACAAGCAGTCTTTAAAGGAGCCTCTTGGGACACTGCTAGTTTGAGATTGAAAACAGTCCTTCCCTCTAATCAGTCCAGCCTTTTAGAATCATGCCAGCTTCTGTGTGAATACTTGATTCTCAAAAGTGACAGGATGTTGGAAGAATGACTATATATCTGTACTTTAAAAAAAAAGTTGTACTTTTGTGTTGTTCTTGGGTGCCTTCAAATCATGTCTGGCTTATGGTGACCCTAAGGCAAACCTATCATGGGTGTTTCTTGGCAGGATTTGTTCAGAGGGAATATGCCTTTGCCTTTTCTGAGGCTGAGAGAGTGTGACTTGCCCAAGATCACCCAGTGGGTTTCCATGGCCAAGTAGGGATTTGAACTCTGGTCTCCAACACTCAAACTAATAAACCACACTGGTTCTCATTACAGGCCTATATTATGTGACCTCCAGAGTGTATCTCTATAGGGTACAAAATAAGGCATTGTCCCCAATAAGCATTTCTCACACACAATTTTCTAGCATTGTAAAGAGTGAAACAGAAAAAATTGTTCACATTTAGAACTCATTTTTTCTATGCCTGAACACTATTTCTAAATGTTCAATTCAAGTTTTAAATTACTGCAGTGCTAGAAATTTGGGAACGGGTGGGAAAATTCATGGTGAAGCAGAATTCTCATTTGAGAGGCAGTGTCCTCATTGTGAAGACCAACCCTATAGCCATATCCTGGCCTGCTACCACTGTGGTGTTCTAAACCTTTCAATTGTCTTTTCAAATAGATAAACAGGAAAAGAAGTCAGAAGAAACTTGAATTTAACTTTTTTTAAAAAAAAATCCACTGCTAGTCAATAACCTAGAATGTTGGTAGGCTTTGTTCACTAAAGGTCTTCAAGCAAAAAGTAAGATACCACTAGTTGGGATGCTTAGCTTTTGCACTGTTTTTTCTGCCTTGAGTAAGGGAGGGATGGATTAGATGGCCCACAGGCCCCTCCAGGTCAAATTCTATCATTTTGGGTTTCACTGCATAGAGGGAAAAGTTTGACTCTCCAGATGCTTTGAACTTCAGCTTACAGTACCACCAACCACCATAGTCAATGGCAAGTGATTATTGGAACTGAAGTCCAAAGGAAAAGCAAAGGAGCACATTTAGAAGAGATTTCACCACATGCAAACAATGAATTTCAAAAACTATCCTGGGATGATTTTGCTATGTCAGTAATGAAGGCACAGTCCTAATTTATATGCTGGGAAGATGGTTAAGAGTGTCAGATCATTTGTCCCTTAATGAAACAGAGAACTTTGATGTGAGTGGTATTTTTCATGAAATCTTGAAGCCCTTAAGGAAAATATCATGCTCTCAAGTGCAACACAAGTGTGGCCATTTTGTCAGTCACTCATCAGCCTTGGTCATCCTGTTACAGGATCCAGAGCACGAGGAACAAAAACAGCTGAAAAAACAGTGAAGGAGCTGGTTTCAGCAGCCGTTACAGGAACAGAAAGAACAGTGCCCACTCACCGAGTGATAAACAACAGCTGGGGCATATCCTGTGATGCCCACAAGGTCCTGCAGGTTGGAGGGAAGGAGGTTGTATCAGGTATGTGAGAAATTTAATCCTCCTGGAATCCTCTCCCCCTGCTGTGACCCCGTGGCCTTTGACCTCAATTTTCCTCACTCAGTGCCTTCGGCACATTTTGCAGCCTTGTCTTCCACCACCTCTGTCTCAACTTTGGAGTCAAAGTAATTCCTGGGGGAGGGAGGGGGAAGGGATGACTGGAGAAGAAGAAAAGATGAATGCAACTACTTAATTATTAACTATGAAAGTAGTTAGTCAAGCTAGAAAAACTGACAGAGATTAAGAACCATGAGAAATAAAAACACAGACAGGTATGCTTTTTTATATTAGCTATTTTGCAAAGCTTGAGAGAAATTCAGGGACTACAGCTGAGTTCTCAAGGAAAAGTCAAGCACCTGGATAAAAAGTTGCTGATCAGTGCTATATCTCAGTAGACAGTGATATTGTGTATTACTGTTGCCAATATGCTTCTCTAATAATTTAAAGTTTAATATAACACCTCATCATTTGCTTCTTTTCTGGTCATTTTAAAGAATTATAAGACTTTCATTCCTTTTCACAAGATCAGCATGCAACAGATGAACTGAGCAAATCTGTCAGAAATTCCACAGCAAGATAGGTTTTACAAGAAATCACTGTAGACCTCAGTAGTGCTGTAACATATGAAACCACTGACATAAAATGAACCAAAATGTTTAGAACTTTTAGGAAGAAGGAATATAATAAAGGCTGAAACCATCCATACCTCAGTCATGGTAGTGTGATGCATAGAGAATCATTCTGCCACTGCTCAATTAGCACTGCACCAACACCACAATTCCATGCCACATTTGTCTGTTCTTTTTAATTATTTTGTTTGTTTTGTTAAAATATTTATATCCCACCCCATATACAAGGATTTTAGATCAGTGTGCCTGATTGTTTTTAATATCACATTGGAACAAGTAGGAAACCACTCTCCTCCATCTATAGCACAAAAGACAGGATAGCAGCCAGCTTTTAAACTTACACACACACACACAACTACTGGGTTGCTGGGATTCAAAGCTTTCCTATCACACCAAGGTTTTGCAGCAGCAAAGCTGGGGTATTAGGCAGGTTTTGAACTTTAAGCCTCCCTCACTGACTGTCCTCAGTATTGCAGAGACACATTACCCCTTGCTTCTGATCCACCCTGGACAAGTGTTACTGCAAGATATAGACTTCAACATATTATGAAAGCCTATGAGGCTCTAGGGAGGCCACCTGGGATCCTATCTGGAGAAAGGGAGTGTATAAACCAAATAAATAAATAAATGATCTTGGGACTTGGCTTGTTATCTTATCACTTGTTCGTGTTGAAGGATGTAGCCTGGAAGGGGGGAAAGAACAGTAGTATTCTGTCAAAGTGAAGTGAACAACTGGCTCCACAGATGGTGCCATCATGAAAGATTTGGCTTCTCAGACCATGGTCTGTGTTTTCAGGAGGAAAGATTTCTGGTAAGAGATGGGTCACAGCTACAGCAGTTGGAAAGATTTGCTAGGAGATTTGCAAATCTGATCAGGAGGGCTTTAAACTGAGTTTCATGGGGAACGGGGACAGTATTTCACAAAGCAAGGAGACATCAAGTACTGGGAACAATTGCCTTAGTGACACAACAAGAGTTGGGCCAATAGTACAAGAGCCCAACTGTGGGGGAAGGGGAAGAATCAGCTGGAGAAAATGACCCATGCTCTTAAATGTCTCTATACTAATGCACAGAGCATGAGAAACAAACAAGATAAACTTGAATTCTTAACACAGGAACGCAAATATGATTTAATAGGTATCACTGAAAATTGGTGGAATGAGTCTTGTGATTGGAATGTTGTAATGAATGGGCATAACCTATTCCAAAGAAATAAACGTAACAGGGAATGAGGACAAGTAGCATTGTATGTCAAAGATTTATATACCTGTGATGATATCCATGACTTGTCTTAGAGCATGTAAAACAGGTTGAGAGCCTATGGGTAAAAATTAAAGGCGAGACAAACAATAGTGACCTCATTGTGGCCATCTACAAGAAGACCCCAGCCAGATTGAAGACAAATTGCAAAATTTTCTAAAAAGGAGAGATAGTAGTAATCATAGATTTCAACCACCCTGCTATTTGTTGAAAGTCACACTCTGCCAAGAAGGTAAGGTTCAACAAATTCCTCTTTAGCAATGCAGACAATTTTATTGTAGAAAAGATGAGGGAAGCAAAAAGGGTATCAGCTATTTTGAATTTGATCCTAGTCAACAAAGGTGAACTGCTCAGTGGGCTGGAAACAGTGGGATGTTTGGGTGGGAATGACCACATCCTCTTGGGATTCGTGATATAGAGGAAAGGGGAAGCAAATATAGTCAAACACAAACTCTGAACTTCAAGAAAAGTGGATTTCAGTAAGCTGTAAGCAATCTCAATAGACACATTAAAAATAATAAAAAGAGGGATTTTTTTGGCTCTGCTCACAACAAGAGGAAGAGCAAGGAAAATGTTAGGGCTACTGAATAGAGAAGATAGTGAAATAAGGATAGAGAGAAGGATGTACTGTTTAATACCTTATTTGCCTCAGTCGTCTTCAAAAAGGAAAATTATGCTCTAACTGGTGAAAACAGAATAAATCATGCAGTAGCAGGACTACAGCCCAGAACAGATAAAGAGGGACTGGAGAAATTTAAGTCTCTGGGGGCAGCTGGACTGCATTCAAAGGTGCTAAAGGAACTTGCAAGTGTAGTCTCAAAGCCTCTGTCAGTAATCCTTAAGAATTTTTGGAAGATAGAAGAGATCCTGGCAGATTGGCAAATGTTATCCCCATCTTCAAAAACAGCAGAAAAGAGCATCTGAGCAACTACTGACTGGTCAGTTTGACATCACTACCAGGAAAGGTCATAGAACAGATTCTTAAACAATCAGCCTGTGTGCACTTATAAAGGAGTGCTGTAATTATTAAAAACCAGCATGGATTTCCCAAAAAGAAGTCATGTCAACTAATCTAACCTCTTTTTTAAAAAATAGCCAATATTTGCTTGTTCTACAGTATTTCTGATCTGCCTTTGAAAGCAAATAAGCCCTTTCAAAGGCAGCTTACTGAAAATACAAACACATGATATGCAATACAATGCTATACTTTATAGCAGTAGTAAGGGTTAGAAACATAGAATTCTAGAATGTAGGGTTTAGAAATTCAGAATTAGAGCTAGAAATTTAGAAATGTAGCATAAGGAAGAGCTTAGAATCTAGCCAAACAATTGATCCAAATGAAAGCAGTTAAAAAGCCACTGCTTCTTCTCACTGCTATTTTTGTTACCAGCATTGTTCTTATCTTCATCTGTTCCCTTGGACACCTAAGAGATTAAACTAAAATCTGCTACCAGAGAAGAATATACAGTCCATCAAGATGATTTATAAGTACTCCATAGTTATTTTCAGTCTGCCAGGGAACTTGTCTAACTAAACATGGCATTAAAAACTCATTACATTCTGTGCATGTTTATACTTTACAGTACAGTATTTAGAAATAACATGACAAAAGTAATGCCACTGATTGTTACTAACAACTTTTGAGAACAGTGAGCACTTATGTCACAATGACAATGGTGTTGCCATTTCAGTAACAAGTACTATTACTGATTGTATTAATATTATTGGCCTTTTATTTTCATGTTTTATTTACTTTTTAAAATATTTTTAAAGTAGCATGCCACTGACATTTACCAAAGAGAAATGCAATGTGTTACTTTTAAGAAGATTTACAGAAAGTAATTAAAATGTATTACTTCTCCCTAAAGTAATGCTAATGTGTTAGCTTTGAAGATAATACTTCCAAGCTTCAATATTTTGTTTTGTGATTGAACAAAGGAACCTAGAGTATTGTTGGTGAACTGGTATCAAAGCAGAAAAGAAAAAGCCAGTAGATGGCGACATTGTTTTGCAATACAAATAACAAACTAGCATCCTTTTATAAATATTTGACTGTAAGAACAGCTTCAATCATGGTACTTTTAGTCACTTTGATTGTGCCATTTTATGTTATTACTCAAGAATCTGGGTGTTTTTTTTAAAAAAAAAGTTATCCCTCCAATAACCCACACTGTAATGTATTAGATAGATTATTGAGTAATCAACAATTATATATGACAGAGTATGAAATGTTTTCCTGTGTAGCATATTATTCTGGAATATGTTTTTTTCCTTTTAAGTTCTAATTCTTCTGTTGAATAGTTTTGTGAATTTCACGGAATCATACCAATTTTCCATAGATTCATTTCATGGAATTTCCTTACACTATTTATATGGATTTCTGTCAATCTTTCATAGGCTTCAGAGTCAGGGAATAAAAAGTATACGGATGGGAGAAGAAATGCAGCTAAAAACTGTTTTTAAAACGTAGATGGTTTGTTTGAACGTGCAGATAAGAAAAAGAAAATGAATCAAGCTTTACAACAATTGTTACTAATCTCTCCCCCAAGCCTAGCTTCATTATTGCTCTTTAATCAAAGAAACTGAACAAAATTTAATGGTGTGGAAGCTGATTCCATATTACATCAAAACACTAGAAGGGACCTTGAAGATGAGCTAGTCTAGTTTAGGATCAACAATGCAGGAGGCAATTACAACATTCATATTTTTCTGTCCGGCCTGTACATAAAGAAACCCAATGCTCCCTAAACTGCAAACCCCAGGATTCCATAGGATGTTGAAAGTGAAATAATAGCACTTTAACAGTCTAGTGCAGAAATGGCCTGACAGTTCAAGAACTGACCCAAAGTGCTGAGTCTATCTTGATGTTAGGATTCAGCATCTTAAACATTTCTTTTAAAGTTCAGACTAAAACCCAGAGTAGATTCACAGGGGAGATGCCAGCCACTATTGGATGTGATCATGCAATGTCTGTAAAAAAAAAATGCCTAAAATAAAATACAGATTCAGCACATGACTAGCTCCAATCCTGTGTTCCTAGATGGCAACTATCCTCCAGGCACCAAACACAGACCCTTGTTTGGCATTTGTATCAGATAAAGCCCCAATTTTCTTTGGTAAATAACTTGTCAAAATGCTGTTCTTGCAAGTTGCTCAGTTTATCACTCTTGAGGGTGGCACAGTTTCTTATCCCTGCTGTAGAACCATTCTATATTTGCTGCACTCTCTTCAGAAATGCATCACAGCTTTTTATATAATTTTTATTGAGAGTGACAAAATGTTTCCACAGGTCTCTGTGGCAGTACTGGTCTGTCTAGGTACTCACTGGCTGTTAACTCCATTATTTATGAAAGGTGCCATTACCTAATCTTCTAAAAATCTGTCCCCCAATAGTCAGTCTCCCACAGCCAGTGTTCAAATAGAGTAAGTGCTCCATCTTCTCCTGGCCTGCAAAATTAAGAAAAACTTATCCCATCAGCCATGCCTTATGGTTTGCCAAGTGCCAAGTACGAGTTGCCACGTAGAATAAGAGTCAACACTCCTGTATCTTTTAATGGTTGTGTAGAAGTGAGAACATCAGCAAATAGTGCTCATTTTACCTGGGGTAGCCCTATTTATAAGCCATCTAATTTTCAAGCAAGGTAAAATCAAGAATGTTATAAAACACGCTGGTGGGCTTCCAGAAATAACTGGTAAAGTGCACTCTTCTTCTTGGATCACAAGTTGTGCCAGTCTTGTTTAATCAAAGCCCTCTCTAGGGGTTCCTTGACTGGCTGGAATCAACATGTGAAGAAGTTATCACCTAATGCCATCTTCTCCACTATCATTTTTTCTTAGATGGAAAGTGACAAGTCTGAAAAGAAGTTCCTGTTTGTCTTGGAAAGTCTCCGTGTGAACAAGCAGCCTATGTTCTTGCACACATGGAGAATGTCCATGCGAACAGGAGCAGCTCTTCACATTGTCTTCTTGTCACATGAGGCACAATGGAGTGGGTAGTGATGGGGCTAGGTGCTCCCCCTCTTGATTCAAGCCATTTACTGTAAACAGCTGAAGAAGTTCCTCCAGTCAGTCTTCAGCCACTATCTCAAAGACAAGTCCTTTGTACAGAATTCACTAGAGTTTTCATCCTGAAGGAGATCTTTTTGGATCCCAGCCGTGTAGTTCAAGAGGTGCCAAAGCAAGCACTATTGTTGGCTGAACCCTTCCTATAACAATCCTACAAGGGAACAGGTTCTCACACATCCTTCACAGCAATTTTTTCCAACCTGGCACCCTCTAGATGTGTCAGAGTGCACCTCCCATCAGCTCTAGCCAGCGCAGCCATTGAGATGATGGATGTTTTGTCTCATACATCCCCAGGTTGGGGAAGGTGAATGTCAAAAATGATCAGTGACTGGATTTGTAATTTGCTGATAGTTTTATCTCTTTCCCTTCCACAGCAACATAAAACACCAAGATGCTTTTGATTGTCATGTTATAAAAACTGAAAAGTGGGTCTAATCCCCTCTGCTTTGGGCTTTGCTGTGCCGGTCAATTCTAATCTTAACAGATTTGCAGCTAATTCCAGGCAATTGTTACTTCAGAGCGGCTGAACTCTCCTCAGCAGGTCTGGTTTGATAAAGAAGGCATGTTCTTATCTTAATTAACAGAAGTAATTGTTTGGGTGAGGAAGTCTTAATGAAGACATAAATGTTCCTTAGCACTTTGGGGGCTATTAGCCCAGAATAGTATGTAGAACAAGATTTAAATATGCACAGTTAAATACATTCCAACATGATTGTATAGTAAAGATCTTTCTGTTGTTGTTTCCATGTGCCTTCAAGTTGGCTTGGACTTATGATGACCTTATCACAGGGATTTCTTGGCAAGATTTGTTTGCTGGAGGTTTCCATTACCTTCCTCTTTGGGTGAAAGAGTGTGAGTTGCCCAAAGTTACCCAGTGCATTTTCATAGGTGAGTAGGGATTTGAACCCTCATCTCTTTGAGTCCTAGTCCAACAATCAAATCATTACCCACACAACAAAATGTCACCTTCTGTAGTACTTTTTCATTGTCTTTCAGGCCTTTTTCTTTCTCAGTCTCCCTTTTGTGTGTCCCCACAGAGCCTGTCAGTCGTGATGTTTTGTGACATCAGATTAAGACTGCCACATTCTTCCTGCTAGAGTTACTACGCCTTTGGCAGTAAGAAATACATTCAACAGGGAGAATTTTTCTACTGTGGGGGAAAACCATACATATTGCCTTTCTATCTATTACTCAGCAGCTCTGTCGGGAAAAGTGGGAGATCATAGTTCCAAATCAGACTCACAGCTGCGTAAAAGTTTAATGGTTGAATCATAACTTAAAGATGTGCCAGATTTAGAGGATTAGGATCAGACAAAGTCTCAGTTTGATTACTAAAGTTCCAAAGATCAAGTGATTTGTTCCTATTGTGTGCCTTCAAGTCATTTCTGACTTATGGCAACCCTTACTGTGGTGTTTTCTGGGGCTGAGACTATGTATGCATCCAGGGTCACCCAGTGGGTTTCCATGGCCAAGCAGGGAATTGAACCTTGGTATCCAGGGTCATAGTACAATGCTCAAACCACTATACCACATCACCATACCCTATACCTCACTGTGCTATTTTCAGAACTGAACATATTTATGGGTGGAAAACATATCTGAAACCATGCTGGTAAAAAACATGATGCCAGTTCAGGATGACCTCAGACATAGTCAGGTCATATGATCAGAGAAGATTAGGTGGAAAAAAATGATGCTAATGGGTTTGTGATAATCCTTTGAACACCTCCAGCTCTGAAAACTCCCGAGAACAATGAAAGACAAACTCCACAGATTGGTGAGCAATCGGAGACCACCTCACTATCTTATCATATGGACAGCTTCCCTATTCACCCTACCTGTCCAAGACATTAAGAGATTCTCATGACTCCAATCAATGTTTTGTCATTTAAAGTTAAGACAATCAGCCCATTCCAGACTCCTTTGTCAATCCTGTAAGAAAGCTATTACCACTCTATCTACACATCCTCCTTCAGGGTAGGAAATAGAGTACGTAAACCCCAACTTCAACCTCAAAAAATGTTAGTACTTGGACATAACGCATGGTGTCCAGACCTCTGTTCATTCTTGATACCCTCAGATGCTGTCTGAGCCACTCCACTTCAACTTTCTTCTTTAGGACTGGTAACTATCACCCTTTTCACCCAATCTCTCTCTATCCAGCTATTCACACCTTACTTTCCAATAGCCTTCTTTGGTTCTTGAGAGTGTCTGATTTCTTGTGTGTTTTGACAATCCAAATAAAATACTCTGTTTAACTTCTAATTGGAGTCCTCTCTACAGTTAACACTGGTATACACAGGTAAAAAGATCCTGCCATTACTCTCCTCTTGCAGGTCTCCTTTGAACAATAATTCCCCAAATTCTAAGGAAATGCTGCCATTGTGAGTGGACCTCAAAGTCCCTCACCTCTTAGGGCAGTGGTTCTCAACCTGTGGGTCCCCAGATGTTTTTGGACTTCAGCTCCCAGAAGCCCTGAGCATTGACCATAGTGGCTGGGGCTTCTGGGGGCTGAAGTCCACAAACATCTGGGGACCCACAGGTTGAGAACCACTGTCTTAGGGTAACACTGTACACTCCTGACTGGCCATAATGGTCAAGAAACAGTTGCTGTGATAGTAAGCTGACTGAAGCTATGCTGGCTCCACAGCCCCTCAAAGTGTAGGAAAGTTTGAAATTACTCAGGAACACCCTTGCTCTACCCTGATTTTGTGCTAGCATTTTTGCAGCATCTTTGCATTATAGCAGGTTTGGATCCAACATAATTTGGCTCAACTCCTGTCTTGCTTCATTTCCCCCTTGCCCCTTAGACAGACATTCTCTAAGATGAACTGGAAGAAGAAAATTCTGCCAATAGAAGAGAACTTATGCTGGCAGACAAGCTTACACTCTAAATCTGAGAATTATCTTGTCCTCTGAATGAATCAAACTAATTCCTCTTCCTTTCCCAGAGCATGAATGTGATTGTCCCTAAAATATTAGAAGTATCTTCAAGTAACTTGAGAATGGAAATCTCAAATTCTATCACAGCTTTTAGTGATGTGAAGTTTGGATTTTTTTTTATTTCTTATTTCTATTTTTGGCCTACAGCTCCTAAAATCCCTTGGCCAGAATGGAGGATTCTGGGACTTGGAGTCCAAAAAATAGTTTTTCCAAGGTCTGTTGTGTATTCATTTGGAGGAATGTTTCCCATAGTACTTCAGATTCATCACCTAGCTTAGACTGGCCAGCCAGAAAGTTCAGGTAAAACAGGGTTCCCGACTTCACAATGACATTAGCAGGTAATTATCTAGGTTTGGGGCACCTTTGGTCCTTCAGGTATTTTAGAATTTAGCACCCAGAATCTCTTGCCATTTTCCAGGTTGAGTGGGACTCATGGGAATCAATGCCTGGTAGGCTAGTGTTTCCTCACTCCTATAATAAAATTTATAGGTAAGATGTATACAACTTCATATTCTGATTTATGGATTTCAAGTTCCTGCTAATGGCACAACAGCAGGTTAGTTGGCTTTTTGTTATTTTTTTTTCATGTCATAAATGATTAGGAGACACAAAGAAAGAGCCTCTAAATTTTTGAGGGATTCTGAAATTGACTTTAGCTCACTGCTCAAATGTGTGGGCTTTTAGAACCATCAAGGAAGTATTCTATCTCCATCTGCAGAGTACCTTTCTTGCAGTCTGCTCCAACATGACAATTTGCTTACACCAACACTTTCAGGTTCCACTGCCTTTGGCAATATATGAATTGCTTTTCCTCAATAAATCATCACTGGATTGAACTCTTGACCTAAACCAGAGGTACCTACTAGTTATCTAGACTTTTGCTGGTTTTTATAGACTAACGCCACTTGGCATTGTTTATGTTGCTTGACCAGTGGAATTCCTACTCTTTATCCCTAGCTTATTTCCTTAGTGCTAGGAGGAACAAGAGAGATTAAATAAAAGGTTGGGATAAGCATCTGACCTTATCCTATGGTTTACATTGACTCTGCTCATTCCTGTCTTTAGGAACACTCACTCTTTGATCTGGCATAACTTCCTTGGAACTTCTATCTCAAAACAAATGGGCTCCACTGCTTTTTTGGCATTCCCTTTCTTGCTTGCTCTGTGTATACTTTTCATACACCTTCTTCTCTGTATGCTGGCCATAGTTAGCCAAAAGGGAGACTTTTGCCAAGGCTGAAAAAGTTACATCCTGGACTAAAAGACCTAGCTGGCGTGAGTCTGGAGGTCAAAGTCTAACAAAGTAGCTTTTTGAAGCTCTGGCGGTTTATAATTCTGTGGATCGACACTAAATTGATGGAACACATCCAAAAGTAGCAACAATAGCCAAGTCAATACAATTCCACATTAGTTTTTTTTAAGGGGAGAGAGAAGAGTGCCTCTTTGTTAACATTTATTTAATATAAAAATGTATGCAACAACTGAAGGAGATTTTTATACACACACACACACACTTTATCTCAGTAAGAGTATATTGTTCTTCTGTTTCTTACAGGTCAGCTTTTTATTCCTGGGGCCTTGTCAGAAAAGGCTTAGAGAACACATCAGTCAGAAAGCTAGAAATAAATCAATTTGTATGGCTTCTCTCAAACAAAAACAAAAGAACAGGAACTTCTGACTCCATTCAGATACAACTAAACCTAGTGCCATCTAGTGACTTAATTGAATAATTACACTATCCACTAAGATCCCCAATAGGGATCTGGACAGGCAATAAGAAAGTTTAAAATAACGTGGAAAAACATATCTTGCTGAAAGTTCACAGCAAGGAATTCTCCAAGATGCTATGGCTAGTGCACTATTGATTTTGCAAACTTATGTTGGAATATTGCTAGGCTTTAATCTGACATACAGCTGCTGTACATCAGTTTTAACATCATTTAGTTCCATGGAGTTGACTATTGCAAATATTAATACTGGGTCCAAAAGGCTGTATTTGTGCAGCTTAATTATACCCTTTTCATGCTTGTAAAAGTGGAAATCATAGGACTTAATTCACAGGCTCTCATCTTGATTTCAAGCTGTCTACCAACTCAGAAGGAAAATAAAACCAATAAAATGGTGTTTTAATTTGCATGAAATTTGGACTGCAAGGTTTTTACAAAAACAGTCAGATTGCACCTTTATATTCCATACAGAGAAGGAGAGTAACAGAGTACAGAGTAACATACAGAGAAGGAGAGTAACAAGGAGCAAAAATGGGAAAAGAGACTTTGTAATCCTATGCTCACTTAGATTAAACAACAGCTTTGTTGTTGTTGTGTGAACAATTCATAGGGTTTTTTTTGGCAACATTTGTTCAGAGCAGGTTTGCTATTGTTTTCCTTTGGAGCTGAGAGTGTGTGACTTGCCTAGGGCCATCCAGTGGATTTCCACAAATGAACAGGGATTTGAACGGTGGACTCCTGGAGGTCTACCCCAATACTAAAACCACAACACCACACTAGCTCTCAACACATCTATCTGCTTGGAGTTTGTTACTTCCAAGTAAACATTTCAGAGGATTGTGTCTTTTAAAGCAATGGTTTCTTTCTGTTTTGTTTGCAAGCACTCATCTCAAACAACATGCAAATAGCCTCTTAACAAAGCTGAGATAAGCAGCCCCTTGTTCCCCCTCCCCACAAGAGAGTTCAAAGCACTTTGAAAGTAGTATGGCTAGTGGTGGTGTCTGTCTGTCCACTTCTTCCCCTTTCACCTTTGGTTTTGCAGGTTTTTGAAAACCTGTTTGCCCAGTGTCAGCTGTGGAACAAAAGAAATCTGTGTGCACTGCATGGAAAGTGTTGCCCCTCCCAAGCTACTTTTGGCTGTCTTAAAAACTGTGATCAAAGGGAAAGTGGTTGGTTTAAGCGACAGCAAGAATGTTCCAAATGTTTATTGGAATTCCTCACCTAGAGTAGAGAATGGTTGAAGAAAATTAAAAGACAATGAGAATGTAATAGTGAATGCATTATTAAAGTTTAGGAAAAGTCATGCACTGAACCCAGGGATTTCACTTTAAGATTCTTTCAGAATAGATGAAATTGGTTGGGCCTTTAGGGGAAACATATGGCATGGCACAGGTGGTGGTGAACTGTCTATAGCAGTGTCATGTTATTATTACATACAGTTAGATTTATGAAAAAATGAGCAGAATGAAACCTCTGTTACCAATATGTGCAGGTGACCTCTATATTTAGGGAAATATGTAAAACTTGGAAAAGGTAGAGTTCTGATTTGGGGGAGGGGGACTAAAGATTCCAGAACTCCCCAGCCAGCATAATCATTGACTGACTGGGGATTTTTAAGGAGCTATAGCTCCCCCCTTACCAAAAAAACTAACTTTTCCAGGTTCTCCATATGCCTAAGTGTGAACAATTATTGTTTAGGATCCTAAAGCTATGTTAACTACGTAGAATATTATGGTACTCTAACTGATGAATAATGAAATAGGTAGGTGAAAGAATAAGGATTTGGGAATATGTCTGGGACAAGTGGTTAACATTATCATCACTTTGTGCCAAACTGGCCAAAAATAATTTTAACGTTTCATCTCTTTGTCATTTGACTTCTAGAAGGTATTAACAAATAAATAGGGAGGAGATAGTTGTAAAATTCCTTAATTATTTTACATGTCCAAGAACTTTAGGAGAGAATATTTAAAGTACATAACAGGAACTCAAAGGACTCAAACGTAATATTACCAGGCAAAATGGGAAGCTAACTATTAAGGAAGGATTTCATATATAACATCATATAAAATAATCTTTATCTCTGGAAGCCTTCTTCATCTCTGTAGCACAAAAACAGAAGAACAAATATTTATCAATAAAATGTTGCACAAGCCACGGGCTATGTAAAGAATGCTAAAAATGACTTATGTGAGTCAGTATAGACTAGGAATGCTTAATTCTGTGATACTGAGGCACAGTGAATTGCTTGTCCATTGTTCCATATGCACAACTCAGGCCCCTTCCTCATGTGGGAAAGGAACCGCACAAAAACGGGACTCACCAGACTTCTTCAGTGTCCGGGCGAGTCCATCGGGACGAGGAGCAGTGAGAGCTTGTCGCTCCACACTGCTCCGGCGTCCAAAATGGCGGCTTCCGGTTGGTGGAGGCTCTCCACCAACCTGAAAAGCTCATCAGCCTAAAGCTTGCTCCCAGCAGATCTGCAGGCACGTACTAGTGCGCACCTGCAAATCTGCATCGGAGCGCGGCAACAGAGCGACACGGAGTCATGCGCTCCATGCTTTTTAAAAACCTCTAAAAAGAGGTTTTTAAAAAACACGCTGCATGACCAGTTCTAGTCACTCTGGAGCGGACTGAGGTGCAGAACTGCAAAAAGTAGTCCACCCCAGTCCACTCTACGGTGCAGAGGAGGTCGCTCTGCACCATTTTAATAGCCCAGTGTGGAAAGGGCCTCAGCCTCCAGTCTCTTCCCCTCATCTTTAAATCAAATGCTGCTGCAAATCTGTGTTTTGAAATATTGTAGGGAACCAAATATAGTCCAGTTAAAGTAAACCTGTGAACTTGCAAACCACTGTGTGGGGCCTCAATGAAGCACTCAAGATTCAATAGACTAAACACTATGGTGATACAGATTTATACAAGAGTTTGTTTGTTTGTTTGTTTGCTTGCTTGCTTTTGTTTGTTTTGTTTTGTTGTTTTCCCAATTTGGGGTTCACTTTGTAGTTAGCTAAAAAATGACATCCTGGTAGAAGTTATATTTTGTTCATTATTTTTATTGTGTTGTTCACTGTGAAATATTGTAAAGAGATTCAAACTAATTTTGGGTTTTTACAAACCAGGCATTACCTGTCTGTAGCTTAAGTTCATCGGTTAACCTGGAGATCCCATCAGCATTTGCAAGGAGTTCTCATTTGACGATGGGCTTTATCACACACTGGCTTGTTGCACAGTTGCACTGGTTTAATTCCATTTTTGATCTCTCCTTATGACATGACATCATCACTCTCCTGTTGCTGGATTGTATTCCCATCATTATTGGGTCATCTCTTTTCCTATGCATGGCTCCAATAACATTGCATTTCCACTATTGTGCTTCGGTGCAATGGTGTCATTCTCCTGCAGTTTTGATTTGCAGCGGTCATGTAGTGTCAATGGATGTTGTTTTCCCATTTTCCCCTATCTCGAAGCAGAGAGAACTCATTGTGTTTCTGCTGTGGGGACAGAGAGGCCATCATGGTGGAGGTGAACAACGTTGCTTTTACTTCATTCTGAAGTATTTTTTAAAAAAAACTTTTGGTTTAATTGCATGCTGCAATTACACCATTAAGGCAAAACAGCCAACTGTAACTCTGGAAAAGCAATGTGCCAAAATGGCAGCACAACAGGAAAACACAATGGCAAAATGATGGGGAGGAAGTCTCCCAACATGCTGAAATTGTGCTAAGAAAAAAAAAAGGAAGAAAAAATATAGCACAGACAGGGAAAGGGTCAGTGGTGTAGAGTGGAAGACCAACTGCGGGAACATGCATCACCAGAGAGGCATAGCATTGTTACAGAGAGAGGTGATAACAACTGTTCCTATATTAGTATATTTTTGTTTTCTTAGACTATGCTACAGCTGTGGGATAACAGGCTGCCGTGATATAGCCCTACCATTGAGGGTATCAAAGAGTTAAAGCTGCTGTAATTTATCACTTCACTTTCTGCAAAAAATATAGTAGGCATTGCTTTGGCAGATTGCCAAAATAAAAGCTAAATCAAGTGTCCCAAGAAAGACAGTTTTCCCAGGTGGTAGTACATCTGATCTAGTCAGCTTATTGTCCTCAAATCACACTGGGCCAATGCTGTTTACCATGATGAAACCTGGCATGCCAGTCCAAACAAGGAGAAAGATGCTATTACAAGGACAACGCTAGCTGAGAATCTTCAACCATAATTTCTTGGTTCTTTTCTGTGTTCAGCAATTCATTTCTCTATGGAGAGGCATCCCTTCATGTAACCTCCCGCCTTGAAACTAATGGTAAGTCCAAACTGAGTCCTACAGCCCAAACCAAGGCTTACTGTTTCAATAAGGACAAGGCCTTTGCTTCACCAAATAGTTCCTCCTTAAGATGCTACTAGTATAGTTTGGAGTCTGCTCCAGAACGTGACTTACCAGTAGTGGTGTCCTGGGACAAATTAGACATAAAGCCAAGAAGTTTGTTTTTCTTATCATTTCAGAGAGGATTTAGGATTGGAGACATACCATCCACCTCTGCCAAGTGTTAACTGAAAGGAAGAGTATCGGACACCTGGCAGAAAATAGTGGTGTTAAAAGACAATTTAAAAGGGAGTGGGGAGGGAGGGAAACCACAAAATATCATGTAGCAAAACTCTGCTTGAAACAATGTCATCTCTCTCTTGCTCACTCTCTGTCACACACAATTTGTGGCTTATTTCCAAGCCTCTTGCGGCTTATTTCCAAGTTCTTTTTCTATTAGACAGCAGACAGCATTGTTTCACATTTATTGCTGCAACTATTATTTATTGCATCAATGTTAGTAATACAAATAAATACCAGCTATCCCCCCTCACCACCTCAAATAACTGTTCTTTCTTTTAGATACTCCCACAGCGCTTCGGGCTTTTTAGATTTTGCAGTTATGACACTTTTGAGAAAGGTAAATATTCGTGAAATATTTTAAAAGCATGGCAATATAGTCTTTAAAATACAAACAAAGAGCCACATTTATTAATATAGGAAAAACCAAGTCAATCTTCTTGACAGAAATAGAGGTGAAAACACAGATCTGTACATTTTTTGGAAAAAGGTTCAGATGTGGAAGATGCTGAGGAATTAAAAATGGTCTTACTGAGACCAGTAACAGACAAATAATTACTGCAGTCCAGTATCTTGTCTGACAGTGATGATTGTGAGATGCTACAGAGGATTAAAGAGCAGTAATGCAACAGTGGTGGTTGTGTTTAACGATGCACAGTGGCAGGGGTGAGTAGACTGAGATTTGCACTGTCTCTTGGAGACTTTCAGTAGGTCAGCAATGGTCTCCAACTCACAATTGTTGAATTGTTATTTAGGAGCTAAATCAGAGGTAGGAATCAAGCAGCCTTGCAGCAGTTGATTTGATGGGTCTACCCTACTTGGATTTAACCTAGGGGTAGGAACTACATGATACTCCTAATGTGGCTGAACTGCAACACTCTCCAGTCCATACTGTTGCCTATTCTGGCTCTGGCTACAATCCAATCACATCCGAAAGACTATGTGACTCTCAGCTGTGACCTTAATTCAAACAGGAGGGGACCTACCGAATCAACTGCTGTATAAACCAACACTTGTATAAATCCCATTATTTAATGGGTCTACTCTAGTTGTGATCAGGATTTAAACCTAGGTCTAAATGAGATTATGAGAAATAGAATCTTTGATTTGTAGTAATTTGGGTATCTGTTTTTATTTACATATGCAAGCCATCCTATGATTATGATTCAAAGAATATAAAAGGTCAACTGTTCTTCTTCTTAAACCAGTGATTCTTAATCTTTTCCTTATTGGGGACCCCCAGTAAATATAATTTGTTGCCAGGGATCCCCAGGACTTAAGATTTAAGTATTTACATTTAGATTTAAAAATTCAAATAGTTATTTATTTATTAGAGGCTTCTAACAGTATCCCTGCTCAAACACTGGGTGACCTTGGGCAAGTTCTCTCAGCCTCAGAGGAAGGAAAAGGCAAACTTCCTCTGAACAAATCTTGCCCAAAAAAACCCTGTGGTACATTCCCCTTAGGGTTGCCTTAAGTTAGAAGCGACTTGAAGGCACACAACAACAAAGTGTCACTGAGAGAGAGACATTCTTTCTAGCCATGATGTTTCTCCCCTCAGTCGCGTAGGGATGGGGAGCAATGGAGCCCGTTCGCGCCTGGTGGCAATGTTTTTGGGGCATCCCAGCTTGTAGCCATGCCCTCACGTGCCGCAGACAGACCCCCATGTACTGTGGCCACGCCCCTGCACTATAGCCCTCCCTCCTGCCCCCCTCCACACACTCCAAGCTCCGACACTGTCTCTCTTGGAAAACTGACTTGTGGTGACCCTAAGGTGAACCTATCATGGAGGTTTTCTTGGCAAAATTTGTCTTTGCCTTTCTCTGAGGCTGAGAGAATGTGACTTGCTTGAGGTCATATAGTAGGTTTCCATGGCTGAGTGGGGATTCAAATCTTGGTCTCTGGACTAATCATTTGAGTAGATGCACATGTGTGCTCCTGTGTCTCTTTTGTCACAGATGTGGCAGCAGGGGTTGTGAGCGCAGAGGAACAAGGCAGATGTGGGCATGCGTGCCCTACTGCTCTCTCATTTGCAAATGAGAGAGCAGTTTAGGCACCTTCCCCCCTCCACTGCCCTCCCCCACTTTTGCTGCCACTGCTGTTGGTGTCCAGCGGCAAGACTTCATGGACCCCCTGTGAGGGCTCTACAGACCTCAAGGGTCCCCAGACCCTAGGTTAAAAACCACTAGAACTACTGTCTTAAACCATTATTTTTGCCCCTTGTCCCAGTGGATGGATCTCAAGGCTTTTGTAAGGATAAAAAAGTACTTCCTGTAGCCCTTAAATCTGCCCTCTTCTGTGCTAAGGCAACAGAAATGGTCTGCTAAGAAAAATTTGCATTGTACAGCTGCACACATGCCTGTAAATAATTGTTTAGTGGGTATTCTTTACAAGGTATGTGCTTTTCTAAGGGAGAGGCCATGAGTTATGTGGGCACTAATACTTGGCCTCTGAAGTTGGAAGCACTCCTCACCCCTCACTCAAGTTATGATTTTGGTTTTTCAAATCTGTTTCTCTCAGCATGTCAAGGTTTTTCTTTCTCTCTGGCTGGCTAGTTTTCCTTAAACTATTAGGAAGAAGGTGTCTGCTCCTTTTTCTCCTCAAGAAAATCACAATGGTCTTATTTCAAGTAAAGTTATTGGTTCCTGTGATCCAGGAGTGGTGATATTTATCCCACAGTGTTGAGACGAGTTCCCTCCCCACCACAGGCAACCAGTATCTACGCCTGCCAAGATCCAAATGGAGTGCTGTAGTTCTCTCTTTCCCAACCAGGGGCACTACAAAAAATCAAGGGGAGAATCCTTGGGAAGGTTTTTAGCAGACTCTAGTGACTGCAGGAGGACTGGGAAAAGGCAGAGCCAGCTTGATGATAAGGAAAATGGCACGTGTTCCCTCATAAAGACAGTGACAGACAGTGGTTGCTGCTGTTGTTACTGTTAAGTATTGCCCAGCTGCCTTCAGTTTATGGCAACCCTATGAATGAGAAACTTCCCAGAGACCCAGTCATCCTCAGCCCTGCTCAGGTCTTGCAGACTCAGGGCCATGGCTCCCTTGACTGAGGCCATTTCCACACTAGCCTGTTATAGCGCTGTTTTTCCACTTTCAACATCCTATGGAATCCTGAGATTTGCAGTTTAGGGAGCCCTAAACGGCAAACCCTAGGATTCCATAGGATGTTGAAAGTAGAATAATAGCATTCTAAAAGGCTAGTGTGGAAATGGCCTGGGTCAACCCACCCATAATGTGATCTTCTTCTTTTCCTACTGCCTTAAATTTTACCAAGTGTTACCATTTTTTACAGTGAGTTATACCAGAAGTCAGAAAGGACTTGAAGGCACACAACAAGAACAACAAATATCATCTTGTGACACCCAGAGAATGGTGGCCTCAAGTTAGGCCACCATAGGCTTTATGTGCTCTAAGATCCATAAATCTGTCTTTTTTGCAGTTCATAGTATCTGTAGAGCTCTTCTCTAGCACTATATTTCAAATGAACTTTTTTTTTTCATATCAACTTTCTTCACTGCTCACCTTTCACATTCATACATGGAAATTAGAAATACTATAGCATGGATTATCCTGACTTTGGTGTTCAGTGAAGTAACTTTACACTTCAGGGAGTAATATAACATATACATTAACTGTGTTCTCTGATATGTGACTGTCTGGGCTTTGTGATGTTCAGGAGAGATCCTACCATAATCTGAAGCACATATGATGTGGATGCAACGGAGGGCCTTCTTGGTGGTGATTCTTAGGCTCTGGTGCTCACTGCAAGGCTATAGGAGACTATGCTGGCTCGGGCCATTTCTGCACTATAGTGCTATTATTCCACTTTCAACATCCTATGGAGGCCATTCCCTAAACTGCAAACCCAGCATTCCAGAGGATGTTGAAAGTGGAATAATAGCACTATAACAGTTTAGTGTGGAAATGGCCTCAATCTCAGTCACCTCTCCAGTGCCACGCAAAGATCTTTTCATTCAGGAGGGCTTTGGCAAGTGATTTCACTTGCTGCAGGCAAGTGGACTGGGTGGAGGCTGTATTTCCTTTTACTGGTATTATTTTTGAATTTTTTTAAAATATACATATTTTATTCAATTTATATATTACCTACCAGTATATTTGTTCTTTTTTACTGTAATATTCTGTAGGTCTCATTCATGTAAGGAAGGCAGGATATTACAAGTGGGGGGAAGGGAGGAAGAGAAAGGAAAGGAAAGGAAAGGAAAGGAAAGGAAAGGAAAGGAAAGGAAAGGAAAGGAAAGGAAAGGAAAGGAAAGGAAAGGAAAGAGGTTTAGCAGTGATTGCATATTTGTAACTACCAAAGGACAGCCACTACAGAGGTCAAAATGACAAACATATCTGTACCAGAATAATCCTGTATTCTCTTAAGGGGGACCTTGTCTTCATCAACAAGGTAAGATGTTTATGTACTTACTTTGTCAAAAGAAGAAGGCATCCTGAGTGGCAAAGAGCCACTTTATTCATATCTTGCAATTGATGGGATAAACTAATCTTTCTCACTACAGTTATTGAGCAAATTAGATATCTTTGTATTATGTTTGACCAGGAACTGTGATAACTGCATTGTAAGACAAGCATCCTGTGATATTAAAATAGTTCCTCCTGTATGAGAAATCAATTTGATTCTGTGGGTGTATGGGTGTGCTTTCGAGTTACCTGTCTATTTATGGTGACCTTATGAATTTTATAGTTTTCCTACATAAGGAATACTCAGCTTCTTGCTGAGTTCCTTCCTCTGAAATATATCCTACAGCAGCTGATATTCATTAGTGGTCTCCCATCCAAGTACTAACCAAGGCTGAGCCTACTTAGTTTCCAAGATCAGATGGAACCTGGTACCTTTAAGGCAGTGGTTCTCAACCTGTGGGTCCCCAGATGTTTGTGGACTTCAGCTCCCAGAAGCCCTGAGCATTGACCATAGTGGCTGGGGCTTCTGGGAGCTGAAGTCCACAAACATCTGGGGACCCACAGGTTGAGAACCACTGCTTTAAGGTATTTAGGTCCAATTTTATTCTACTTTCAGGCAAAAAAGTTTAGGCTACATTGACCTCTGACCCTTAAAACTTCGAAATCTATTCTGCCCCCTTAGGCATATACAACTGACGGTCAAATGGAAGGTCAAACAGCAGAACTATGGGCATGAATTGCTGCCTTTCTTACAAATCTGTTTCCTTTTAATTATAGGTCATCCCTCTTGATGCTCTATGAGTCCTCTACGGTGAATTCAGAACTGCTTAGACTGCAAGAACTGTGAAGCAGCTAAATATACACAGCATATGACAACATGCAGGTAATGCTCTGAATGGTGTTACAGCCACTCCACTCTCCTCATCTTTGAAAGGTAATATGCATTACAGTACTTTCCTTATTTCAAACTGTGATAGGCCAGCTCTCTTCCCTTTGGGGTTGTTTCATGGTAGCTAATCTATGTAATCCTCCACTATAAGAATGTACCATCCAACATTTCACAGATGAAACCAGGACGTGTGTGGCCAAACAACACTAAAGAGTGGTTGAGATGGCAAAAATTATTAATGAGGAAGAACACACAAGCTAGGAGATGATGTAGAAGTTTGCTTTTTCCTGAGCCTACAGGGAATGGCAAGACTCCGCTCCTTCTTTTCCTCTTTACCCTGCTGAGTTAATTGAGCACAAACTACTTTGCATTTTAAACTGAATGTACAGAAACTGAAGTAAGCTGAGGACAAAAGGGAAAAGTGGGAAGAAAGGAGAAAAACTGGCACTTTTTTAAAGCAGCTGAAAAAGCAGAGGACTGATCAGGACTGTCCTTGCCAAATCAGAACAGTTGGAGGGGAGCGTGGGACATCATATGGTCTAGATTCTAGGGTTGCAGGAGTATATGTTTTGACTAGTACACATACACCCTTATACATAAACACTCTCATGATGATTCTATTATACAATTTGTCCAGAAATACAACAGACATAACATGATATGAAAAGCTAGTTCTTCTGAATCCTTTTCCTCCTTCAATAGTGCATATGTACGGGGTCTAAATACCTAAAGGCACCAGATCCTGTCCAATCTTGGAAACTAAGCAGGGTCAGACTGGTTAGCACTTGGATGGGAGATCACCAATGAATACCAGGTGCTGTAGGATATATTTCAGAGGAATGAACTGACAAAAGCACCTCTAAGTATTCCTTGCCTAAGAAAACTCTATGAATTCAGGATGTTACCCTGTTTACTGAGTGTCCCGGGAGGGACACCAAAATGTGCTCAACTATAGGTGAGGAAAACTAGCTCAGAGCACTGCTTAGCAAAACGAGAGGCAGGGCAACGTAGCAGGATCTTTTAACCCAGTGTCTACGGGGTCAGGCCAAGTCAAGAAGCAAACTGGTCTGAAAAATAACTAATGATCTTTATTAAATACAGGCACACAATGTAAGCAACACACACACACAGATAACTAAGGAAAATAAAGGTGTGAGTAAGATAGTAGGATTTTCAGAGGGACAGTTGGTCCGGGTGATATGAAACCTGTTCCTGAAGCCTGGAAGAAGATAGAGAGCGAAGCTGGGGTTCGGTGAATCTCAGCACGTGGAGATGAGGGGAAGCTCGCCAAGCGATGCGGCAGCAAGGCAGTTGGAACTCGGGAGCGATCTGAGGAAGGTCTCGGAATCAAGGATTTTTATAGGGAGAAGTGTGACTGCAGGCTATGCCTTACTCAGGGACAACAATGAGTTTCGGGTGCGAGACAATGTCTCCGAAAGGTCACAATTTAGCATGATTGAGTTAAGTCCGAATTGACAAAGAGGTAGACTGTATGCAAATACTCAGTGCTTGGCCTTTAAGCTTCTAGCTTGCCAAGTTACCTGCTTGGGGCAGGGAGTCCTTTATAAGCAGCATGCATACATAATGTGGTGTTTGGAGAGAGGTCTCCTAAAGCGGTGATCTGGCTATTTCTGGCCTGCCTGTATTGTTTTGGGATATTGCAGCGTTTGATGGCCGAGCCTAGTTCTGTGCTTGTCCAGGGTCCTCACAAACACGTGGAGAAGGGTGGTATGGTAAGGCCGAATTATGATATCAAAGTGATATTGGGGTTGTCTCCAAGGAGGTCTAAACTGCAGTAACAAGGGAGTCACCATAAGTCAACAGGTGACTTAAAGACACATGCATACACAGCATTCTCTCTAATTCCATCTGCGAATTACAAATAAATGTAAGCATCATACAATAAATTTAAACCACTTTTGCCTCCTGCCTCCATTGTATATATGTGAGGGGTGCATGGGGATGTGCATCTTCTTGCCTTATTTTAGGAATTTGTTTTGGCCTAATAAAGCCATTGCTTTAATATAGATTTTGGAATAAATGAACACGTGCTATAAGCAATGCAAGTTCAAAATTCTTGTTATGAAGCTTTGAAAAGTGAGTGATTTGTACAAAGGTTGTTGTGGGTTTTCTGGGCTTTGAGGCTCTGTTCTATTAGTATTTTCTCCTGACATTTCGCCTGCATCTGTGGCTGGCATCTGAAGATCTGAAGATGCCAGCCACAGATGCAGGCAAAACATCAGGAGAAAATACTAATAGAACACAGCCTCAAAGCCCAGAAAACCCACAACAACATATGGATTCCGGCCATGAAAGCCTTCAACTTTACATCGATTTCTACAAAACTTAATCATTATTTCATTCTGCATTCAGGCAATATTGCTCAGGAACTGAATTAAATGATTTTTTTTTAATCTCATCCTTTGTGTTTGTTTGTGGGAAGAAAGGAGGCAGGAAGCCTTGGAATGTTTTTACATCTTTGGAATGTTGAGAGCCAAGTTTTTCCACTAGTGATACAAAAGTCAGTCAGGAGTGTCCTTTAAGGTGAGCATGATGAATATCTCCAAAAACTTAGGTTGGGTAGTAGCATTCTACAAGATCGCAAGGGCCAATGCCCAGGCATTCCAACTATGAAAGCTCATTTAAGTTTCACACCAGTAGATGGCCAGGTGTGATTTTAAAAGAAAAAGAAAACAAAGGTGAGCACCCTTATTTGGAACGTATCATATTCCAGACTCATCATCAACAACTTGTAGCAATCAAAGCCTGTGGTGGTGATATAAATGACATTCTTCCATTAGTACCATCCTTACACTAGTTCCAATCAGTGCCTGAAAAACAGACTTTGCTGAAATGTAGCTCCCAGAATCCCCCAGATGCTGGCTATATTGGCTGGGTGATTCTGGGAACCGTAATCAACAAAAGTAACTTTTCCAAGCTCTATTTCCAGGCAGCATACTTTACAGATATATTACATAATAATGCAATATATCCGGAAAGCACGAGGGCACAGGAAGCTACTTAAGGTAGGGCTGCTGTGATGGAAGTATTTGATGCTCTCAGTACTCAAAACAAGGAATTTTGTGGCAATCCAGTGTTATCACCATGAACTGGCCTGGACTTTGGTAACCTTTAGATATCGTTTTGATATCACAATTCGGCCTTGCTCTGCCACCAGCCAAGTGTTTGTGAGGCCACCGAACAAGCATGAAGCTAGGCATGGCTATTATCTTCTGAGTCACATTTGTTTACACCAAAGCAAGCCAGAAACTGCCAGATCTGCTTTAGGGGACCTCCCAAAACAAACATCTTCATTACAAATGCGTGTTAAACAAAGAGACCCTCTGCCCTGTGAGGGCACTCTGGCGAGCTAAGTGCTTAACTGCCGAGCTAGCCGCATCTACATACTGGCCATACTATTGTCAATTTGGTCCATAACTCAATCATGTAAATTCTGACCTTTCAGAGACGTTGTCTCCAGCCCAAAACTCATTGTTTTCGCCCAAGACCAGACTAGCCCATGGTCATTCCTTCCCCTATAAAAATCCCCAGTTCCGAGAGCTCTTTGGACTTGCGTTTGGACTGCTCTGCTGCCTTGCTGCCTCTTCGTTCTGCGAGCTCCCCTCAGCCGCCGAACCGAGCCCTCCTGCCCTCCATTGGATCCTTCAGGACTGCGAGGTTGGTGACGTATCCCCCAGTCCCCCAAAGCTCTATCTCCTATTTCTAGTTAGCAAGTGTGTTTGTGCTTTTCTTAATAATTGTTTAATAAATATTATTGCTAGTTTGAACTATTTTGTCTGCTCACTGACCCGACGCTGTATACATAGGGTAAAAGATTCCTGCTAAGTTACCCTGCCTCTCGTTAGCCAAGAGAGTGCTCCAGCTAATTTCCCCATCTTGTTGTATTTGTTTTGGTTATTTGGGTGTCCCTCACAGGACCCCCAAGTCACAGGATAACAGCAGCACAGTAAGGAGTGCTGTATAGGACATCATTCTTCAAGTGCAATGAGAATATACTGGATGTCACCTAAATTGTGTGTATTTGAGTGAACACAAATCCCTTACACTGGAAACATTTAATTACTTTTGAAATTCTAAAATATTTTTCTTTTGTTTTTGGTGTAGTGGAGTCTCCTTCTTTGGAGGTTTTTAAGCAGAGGCTGGATGGCCATCTGTCGGGAGTGCTTTGAGGGTGTTCCTGCATGGCAGGGGGTTGGTCTGGATGGCCCCTGGGGTCTCTTCCAACTCGACATTTCTATGATTCTATGATTCTATGGTTGTTGTTTTATTTTTCTTTGTTGTTGTTATTTCTTTAAAGCTGTACTAAAGTAACTTTACCAAGCTCAGGCTGGGAATGGTGGCAGCTGTTGTCTAATACACGCAAATCACACTGGCCAAAAAAAAATCCCTCAAATTAAGAAATAACTGCACATAAACCCAATCTGCTGCTTTCATCAAGCATTCACACTAAGGTTCAGTAAGCTGATGTAGGTTTTAAGCAAATGTTATTCTACTTAAAATTGGTACCTTGAGCACCTTTGAGAAGAAGTGTGATCTATAAATATTTTACATTATAAGTAACAATAAATTTAAGGGAAAATCTAGGATGTAACTATTTCTTAGCACATGTGTGTTTCTCTATGTACCTTCAAGTCACCTGTTGACTTATGGGGACCCTGTGAATTTCATAGGGTTTAATTAAGCTAGGAATACTCAGAGGTGGATTGCTAGTTCCTTCCTCTGAAATAGAGCACCTACTATTTGTTGACAGTCTCCCATCCAAGTACTAACCAGAGCTGACCTTGCTTAGATCAGACGCTATCTGGTATCTTTAGGGTATTTAGCATTTAGATTTCTTACTGTATCTTGGAACAAAACAAATGCTAACAAAGTGTCAATGGGCTCTATACAGTGGGCTATTACCCTGTTTACTGGGGGTCCCATGAAGGACACCAAAATGTGCTCAACTGTAGGTGGGGAAAATTAGCTCTGAGCACTGCTTTAGCATTACGAGAGGCAGGGTAACTTAGCATGATCTTGTAACCCAGTGTTTACGGGGTCAGGCCAAGTCAAGAAGCAGACCAGTTTGAAAACAATGAATGATCTTTATTAAATACAGGCACACAATGTAGGCAACACACGCACACAGATAACTAAGGAAAATAAAGGTATGAGTAAGATAGCGGGATTTTCAGAGGGATAGTTGATTCGGGTGATACAAAACCTGTTCCTGAAGCCCGGGAGAAGATAGAGAGCGATGCTGGGGTTCGGTGTGGCTCAGCACGTGGAGCTGAGGGGAAGCTCGCCAAGCAAAGCGGCAGCAAGGTGGTCTGAAACTCAGGAGTGATCTGAGGAAGGTCTCAGAATCAGGGTTTTTTATAGGGAGAAGTATGACTGCAGGCTATGCCTTACTCGGGGACAACAATGAGTTTTGGGTGCGAGACAATGTCTCTGAAAGGTCACAATTTAGCATGATGGAATCAGAGCCAAATCAACAATGGTTGTAGCCAGTATGTAAATGCGCAACGCTTGACAGTGGATGGTTCAGCCTTTGTCAAGTTGCCTGCTTGGGGCAGGAAGCCTTTTGTAGGTAGCGCGCATACATTGCCAGGGAGGTCCCTCAAGCTGCGATCTGGCTATTTCTGGCTTGCCTGTATTGTTTGAGAATATTTCAGCAGTTAAGTGCCAAGCCTAGTTTCGTGCTTATCCGGGGGCCTCACAAACACGTGGAGAAGGGTGGTAGAATAAAGCCGAGTTACGATATCAAAGTGATATCAGGTGCTATCGCCAGGTAGGCCTAAACTGCAGTAACAGGGTCTTCTGTATCTGCAGGGATTCTGTTCCAGGAACCAAGACATAAAAGAAAAACATGAATGCTCACATCCCATAAGACAAACTGGCAGTGTGGTGTGCACAGATGCTGCAGCACATCTTCATGCACATTGCCTCCATTTTAGGTACAGGAGGCGATGTGATCACATTTACTCAGATTCATATATCTGGAGACTGCAGGTAAGGAAGACCCACTTCATTTACTGTGCTTTTTAAATACAAATAAAATTGATTGATTTGTGCAGTGGGATAGATCATATTGGATAGCACCAACATTTCTTAATTTCTTGATTGTTTCTTTAAAGTGCTGGTTAACCAAAATTCTCTGGGCACTGTACAGTCTTTTGAAGATTTTTGCTTGCAGAGTGTACGCAACAGGAAAAAGCGACATTTTGTGAATAGAAGCACTCAAATTTCTCCTAAGCCACTAGAGTTATCTGCAGTTAATTCAACAGAAGAAGAAACTGTTCCTCCTTTTGATATATAAATACAGCGTCCCCTTGTACTGTACTCCAAAGAATACAGACCACTATGACAAAAATATCAACCTATCAGCAAATTGCCACAACCATTTTCTGATCTGTGGTCATTCTCTGCTCCATGTTTGTTTAAAGACTTTCTCATACATTCCTCAGATGCCATCTTCTTCTGCTTTCAATGCATGTGAAACAAAGATTAAATCCCCCTGCTATGCGATTCTAAATCATTTAGTGGTTATGAAATTACAGCGTACCTTTCTATATTTTACAATGTGGCCTGGAATGTTTAGCCAACCCTAAATGGAATACACTTTAATTTCATCCTTATGCCAATACTTAGAGCTTGACTTAACCCTTAAAGCAAGTAGAAATATATCCCTCCTCATATTACAGGCATATATAAATTTTCCTGTTGCCCTTTTTAATATCTCATCTCATCTTGGAATTTCTCCAGGCTCCAGCCACACCCTGTGTTATCACCAATACATGCAGTTCTATATAATCCAGAAATGTACATCTTTTTGTGGTTTTGTAATGATAGCCTTCAGTTTAACATGTTTAACAAGATTTCTGATTACATCTTGCAATGGGTACTTCACTGATGCCCAACTGAAATCATTCAAGGATTTATGCACAGCAACATTTTAACCTAAAGGTTATTCTAAGAGTTACCGTACATCAGGGTTATTTTGACTCTTCTTGTTAGAGGCACCAGCAGTTTCAGTACCAAACCATGTCTGCTGCTGATAAGAAGGTCTCTCTGGTTCAGGATCTTGTCCCTCCATGAACCAACTCTCCATCTAGGGAGATCACAGAGGTCACTGGGATCTATACCTCCCAGTTTAAAAACTCAGGAATTGCATTCCTTTGAGGAAGACCTACAACAAAATGTTTCTACCACATTGCTCTACCTTCAGGATTCTAAAAGTGCCATCTACCCACTGGCCAGTTTTCTTTCCCTACCATGAACTTGGAAAAGTTACTTTTTTACTACCACTTCAGAATAGTGGCCAGCAGTTACGTTGGGTGGGACTTCTGAGAATTGTAATTCAAAAAAGTAATTTTTCCAAGTTCTGCCCTCCCCTAACATTCAGTCTGCTGCAGCACATCCAGTCTTCACTGGGTTAGTTTTGGATTCGTCCATCTGTGTCAGAGTCCAACTCCCTGCCTGTGCCTCTCTGCCAGCAAGGAAGGAGAAGTGAAGGTACTTGCCCTAGAAGGCAGAGGAAGCAGCGGGGAGTGTCCAATACAAACAACAAGTGGAAACACTGAACCGACCCGAGTTAAGGTCTAATCCAAAAAGTCCGGGAAACTGAAAGTCCATCCAGAGGGGCTGAGGGAGCCGGAGCACAAGGGTTGAAAGGCTTGCCTAGTAATTTGCTACAAACAAATAGCAAGCCACGCTGACAGACTTAAATAGCCACTGAAAACAGGTCTTGCTGGTCATTGTTTCCTTAATCTAGCCAACGCAGCTTCCCTTTGAGCTGCCTGTTTCAGCCTCCTCCTTGACTGGTGGCTGAGGGGCACAGGTGACTGTAATTCCTCCAAATCACTGCTGGTTGCCTCTCCCTCTGGAGCTGGCTGGGGCAACTCTGCCTCCACTTGTCTTTCAACTGATGGGGATGTTTGCAAGCTGGTTTGGTCAATCACTGGCTCTGTTCCTGGTACAGTCAGTTGCTCATCAACCTCAGAGCAATCATCTATCACAATCTGGATATGGGATTTGTAAGTATGGTTTGTACTTTTGCAGGTCTTGAGGTTTCCTTAAGCCTGCTGATATTTCTCCCTTCTGTATAAGTGGTGCTGTTCGGCTACATAAGTCATGGCACACAGGCCACTTGGACACTGGATATACAGAGAGCAATGCACATGCCAACATGACGAAGCAATACTTTAAGGTATGCGGGCATCAAGATAAAATTCAGCTAGAGGTACACCCTTGACCTTACTAATTTCAATTGCCATTGTTTTGATTCTGTCTTGAAGGCCAGGTTTGTAAATTTCTTATTTATACATTCTTTCTCTAAGCAAAATGTAGCCTTTTTTTTCTTGACTGGAAGCAGACAGCAGCAAAAACAAGATGCTAGTTTTGACCTATAAAGCCCTAAATGGCTTAGGTCCAAAAAGTCCCTATCTCGACATATCATCCTACCTGAGTCTTATGATCTTCAAAGGAAGGCTTATATGGCAATGTTCGGCCAGAGGGGGCGCGGGAGAGACCCTTCTCAGTGGCTGCTTCTAGGCTTTGGAACTCCTTTCTGAAGGAGATCCATTTTGCCCCCTTCCCTGTACTTTTGCCAACAGGCAAAGATCTTCCTAAACAGGCCTTCAGCTTTAACTGACTACGGTGAAGTAATATTCAATTAGGTGTACTATTTTTAGTATGTAATATGTGTTTGAGTGTTATAATTGTTTTAATGTTAATGTCTTGAAAGCAATGTTTTAATTAGATGTATGGTTTAATGCTTTTTAAACTTTGATGACATGAAGGGGCAATATGGAGACCAGGGTTTGGATCTCCACTCAGTCAAGGAAACCCACTAGGTGATCTTGAGCAAGTCACACTCCCTCCACTTCAGAGGTAGGCAAGGCCAAATCCCCTCTGAACAAATCTTGCTAAGAAAACGCCATGATAGTGTCATCTTAGCATCTCTATAAGTTTCCATAAGACTTGAAGGCACACAACAAGTTTCTATAAGACTTCAAGACACACAACACCACCACTCCATATTGTTTTATATGTTCAATTTTAAATTATATTGTAAGCCACTTTGAGTCTCATTTGGAAGAAAAGCAGAATATAAAGCATATCAAATAAAAAAATAAGACAGTAATATTTCCTTAGTAATATTTCCTCAAGTATGTATGAAGACCAAAAATCTCAGGAAACCATGTGTACCTATTATGCTTTTAGGTCCCTCCAGAGGTAACTATTGCCACAAAGGTAACTATTGTTTAAGAAATGCCATCTGTTCAGTGCATCTTCTGTTAGTAAACAGATAGCTTTAAAATGAATGGGGGCCTTTCTGAGCAAGAGGCAGTTGTGTTGTCCCTATTTAAAATGCTCAGCTTTCAGCACAAATAGAAGAGGTAGATAGAAGGAGATGTGCAGGCTTTGGAACTCTGCACATCTTGCTGCCTTTGAGCCTTGATCAAAATATTTTTTGAGATCATCAGTTCTCTAACATTCTTCTGTCCGTCTCCAGGGATGGGTGTGTGTATACATATATATATGCACACACACACATATACCACATACACAAAAGTTCTGTGTATTGAAAGACAATGAAGACAGAATGAGTAAGAACTGAATACCATTGCCTGCTCCCCTGCCCTCCCCAATTGGACAGTCTGGCATGTTTGAAGAGGCCCTATTATGTGCCATGTGTTGTTTTGGAGAAAGTAGGCTTGTTTTCAGTCTCATAAAGTATTCACAAAGTTTCCCATGACCCTCTTCTCCTGGCTCACTCGTAACAGCATGCTCTGGGCATTAGCAGCTGATGCTGGAATGTGGCATTCCCTTGGCAACTATTAACCCCAAATCAAGGACGGCCAGCCCCTTTCCATTGTGTGGTGCTTGAGTGAAAGATACTTTTGGAGGTGATGTAATGCCATGTATGCAAACTAAGCGAGGGGCTCAAATGGCACTTGGAAATTGTTCAGTGACTTCAGGCCAAGGGGGGCTGTGGGTGGCTCATAACAATACACCCGCCTCAAGTGGCAAGGCAGTAGCAACAAAAGCACGAAGGGGATTCATGGATATGTGCAGGGTTTCTTTTTTAAAATTGCACACCATGGCAGAAATAGGAAGGGTGAGAACTTCAGTATAGACTCGCCCTGGACAAAAAGAGACCTGTGAACTACCATGTAACTCCTAAGCTAAGCTGAAAAATCCACCAAAATCACATTATAGTAAGATCCTACATTCAGAGCTTGGCAAGCTACTTTTTTAGAAAAGTAATTTGTTCCTGTTACATGTTCTGATGTTTAGGAAGTAACTCATTGTCATTGCTAATTACAAGGTTTAATAGAAACTTGTTCCATTACTTATCACATGGCTAGTTATTTCTACATTACTTTTTGTCACTTAGTGTGATAGAATAATAGAATAGAGTTGGAAGGGACCACAAGGGGCCATCTAGACCAACCCACTGCCATGCAGGAATGCACAAGTAAAGCACTCCTGAAAGATGCCCCTCCAACCTATGTTTAAAGATATCCAAGGGAGGAAATTCCACCACTCTATGAGACAGTTCATTCATCTTACTTGACAAACAAGCTGCAAGGTCTACAGCATTTCACAGGAGCATTTAGCAGGGTAGTTTGCAGGGGAGGCTTGATTCCTGTTTCAGTGCCTGCTTAAGACTACTGGATATGGATGGTGAGGGACCTGCTGCAGTCACCCACAACAGCTGCAGTATGTTTGTGTTGTTGCTCAAGAATGTGGGTAGCTATACTTGCAGCAAGTGCAAGTTGGTTGTGCTGTTGGAATATAGTCTTCAGCACATTAGGGAACAAAAGGTTTTCTTGGACAGAATGGAGCAGACTGTCCTGGATAGGTAACAGACAGAAGATGTTTCTGAGGAGGAGGTGAATTCCGAAATACAGGTGGTAGATATTTGGAGGAATGTGACACAGAGAAGTGGAAACACCAGGGAGTTTGGAGTAACATAATCTATTCAAAGCTCTCTCCCTTATCAATGAGGATAAGGAACAGGAACAAAAGTGGCAATGTCAGTCCTCAGAGAATATGGAAGATTCAGCATATGGACTGGCCCCTGTCAATCCCCAGAGGAGATGTGTGGTGGTGGGAGGAGGCTGCCTGCTGAGGGGAAGAGAAGCAATGGTTTGTGGGCCTGACTAGATGTCTCAAGAAGTGTCTCCTGAAGCAAAGATCTGTGATGTAACGGAGCAGCTTACAAAACTCGTCAAGTCTACTGACCATTACCCCTTCCTTTTGATTCACACAGAAACCAATGACACTGCAAAGTGCAGCCTTCTGGAGATCTTAAGAGATTATGAGGCTCTGGGTAGGAAGCTGATTCATACGTTGGCATTTTATCTCTCCTCCCAGGCCATTTCCACCCTACACTGTTATAGTGGTATTATTCCACTTTCAACATCCTACAGAATCCTGGGGTTTGCAGTTTAGGGAGGGGCCTTTAAAATTCTCAGCCAGAGAACTCTTTGGCCTCAGGAAACTACAAACTCCAGAATTCCACAGGATGTTGAAAGCGGAATGATAGCATTATAACAGTGTAGGGTAGAAATGGCACCAATTGGAGGACATGGCATAGGAAGGGAGAGAAAAATAGTGGAGGTGAAAAACTGGCTCCACAGATGGTGCTGCTGGGAACAGTTTGGCTTATTGGACCATGGTCTGCAGTTTCAAGAAGATGGACTTTTGGCAATTGATGAGTTGCCTCTCACAGCAGCTGGCAGGAATTGTTTTTTCTAAGAGTCTCACAACCTGATCAAGAGAGCTTTGAACTGAATTATGGAGCGCAGAGGGACTGTATTCTTGAGGACAGGAGTTCATCAAGTGCTGGAGACAATAGCCTGAATCTAATGAGGAGAACTGGGTAAATAATACAAGAATTCAAGAGTGGGAGGGGGGAAACCATAAATAAGCAGCTAGGGGGAGTGACCCATGGTCTTGGATGTCTCTACACTAATGAGAAGAGTATGGGAAATAAACAAGATGAACTTGAACTCTTAACACATCAAAGTAAATATGACAGACATAACAGAAACCTGGTGGGATTAGTCTCATGATTAGAGTATAGCAATAGAGGGGTATAACCTATTTCAGAGAAACAGATCAAACAGGAAAGAGGGAAGAGTAGCACTATCTATTTTTACACCTATGAGGAAATCCATGACTTAAATCCCGGAAGCCAAGTTGAATGCCTCCGGATAAAAATTAAGGGGGAGAGAAACAACAGTAATGCCATTATGGGGGTTTACTACAGAACCACAAGCCAGACGGAAGACTTGGATGATGCCATCGTGGAACATATGACCAAATATTCTGAAAGAAGAGATGAAGTATTAATGGGAGATTTCAACTATCTTGATATTTGTTGGAAGTCAAACTCTGCCAAAAATATCAGGTTCAACAAATTCCTCACTTGCTCTGCAGACAATTTCATTGTCCAGAAGATAGCGGAGAAAACAAAGGGGTCAGCTATTTTAGATCTTATCCTGACGAACAATGATAATCTGGTTAATGGGGTAGAAGTGGTAGGATCCTTAGGTGGGAGTGACCATGTTCTCCTGGAGTTTGTTATGCAGTAGAAAGGGGAAGCCAAGTATAGTCAGGACACTTACTCTAGACTTCAAGAAATCTGATTTCAGTAAACTTAGGGAAATACTGGGGCCATTTCCACACGGGTTTTTTTAAACGGGGCAGAGTGTCCTCCAGGGAGGACGTCTGCACCTGGGACCGGACTGGGTCGGACCTACTGAATGTAGATCCACAGTCCAGCCTGCCCCCGAATGACCCCAAGTGGTAGTCCAGCGTGTTTTTGAAAGACCGCTAAAAACAGATCTTTCAAAAGCATGGGGGTGCCGCTGCGGGGGCCTCCCCCCATATGCAGATTCACAGGCTTGCATTGGGGAAACCTTTGCGATTTGCCGGGGCCAGGCTTTAGGCTGGCGAGCTTAGCGGTTGGTCAAGACCCTCAACCAACTGGAAGTCACCATTTTTGTTCCCGGAGCAGTGCGGAGCAGGCCACACACTGCCCCGGGAAAAGCGGTTACCGGCCCGGGGGAAACCCAAAAGTCCGGTGGGTGGCGTCACGGGGCGATTCCCTCGCCCCATGCGGAAATGGCCTGGGTGTGATCCCCTGGTCAGAATTATTTTAAAAGAAAAGGGAGTTCATGATGAATGAGAGTTTCTGATACTGAACAGATACTGAAAGAACAATCTCAAACAATTCCAATGAGAAGGAAAAATGGGAGGTTTTAAAGAATCTGGGATGGTTTTTAAAGAACTTTCAGCTGAGCTAAGATTTTAAAAAAATATTTAAGAAATGGGAAAAGGTAAAAAATCACCAAAGGGGAATTTGAAACAAATAGCCAGCATGTGCCCGAAAATTAAAAAAAAGCTAAACCACAAAATGACCTGGGCCTTGCTAAGAGGTTGAAAACAATAAAAAAGGCTGTTTTTTTTTTTTGTTATGTCTGTACAAAAGGAAGAACAAAGAAATGGTAGGGCCAATGCTAACAGGAGACAGAAAAAGGCAGTCCATACACAGAATACTCCGGGTTATGGAGAAAAGACAGGAAGGTGGCTATGTGCAGAATTGAACAGGGCTCCTATTCTGTGGATAAATAAAAAGGGGAGCCATCAGCAGGTGTAGCGTGCTCTGGGCGACCTTGCTTTGAAGAAAGACAGCTTGGTCATAGTCCAGAATGACTGGATGTTTTCTCAGTGAAATTTAAATGGTTAGAAAATGGTGTGTGAAGAAATAATTTGAGAAAAACAAGACACAGAAAACAGAGAGTGGTGAGTGGTGAGCTGAAGGTGCCTTATAGATCGGGGATTCTCTCTCTTTCTCTCTCTTTGGGGATCTGATGTGTAATATAATGTAGATGTAGTTTATTTTGTTTATGTTCTACTTGTCTATTTGTATTAAAACAACTGTCACATAAATAACACACACACATACACACAAAACAAGAGAAAATACAACAAAATCCACAAAACAAGAATCCCTTTTACTGGGCCAACTAAAAAGCACAAAATACATCAAGCAAGCCTTCAAAGCTTCACTGGCTTCTTCATCAGGCAAGGATATTAAAAATCACACAGGAGAAGAAAAGTGACAATCATAAGCCTACTAGATGTTATTTTCTGTTGTAAGTTAAAATGGTCTAGAAAGGATATCAATGCAGGCAAAAGCCACTCCCCTTCTTGGCCAAGTGGGACTAGGGAAAAAAGGGCATTAAATTATAGGCAGTAACATTTCAAATCCATTAGCAGTAGCAAAACAACTTCTATTGAGTGAACCCAATAAAGGTTTCAGAGTTTAGCGGATTTTGGATTTTGTTGTTTTTTCTTCATGGCTAAAATTCCCTCCCCCCCAAATACATTCCCTAAGACAAATGGCACCTGCAGCTTCCCTTTCAGTGAGGGGGTCCATCCACTCCAGATATTAATAGTCTGACTTATAAAGGGGTGATCCAAGGTGCTGATGTAGTGGCCAAGAAAGAGGCAAAAACCAGGTTGACGGGAAAAATCAAAAAGCCATTTATTAACAAAACCTTGCGCAAGGGCAACAGTTATTTAGTACTGTTTTCGTTTAATTGAGGTAGCATCACTATATACCTTTTGCCTTCTATGTCAGCAATCAATCTTTTTACTTAGCCCCCCCCCATCACTGGAAAAAAAATTTTTGGTTAACTTTCCATTACATCATTGACTGGCATACACGTTACAAAAGAAACAAAAGGTTAGTTTAGAAAAATGATACAAAATTATGGTAGGGAGTATAGTGCCTCCCTGTAAATTCCCAGACCTTTTGCAAGGCCATTCTATAAAATTTGAGATAAGACAGACATCTGCAATTTACTCAGAGGCACAATTCAATTCCCCTTTTTTTTTCCTATTCAAGTGGTATTGGTTTTAAACCCCCTTTTTCATTCCCCCTTTCATGCTAAATTCAAACTATTTTTGCAATTTCAAGCATGTACTATTTCCTACTTCCTTATAACACAAATAATATATAACAGCAAACTACATAGCAGCATAAGGATTCATTAACACACATTACACTTACACGCTGTTCCCAATAACGGAGGGGGTCTGATTTGTGCGTAGAGAGGTTAGCGTCCTGGTGTAACCTCCCCGAAATTTTCCCCCCAATCTTCTCCCTCAGGAGTTGCTGGGTCTGGTGTACATTTTGGGGGTTTTCCCGGGAACGTCAAATGTATCACCTAGCCCAGAATTCTTTGACCCCTCTTTTCTGCAACCACCAGTTAGGCATACCTTTTAACTTCCTTTTCCCATTGACTTGAGCTTTAAAGATTAAAAAACAACATTTTTTTAACATGCAGAGTAAAGACTGGCAGTTTTTGGAAAGCCATTATGTTACTACAAAGTACTCTTGCTTACTGTCCCTTTTTCCCCCATACTTACTTAGGGAACTCAATTTTATCCACATGCCTGCAGACCATTAGAATGATCTTCTAATATTGTATACTTCAAAATGCATTTTCCCTTCTTTTGCATTCAACTCATTTATATAATAACAACAGGTTGTATTTTACCAAAATGCTGAGTACCCCTTCACCAAGAGATTTTTCATGTTGGGCTGACAGCCAACAACGCCCGGGCCTTTACATGAAAACCAATTCCCTCCATGGGGATCATGTTTGTCATGTACCTGTTGCTTTTATTGTGAACCCTTTTCATTTTTGGCCAGCCACACTATATAAAATTATCCACTGAGTGAAAAGTGAAATCCCAGGAGATGAACCATATACCTATTTGCCATTTAAAAACTGGTTGCTTTCCAGAACTGACTGTGGAGGACTCCCCCCCTTTTTTGTCACACAACTCAATAAAACCAATACTATAACTGAAAGGAAATTAACTTTAAAGTTTCCCTGGGCATCCTTTTGCCATATACACATCTCTTCCAATCCCTAGTGCTAAATTGGGTAAACCAAACTTCCCCCCTTCCTATACCTGTTTCAATCTATTTTTTCCACATTAAAGATCTGATCATGCATGTTCCCAAATTTAAACATTTTTGGCCCCCTTTTACCACAGTGGGGGTTGTCATTCCACCTGATAGGTCCCCACCCATGTCCCTGGGTTTGAGGGGTGTGCCTGTGCTTTGGGGGAAAAGAAGCCCCTATTTTAACATTTTCTCCCTTGTCGTACCCCAGAGCTTTCCCTAACACATTTAACTCTTTCCTGTAGAGTTATGCCCCCCTTTAATCCATCCAAAAGGGCTTTTGCTTGAAAGGTGACAACTTCATGACTCTGTGAAGTATATATTGCATTCTTTTTTCCCATCATGATGGGGCTCTGGGAAAAACAAAAACACTCCTGGTTTCTCTGTTGTGGGCTGCACATAAAAATAGAATGAAAGGTTTCTATAAAATGGGCTCAGAAGATGAATGTGGTATCATCCCCTTTTGTCCGGGCTGGCATCCATTTTCCAAAAACATAGCCAGGGCTGTTATTTGGACCATACACTTTGAACTACTGAGTCTCCAGGATTTTGTTTCATTTCTCCAGTTTCCTTAAATTCTGGGCCCCCCCGGTACAATGTGACTCCTCTGGGTGATTCCTAGAACAGTGTTTAATCTTTGGATCTTTAAAACAAAGGGGTTTTTTTGACCTGTATGGTGTGTGGGCTTTTTCAGGGTGTTTGGACCTGTAGCTGTCCCCACAGCTTGCATCTTTTCCTGCTTTTGCCTTCTTCGGGGCCAGGGGTCCCTCAGCTGCAACTCCACTTCCAAACTGGAGAGGCGTTTTTCGCCTCTCAAAAATGTTTCCCTTATTTTCTCCCTCCCAACTCAGAGGTGCGCCGTCACCTCTTCTCCCAGCTTGCTCGTAGGGGTGCTCCATCACCTCCCCCCTCTCGCTAGGACTACACCAGGGAGCCTTTCCAGTTTTCCATCTTATCGGGAACTGGTGAGGGGGCGCTCTTTTTCAGTTCTGACTTTTGGCCCTTTTCCCTATTCTCCATGCTTCTGCTGCCAACGTTTCTAAACAGAATGGCACAACTTAAAAACCTTTCCCTTTCCCTTTATGGGGGGAGGAACAAAAATTTTTTCCCCTTTTAAATGCTGACCACTGACATTATTCATGGAGCTCTGCTGTATCTTTCCACAAAAGGATTCTCACCATACATCACCTCTCACTTTGGGCCCTGCTGTCTTCTTCCACATATCCACCACATATTCACATCCTTCTCTGACTGTCTTCACCAAACTGTCCAGATTTTTCTCACCTATGCCTCTTCTGCCCACACTGGGCACACTGGCCCTCCCCGGCCCCCTTCCCTTTTTCTGGGTTTTCCTACCACCTTCTCATCTTCCCAAACCCCTACTCATTTTGGGTTTTTTCAAAAAATTACAGCTCCCAGTATTCACAAGCGGTCTCCCATCCAAGTCTAAACCCGGCCCAACCCTGCTTAGCTTCTAAACAGACGGGTCGGGCGTGTTAGGGTGGGATGGACGTAGGCAGCCAAGCCACTCCCCTTTGCCCTCTTAGTTTCCCCTTTCAGCTCCTGGACTCTTGGCTGCCCCTGCTAGCTTTTTCTGTCAGCCACTTAGTTCTGCTGCATTTTATTTTCCCCTTCCGCCTGGGTTTTTTCCCAAACCCTCAGACGAACTAGGAAGGGGGGGGGTGAACCCCCCCCTTTTCCAAACTGACTCCTCTGTTCCTGCTACTTATTGTCGGCTGCATCCTCTCAGCCTCCGCTGCATCCGCCGCTTCCATTCGCCCCCCCCCCATCTGCCCTCCCTCCTTGGCTGGCACCTCAGCTGGGGGGGGGGGTGTTGTTTCCCCATCGCTTCTCCTCCAGGAAGCCTCTTGATGCTGGCAGCGGCTCTCACTCCTTATTGCTGGTATTATTGCTCCCCCCCTCTGTCCCCTCAGGGGAAGGACAGGCAAACAGGCATGCAGAAAGGATCCGGTGGGGGTGGAGCGTTTGGGTTTTCTCCTGGCTGCCCCTTTTCCCAAAGGGCCCCTGTGGGGGCTCTACCTCTCTGTTCTTTTGCATTGGAATTCCCAAGGGTTCTTGGGGAAAAACTTCCCCTTTAGGTACTTTCAATGTCCATCATTCCTGAACTTTCCCTCTAGGCCTCTGTCTTCTTTCTCTCCACTTGCCTCTTCCTCCTGCCTCTTTTGGGGTCTCAACAGCTCTCTTCATCCCTTCTATCACTGTTTCCACCAACTTGATAATCAGTGAGCATATTCATCTGGTCAAGATTATTTGGATCCCACCCTAATGGGTGGGGGAAATCTGCCTCTTCTCTGGTGCCCTCCCGGCTGGCTCGCCATTTTCCCCATGTTGGGTTTATTTTCCTACTCCTCAGTAGTGTACAAGGTCAAAAGCAACTATTGACAATCCTGCCCGTTTGAGACATGTGAGGCCATGATTCTGGAGCAAAGTTTCTATTACTTAGTAGGTCTGACATGGTGAAGGGTGGTTTTGGTAACTTTTGAACTCACTGGTAGCCCCCCTGACTGCTGAGCATCAACTACCAGCTGATCTTTTTTGATTCTTGGGGAACCTGCATATTTATCTCCGAAAGGAAGTACCGGGGGGCCTTGTGTTTCCCCCAGACTGTTGATTGATGAAGGGATTCATTGAGCTTCCCCCGTAATATCTTTCCCCCCTTTGGGGGCTTTGTTTAGCTGACAGCTCATTAAATATTCACTGGAGTTTTCGTTCTCCCTTTTCTGAGACATGAGAGATTTTTACTAGGAAACAGACTTTGCTTCTAGCATTAAAAGGGGGAAAATTTTCCTTTCTCTTTTTTTTTTTTTTTTTTCAACAGGGAGGGGTGAGGGGGAATTGCTGGTGGGCGCAGAGTTCCTCTTTTTTTTTTCCTCTTCTTTCTTCCCCTTTTCCCAAAAGCAGCTCTTTTTTTTTTAAAAAAAAAAAATAGACTCTGCGCTAAGCTCTGCCCCTTGTGTTACCTTGCTGTAAAGGTGTTGCAAAAGTACTAGAGGAGAATCTTTTCCAACTCCTGGCATGTCTCCATGCAACACCTTAAAGGCTTATTATTTTTTTTCATTAACTCTCTGACTTTATTTTCTGCTATTCCAAAACCTCTTTTGCTAAATAAACTTCTAGCCCAAAATCAGTGTCTCGCTATTACCAACCAGGCAAAAAAAAAACTGCTTAAAATACATCCCCCAAATTTTGAATGTTTAAATTCCCCCATTAAATCTCCATCAAGGGGGTCAGACTTATTTTAAAAATCCCCTTATTTCCTTTTAACATGGAACAAAGGGATCCCTTTCCAGTTTATTGTAACATTTTCCCCCTGCCTAAAAAACCCCAAAAAAGGGTTTTCCCTTTCACCTAAGAGAAAAAAATGAGGGCTCTGCATTGCTTCCTCACTATTTTTTCCCTTAACACCTGAGGTTTTTGCACTGACTTTTATTTCTACCATTTCCCAGCCCTGGCTAGTTAACTTTCTCTGGCTTAAAACAACAGAGAGCCCCCAAAAAGGAGGGGCTTCAGGAAATGGCTTTGACACTTTAGAGAGGAAACAAACCATTTTTTTTTTTCTTTACACTACAAGGGGGGTAGTAAGTTTCCACTGAATCCTCCTTTAAATTCTTTTTGAAATTCTTTATCATACACTCTTAAGGGAGTCTGCCGACTTTTTCCCCCTCCCCTTTCCTCCCCAAATTCCAACAAGACACAATAGGAATGGATTTAAAACCCCCAAATTTAAAGGGGGCTCGTGCGCGCACACAAAGGGTTTTCACTCCAGTCACTCCAGCACTGACTTGGCCACCCGGAGATCATGGCATGACGCAAGAACTGCAATGCTGCAAGCATTTCACACACACATCTTTTATTCAGACAAACAACCTCCCATCTGGCCCATTAAACCACAACTGAGACGTCTCATTTTATTCCGCCATACCAAGAGTTTTGGGGTTTCTCCCTCCCCCCGTCGAGAGGTACTAGCCGAATACTCGGGGAGTGATAGATCCCCCCCTTTCCCCTTTTCCCAAAAATGAGGGGGGTTTACTCACCAGAGGGCCATGGGAGGCTTGATTTCCAGCTGTAACTCGAGGTCCTTTGACTGGTCGCTGTCGCCAGGGATGCCACCACTCCCCCAAACCCAAAACCCCTTCGACAAAAGGTCGAGGGCGCCCTGGGTTTTGTAAAGGGGGGCCGGATCCCCCAAAATCCCCAAAAGTCCGTCAAGGGGGGGCAGAATAGCCCCTTCCCCCCTTTCCTGGCCAATGCACCAGAAATGTATGGCCAAGAAAGAGGCGATACCAGGTTGACAGGGAAAAATCAAAAAGCCATTTATTAACAAAACCTTGCGCAAGGGCAACAGTTATTTCAGTATGTTCTCGGTTAATTGAGGTACATCACTATATACCTTTTGCCTTCTATGTCCCGCAATCAATCATTTACTTAGCCCGCCCATCACTGGAAAAAAAAAATCTTTTGGTTAACTTTCCATTACATCATTGACTGGCATACACGTTACAGAAAGAACAAAAAGGGTTTGTCTAAAAAAATAAAACAAAAAAATTTTGGTAGGGAATAGTGCCTCCCTGTAAATTCCCCAACCTTTTGCAAGGCCATTCTATAAAATTTGAGATAAGACAGACATCTGCAATTTACCAGAGGCACAATTCAATTCGCTTATTATTCAAGTTATTGGGTTTTCCCCTTCACTGAGACATTTCAGATTCAGAATAAAAGGTAGTACAGATTCACCCCACTGCTGATATGAGAGCCACCCGTCACTGTCACTGCTTAAGTCTCAATTCCAACAAAAGGCAAACTTAATCATGTGCTCCAGGAGCTTCTCACTGCTGGGCGAAATGGGGAATTTGTGACAGTCTTCTAATTAACTTATTGTTAATACTTGTATACACTGATGGTGTAAATAACAACAACCAAACAAGATATCTCTCTGTCTTTCTCTGTCTCCCTCTCTCTCCCCCCTTCTTTCTTTCTTTCTCTCTCTCTCAAAGAGCTTATACAGGCTGTGACCAAGTGTATTACTGGTGGAACAATAGAGGTTGCAAAGCAAATGATGTAAAGGATCAATGCAAACAAATTGCTTTGACCCATCCATGCACTTCCTCCTAGTAATTTGTAGGAAACTCCTTTATACTCAGAACTGGGACTTTTGTTAACCTCTAGTCCCCTTAAACCCCCAGTCAACATTTCTACCTGTCATGCTAGCTGAGAGTTTCTGAAAGTTGTAGGCCAAATCCTTTCCCAGACCCTGCCACTGGCCAGACTATTTGTCCATTGAGGCTGCTGTTGTCTGCCATTCTGACAGCCAGTGGGTCTCTAGGATCTAAGGCACAGGCCTTTCCTGTCTTCTGTCACCTGATCTTTTCAAATGGAGATGCCAGAGGCTTAGGGCATTTCCACACTAAACTGTTATAGTGCTATTATTCCACTTTCAACATCCTGTGGAATTCTGGGGTTTGTAGTTTACTGAGGCCAAAGAGCTCTCTGGCTGAGAATTCTAAATGCCCTCCCTAAACAGCAAGCCCCAGGATTCTATAGGATGTTGAAAGTGCAATAATAGCACTATAACAGTGTAGTGCAGAAAGGCCCTCAGTCTGGTATGTTTTCTGTGGCACAGTGTTTGTTCTATACCATCCAACATTTCACTGATGAAAACCAGGACATGAGTGGACAAACAACATCAAGTTGGCATAACTGACTAATGAGGAAGAATTCACAAACTAGGAGAGGGTGACAGCAGTTTGCTTTTGTCTGAGTCTACTGGGGAGGACAGGATTGTGCCCCTTCTTCTTCTCTCCCACCTGCTGATTTAATGGAGTGCAAACTACTTTTGCACTTGAACTCAGTTTGCAGCAACTGAAGTAAGCTGAGGACAAAGGAGGAAAGTGGGAGGAGGAGAGAGAAACTGGGACATTTCAAAGGCAGCTGAAAAGTTAAGGGAGCAGAGGAGTAACTGTCAAATCATCACAGCTGGAGGGTATGGTGTTCTACTCAGAGCTCTGCCAAAACATGCTCATGTCCAAGGCAAAGCAGCAAATGATGCCACCCTCAACTTCAAAATGCTCAGGACCCAGGATCAAATAGGGTAAGATGCACCTGAGGCAGAAATTCCCAAAAGAAAAACAGGATAGAAATATAGAAATATAAGAAATTTTAAAAATAATTCCAGATAAGCAAGCATAGGGTCAGGCTGTCTGTCGGGCACTCTACTCCATCAACTCTCAGTTTGATTCCCCACTGCCTTGATTTTTTTTTAAACAAGCCTGCTAAGTTGCTATTTTTCATTCCATTCTGTGCACTTGCTTTCAGTAGAGCAGTAAAATGTGTGTCCCATTCCATGTCAATGAGTCCTGGTGTTAATTATTAAACTCCCCATGAATTCCTACAGATGGTGCTGCAGCCAGCCAGTAATCTTGAAGGAGGCTAGGGAGAAAATGGAACTGAACTAGGCTCTAAAGAAGAAAACATTTTCCTCCTGTCATTGCACACTGGGCAACCTGGTCTAAAAATCAAATCAGGGCCAAAGACAGGATCAAAACTCTAGTCAGTTTAGCTACCCAAATATTGGCTAGAGATGCACAAAGCATCTCAGTTTTTTGAAGGATTTAATTGCCACCCATCCCCTACCTTTTATAGGAGCAGATCCTGCTTCATTTTCAGAACTGTTATCTAAAGTATAAACAAGGGAACTTCCCCTGCCCCGTATCTACACCCTTAAATTTCTCAAGTGCCGTTGCACTTCAAAAGGGACCTTCGGTCAAGGAATGCAGATCAGGACCATAAGGATGAAATTAATGTGTTCTTGCCCTGAATGAGCAATGATCATTCTAACAGACAATATGCCAGTTATGAAAAACAATTTCCTGCTAGTATTTGCTTCTGATAAGGATCTGCTCATACACCCAAAAAGGTATTTGCAATTGGATTAAATTTAGAAGCACAAAATTAGTCCATGCTACAGCCCTTTCTACCAGCTCAGACTATGGGAGACAGAATGGGTAAAGACATTTCCTATGTCTGAAAAGCTAGCACAGTTCCCCCTCCACATTTGTGGGTTTGACTTTCACCAATTTGATTATTTGCGGGTAGGAATGGGCCAACTGAATCCTTGAATCCTCAGCAAGGATTCAAGATTCGCAAATCTGAATCCCTGTGTGAAAATAGGCAAAGCAAATCTTTCAAATCCACCAATCAAATAGTTTGTTGGAGACCGGGACGCCTGAAAACCTGGGAGACCAGACACACAAGGGGAGATGGGAAGTAGGTGACTTTTTGCCTTGGAGTAATAATGGCCTTTGCTAACAATTTCAGAAATTACATTTGGGGTTGTATTCTAAGATATTGGAATTGAACATTTCATATTTAAGTTCAGCACTTGGCTGGAAACTACAGACTTGAGATTTCAAGGACAGCTGAAACATTCCTTTCCATAGCTCCCTCGCAAAGCTCTTTCAGACACAATTCTGGGGTTTGTAGCTTTACAAGGTGTCACAGCCTTCTCTGCCAAAGCGTACTGATGCATCATCAAACTACAAACCCCAGGATGCCAGAAGGAGCTATGCAAATAAAAGCCAGGTCTGACATGGATTATCTCTGTGCTGTACTATGTGGCCCTGTTTACACAGGCAAGAAAATGTGGCATTAATCCACATTTTCCTGCCTGTGTAGAAAGGGCCTTCACATTATTTTCAATCTGGGGAGACCCTGAGGCAAAACTATGACAATTGTCCTGGCTAGATTTCTTCAGAGGGAGATTTGCCTTTGCCCAGGCTTTTGCTAACGCTGAGAGAGTGTGTCTTGCCCAAGATTATTCTTCTTTCTCTTGCTTTTTAAACCCATTTTTAGAAAAGAATTTGAAAGATTCGAGATCTGTGAGATTCATGGATTTCCAGAATCTTCCAGGAATTCAGATCTGGATTCAGAAACTTGTGGATTCATCCCATCTTTATTTGCAAGTTTCTTCAACCCTGCTTCTCCCCACCTCAGGTACTTCTTTTCCAGGGGAATCTTCCCTCTCAGTATCTCCAATCATACCATGCATACCTTTAAAAACTTGCTTCTGGTCCTCTTCCTCCTCCACCACTGCCTAGCCAGCTAAATAGAGCTTGCACCCCCATTTTTCAGCACCACAAACCTTCCCCTGGTGCAGCTCCCCACATACACACACTAAGGAAGAAGATAGTGACAAGAGGAAGTACAGAGCCACCATGTCAACGCATCCCTTTCCCCTCTCCTTTGGACCCTGGGTGCTTGCTTCCCCTCCTCCCCCATGCCTTGGCCCCCTTCCCACAGACACACGCACATACATTTTGATATTGTGATTTTCCACTTTTGTGGGGATCCTACACCCTAACCCTAGCAAATGTAGAGGGCCAACTGTATATCACATAGTAGACTAGTCCAAAACTGTTCTGGTTTACATATTAACTTTTCAGGAGCAGAAAGAGAAGTGCACAGTGGCCAGCTGGATGCCTCCCCTTGTCCCTCAGGAACTTTTTAAATTTTTACAAAGTTGTCTCTGATGCCTGTGTGTATGTGCCTTCAAGTCAGCTGTCAACCCCATGAATTTCATATAATATATAACCCATCAGGTCTAATTGATAGTCTTCTCTACTGTGAATTCTATCTAATTCCCTTTCAAAGCTTGGCTAGTTTGGTGGCTATAACGTCTTATGACAGCAAATCCTATAATTGAAGTTCTTTCCTTTGTCAGTCCTGAATCTTTTACCATTTGGTTTCTTTGATGACTGCAGGTTGTAGCATTATAAGGAAAAAAAATTCTCTCTATCCATTGTTTCCAGATCCCACATAATTTTATACACCTCTCCCCACTTACTCCTCTTTTCTTCTAAACTGAAGATTTCCAAATGTTGCAGACTTTCCAAACAGACTTGATGTTAACTGATCTCAATGAAAATGAACCTTTTCAGGAGCAATGTGACATATCAGAATTCTGACTGCAGATGATAATACTATTAAGCAATGCCCTGTTATCATGGTTCCACTTTGGCTGCAGCAGATGCATTTCCTGTTGACATTACACATATTATCACGGTGGTTACAGCTCAGCCTTTATTGACTGTGTAAAGTAGCCTGACCTGAAACTTTAAAGAATGAAAGTTGTCTCAATATCACCTATGTTGTTATGTAGAATGTACTTTCATAAGATGTAGCTATGGCGTCAGACTAAAGTGGCTCTAAAAAAGATCAGACAAACTCATGGGAGATAGATTGGTTAATGACAGCCAACATGGTGTAGAGGCTTGAGAGCTAGACTAGGACTCTGAGAGACCAGGGTTCAAATCTCTATTCAGCTATGGAAGCCCACTGTATTACACTGGGTAAGTCACACACTCTCAGCCTCAGAGGAAGGCAATGGCAAACCCCCTCTGAAGAAATCTTGCCAAGAAAACCCCATGATACATTCATTTTAGGGTCAGCATAAGTCAGAAATTACTGGAAAGTGCATAACAACAACAAAATTGGTTAATAGTAAGTAACTAGTCATAAGGTACTTTAAGGTACAAAGAGTCTTGACGTGCCATAGTAACATCCTGACATGATGAGTATGATATACTTTATGTAGGCCTTTGAAGACTATACAGCAGTTCCAGTTGGTTCAGAGCATGGCATGCATACCATTGATCTGGCCACTTAGAACATTTCATTCCTGGCTTCCAGTCTATTTCCATATGCAATATGCTAGTTTTCTTTTCTTTTTTTAATCTTGAGAACCTAAATATTATGAGGCTAGGAGATCTGGAGATCCACCAACTACCAAATAAGTGTGTTTGTTCATTAAGATCTGCATCAGAGGTCCTGCGCTCTGAATGACAATACCATCTATTCTGCTAGTTCTACCTGCTAGATGGAGACTCTGTCCTTAGGTCATACTTTTTAAACAAATGCTGTTTTCATTCTGCTTTTGCCAAATTATTGCTGCTGATGTCTTGTGTGCATCTTTTTATCTATATATCTATATCTGCACATCTATAGATATATACCTCTTGATATTGCTTGTTACCCATCTTTGAAGGTTTTATACTGAAAGGATGGTTACGAATATTTGAGATGTTGTAGGAAAACAATAGAGAATTTATATCTTCTTCATGCATTGTGTGTGAGTCTTCAGAAATATCTAGCTACGTCATCTTGGAATGGGCCTTCTGACAGTAAACAATTATTCCATTTAACTGTTTTGGCTACATCTTCTGAAATACTGGGGTTTGTAGTTTGATGCAGTACTAAACCTTTCAGGCTAAGAATTCTAAATGTCCGTCCCTAAACTGAAAGTCTCAGGATTCCACCAGCTGTTGCCATAGCAGTTAAAATGAAATCATAGCTCTATAACAGTGTAGTATGAAAGAGCTCTTCTGAACTAACTTCGGTCTGATCAAACTAGTTTTTTATGTTTACCTTTATTCCATCTTACTTTTACTTTGCCTGCTAAAATTTCTGTACTCTAGGCAGGCATTCTATTCATGGGAGCCTGGCCAGTTTTTTCTTTTTTTAACTGTTTATAGTGATGATAGGGTATAGGTATATCCTGTGGGGTGTGTGTGTGTGTGTGTGAATTGCCAAAATGCAAAACGCATTGGCTTAATTTTTGAAATAAAATCTTCATATCTCCAGCTAACTAACCAGCCAACCGGAGATGTACTCTCTATTTTACATCAGGTTTTGTTAGATGTTTCTAGACCTTATTTTATTATGGAAGAAGCAAGACTTACAACAAAAAGACTTCTGAAACTTTCTTTCTTTCTCTTTGTCCCCGTGAGCACATGTAGAGAGATGCCACCGAAGCTGCTTTTAAAATTTATACACAAAGAACAAAGTCACTATTAGAATGTGTGTGTCTCTTCAAGTCACCTGTCAACTTCTGGGAATCCTATGAATTTCATATTTCATATGACAGAGCTAACAGAACTGCCTCTGAGGATTTCTTGCCTAAGAAAACCCTATAGGGTTTTCCTAGGCAAGGAATTTTCAGAGGCAGTTCTGCCAGCTCCGTCATATGAAATATAGCCTACAGCTCCTGGGATCCATTAGCAGCCTCCCATCCAAGCACTAAGTAGGGCTGACCCTGCTTAGCTTCCAAGATCAGGCAGGATCTGGCGCCTTTAGGGTGTTTACATAGGATGAAAAATAGTAGAAGGCAAAGCTTCTTCCTTTGCTTTAAAGTGAGCTCTTAAAAAGCATGGCGATAAAACTTTTGAAGACCCAACTAAGCTAGGTCTGTTATATCAGTTTGATATATTACAGAGTGACAAGTGGGTCAGCCTTACATTCTCTTCAAAGTTGATGGGATTATTTATGTCAAAGTGAAGATAGTTTGAAACACTCAACCATTGCAGATTGCTTAAGCATGCAAGCTCACATTTTATTACACAGGGTTTTCGTATTCTCTGCCCACCCTTTTTCTGGGCTTGTTGACCTGTTTCATCCCACTTTGGACATGAAAGGCTACAAACTGATCCCCTGCAGAGATTAGATTTTAAAGCCACATTCCTAATTTACAAAGGTATTGGTGGTCCAGTTCATTTGTACTTTAAAATGACTGCCATTATCTATGTGTGTGTGTGTGTGTGCGCGCGCGCATGTGCATATACACACACACACACATTCTTTACACACATACATGATAATTTATAATTGAACAAAGTGAGCTAATCCTCTGAAACTCTTTAAAGAGAAAAGTGGCAATAGCAGACATATCAACACATTAACATATTGTGTTGCAGGCCAGGAAATGTGCATCCCTTTGCCTTGACAACTTGGCTCAAATTAAAGCAGTTGCAGACAGATTCACCCAACTTCTCCACTGTGCAATAGTTCATTCAATCACATCTTGATGAAATCCACATGCAATGTAATCTTCTGATGTGATCCAACAGTGCATTCATTTCCCCAGCTGCTATGCTGAGATTCAGTATACTGCACACTTTATACAAGTTTTTCCAGTAACACTAGAAAACATCAGCAAGGAATACAATCGTCTCATAAAGACACACAAAGGAGGTGTTCCAGAGGACTCTAGCACATGTCTATGGTATCTCTTTGGATATTTGAAGTTCTAAGAAAGGGTGGGGAAGTCATTTTCTAATGCAATTAAAAATGTAATGCCTCATGTTCCTGTCATCCCAAATATGAAAAAAAAAATCCAAATCTCAGGACATTCTTCAAAAAATGAACTGAAATGAAAGTTTCCCCCATTTGTATGCATGTCCCTCAATTAACAAAGTAGATGTGTTCCTTAGCATTACCTCTTTAACAGAAAACTTGGTACCAGAGATTGAAAAAATATGAAAGGGATGAGGGCAGGTTGTGTGTGTACATGCATGCAGCCCTGTCCTGGTATTTCATCTAGCAATCCTGCAAAGAAACTTGTGAGTGTTAATAAATTCTTATAAAAATGAATTGAAACCAGATTCTAACCAATGGCTAGTTCTAAATGAAGAGAGAGCTAGCTATTTCTAATTTTAGATGCTTTCACACTGTGTGTTTGGTATGGAAATATCCTGCCTTGTTTGCTTACCTTTCCTGAGAAGTCCATGTGTCATCAGTCATTTTTTTTCCTCCTAAGATCTCCCAGTGTTTCCCTCAACTCCTTTCTTGCAGTAGGAAGGCTGGCTTCTTTGAGTCAATCAAAGAAGTAGCACACTCTCCACAGATGTAAATGCTTTTAACACTATTCTTATAGTTTTTTCAAAATAATATGCCTTTTACATAGGGTGAAGGTGGGGAAAACGAAGCCCTACAATCTTTACCTGTGTCTGTCTGTCTCTGCTTTCTTCATTTCTTAGGCCATTTCTGCACTAGACTGTAATAGTGCTATTATTCCACTTTCAACATCCTATGGAATCCTGGAGTTTGCAGTTTAGGGAGAGATTTCAAAGGCCCTTCCCTAAACTGCAAACCTCAGGATTCCATAGGATGTTGAAAGTGGAATAATAGTTCTATAACAGTCAAGTGCGGAAATGGCCTTAGACTTTCTTTTTTTAATGGTATACTTCATGTAAGAGTCACTGTGGTAAAGTAGTTTGAGTGCTAGACTAGGACTCCAGGAGATCAGGGTCTGGTCATGGAAACATAGTGCCTTCCCCAGTTCCAGGGCATGGATTCAGTGTTTAACTTTTACATTATTCTGCTTTTGTTACATTTTGTTACTCCTTAACCGGAACAAATGATGGTCTGTTTGAGTGAGCCACTGTGGTCTGAGCGTTGGACTAGAACTTTGAGAGACCCAGATCTGACTCCTCACTTGGCCATGGAAACCCACTCAGTGACCTTGGGCAGGTGACACTCTCATCCCAAGAGGAAGGTTGTGGCAAACCTTCACTGAATAAAGCTTGCCAAGAAAAACTCTGTGATAGGGTTGCCAATGTAAAAGCACATAACAACAGGTTCTTGAGATAAGGAAGAATTTACCCTTTACCCATATTCTTTGCACTGTATATAATTCTTTAAGGTTTAGATGGTAGAGCTGCAGTGTCCTCCACACCTCGTTGCTCTTTTTTTCATGAACAAGATGGTTGGAGTCCAAGGGCCCTTTCACATCACACAATTACAGTGTTATGATCCCACTTTAAATGGCATGCTCCCCTCCTATAGAATCCTGGGATTTGCAGTTTAGGGAGAGGCATTTAGAATCCTCAGCCAGAGAACTCCTCCAGTGCCTCACCAAACTACAAACCCCAGGATGCAGCCATGGAAGTTAAAGTGGAAACCTAGCACTATAATCGTGTAATGGGAAGGGACCTGTGGATTGTTTCCCAAATTCATGTCCCCTTGGTACACATGTCTGAGCAATTTGCGTGAAGGTGAAATAGCATATTAGTTAGCTAGTGATTACAACAGACAACAACACAAAGATCTTTATGTGAAAACTGATTTTCAGCCCTCCAACTTCAGTGAGCACTATGATCCCAACCATTTTTACTCAGTTAGTGAAACAACACACACAGTGCAGATGGTAGCAAGAGCCGGAGGTGACTAGAGAGGAAAAGGAAGCAAACCACACCTTTTCTCTTCAACACTGGGTCCCTAGCTAGTGAAGGATTGGAGCATTTGTTGATGCAACTGATAATCCAGTTCTGCACATGACAACCAAAAATATAACATAGGTAATACAATCCATGCAGTGCACAAAAGAATCACTGAGCCAGAAAATTGGCCCCCAGAGCCACTGCAGTTGCCCACCTCTGATACAGAGCAGTTGTAGGCAGTGACATATTAGCAGGGAAACGTCCTACATGTCTGCATATGTTCACTGTAATATTTGTGGCAGATGCCTTTCTACCCCAGTTCAAAAGAGAGCCATGCCCAGCAGCAGCCTTCACAAGGTCTCCAAACAGGGTGGGGTGACTGGGACAATAAAGATGTACTTGCTTTTCCTTGGTTGTAACAGCAGTCTTTCCTCTGGAACAGAGGCCCTTTCTGCACCTTACCTTTTTCCCTGGAGCTGGAGTGCGTGGATCGCGCGAGTAGCCTCTGGTGAGAGGCTCTCACGTCTGGGGTTCTTCGGCTCCGCACAAGCTGCCTGCTTCCATAAGAGTCCCACCTCTTCCTCCCGCAGTGCAGCCTGGGAATTTCGCACGCCAGGTAAGTGCGCACGGGGTGCAGGAGCAATGTGCGATTGTGCACCATTTTTGGCTTCTAGCCGAAAATGAAAAGGTGCGCGATCGGCGCCTACCGGCCTCTGGAGCATCGCACGATTGTGAGTGCGTCGTGCAGATCGCTCCTCACAATCACGCAACACTCCAGGCCCTCTTTCACATGGAAAATGCTGTGCAAAAAGGGCCAGAGACAGCACAACAAGTGATCCAGAAAGTCAGATTCATTCCCCATCAGCCATCTGCAGCAGATGCCAGATGTTTGATACGCCTGCTTTTGCTGTGTGTCTAAAACTACATATTTGGGGAGCCACCAAGCATCTGCTCAGCCGCAATCCATGGGTAACTTTTTTTTCATGAGCTATGCACGGAGAATGTCATGAGAGGTTCAGATGATGTCATATACCATTTGTAACCCTCCACATTTCCATCTCATTTCTAACATTATTTTTCTTCCATCAAAATACTTTCTAGGAGAAGACAAAATGGCTGTGAAATGTCTTTTGATCGGTAGCATGAGGAACAATCTATAAGGAAACACCACATATCTCATACTTACAAGCAGAAATGTAAATCACTATTTGGTCTATACTTTTTTGTTTGTTTGTTTTTTGGAGGGAGCAGTTAGATTGATGTTTTCTTATCTTCACCCACCTCTGCCATTTTATTTAAAGCCTAGATCATGAATGCACCGATCTTTTCAATAAGAAGAAGAGTAAGTGCTCAGATTGCAAAGACCAAGGAATGAAAAATTGTCATGTTCTTGCCAGTTTCTTTTTCGTTTCTTTTTCTTTTTTCTTTTGGCTGCAGATGTCTCTAAATCAGTGGGTCTCAACATTTCACACTGTATCTCCCACCAATCATTCTATCAAAAAAAAAAAAATTATGTCCTGCCATGATAGAAGCAAAAAGTTTACTTTCTCAAAAAAGTACATTTATGTACTTATAGGAATTCTGCTATATTTATTGTTTGCAACAATTTTCAAAAATATGAATACATTGTTGTAGTATTGTTAAGAATGAACACAAAAATCATTTTGTTCCTAGTGCCAAACTGTAGCAATACAGCTGAGCACAAATTTTACTCTGAAGGTGATTGTAAAATACACACACAAAATAGTACTGCTTTTATGATTATATTATCACTAAAATATTTGTAAGCAATCTTATATCTGTGTCAAACTAGTGCTGTCTTTGCCAAAATCACATATGATATAATTCAGTTCTAAATCATAAAGATTTCTGGCCAAAAATCTAATTGAAAAGGGGTTTCTCCAACTTTTGCTTTGAAAATGGTCGGTTTCTCCACTCCACAACTTTCCCTGTTTGCAGAATGGTAATGATTGGGCTACAGTACTCTACATATTGAGAAAATATATTTTTACTCCATCCTTCTCATTGTTAATCTAGTGTATACCATGGATAAAAACAAGGCGGTTGTGTTGTTCCACAGAAACAAAACAAAACTGAAATCCATTGGTGAGCATCTACAATTAAAAAAAACAGAGCAAGCTTTCAGGTTTTCCAGAATTCTTCATCAAATGAAACAGCATTTAAAAAAAAGAAAAAAAACACCCCGGAACCAGACTTGGATGAAGCAGGGATGCTCAAAAGTTTGTCCAGAAATTGTGGCTGTGAGGTTTGCAGTCGCTCTCAGTTCTAAACTCAAGATTTAGCAGGTGCACAGGTAATCAGATTTCTTCAATGTGTCCGCTCTAGTTAGGACTAATAATTGGATTTAACTCACCATTTCTCAGTATAACATCCCTCACAGCATTGTTGTGAAGCTGTTGTGCTACTCTAAGCTCATTAGGAGATTAATGAGATGAAAATGCGGTCTATCAAGATAGTATAGAACAGTCTTATGCAAAAATATTTCCAGAACTGAGGCTCTTGGATGAATTAAACAGCTCATGTACACCAGGTAGACAACTGGGATCCTCCAGACATTGTTGTACTGCAACTCCCAGCCTTCCTCATCATTGGCTATGCAGGATAGAGCAAATGGGAACTGCAATTCAACAACATCTGGAGGGTTATAGTTGTTCACCCTGTTTCACTAGTGGACAAATATCTGGTTATCTTAAAAGGGCCTGTTAAATCCTAGCTAGAGAATCGGATTTCAATTTCCCTCTGAAATTGTTAGTGGCATAGAACCAAAATGTTTTACACTTCCCTTTATTTTCATTTCCTACTGATAAGACCCCTGTGGTCAATGAAACTTGCAGAATCAGACATCCGTACTGCTATAACATTCACAATTGGGTTGATGAGTTTTTCACAAGGAACAAAATGCAGCCCTTGGGCCATTAAGTCAACTCTCCACTGAACAATTCTTGGGAAGAATTTTTGTAAATACAAGTACTGGTGTGTGTTTGTATTACATGTTTAAGCAATGGTAAAATGCCATCATATAAATGGGAAAATGTTGTTGTTAAAGCTCTTTCTTGGGTTTGTGCAGTATTCTCCTACCTCCCCACCTCTTTTCAGGAAGAAAGCTTTGTACGCTATTTGCCTCTAGGGCAACTATTCCTCCCCGTATCCTGTCTCATTTTTGGCTTGCTGAGAGAAAATGAAGAAGAGGAATTTGTAAAAGACAGTTTCTATTGAGACAATTGTTTCCAGTCAATTGCCTTTGTTTCAGGATTTTGGCGAATTGCAGAGCTGCCTCTAGTCACGTCCTCAGCGGTCTGAAGGGAGCTCTCCCATTCCCCCACACACATGATCACCAATACACTTCCTTCGGTTTAAAAAGACACAGGACTAGCAGGCTGGGCTCCTGCAGTTCTTCCTTTCCATTGTTCTTTCAGGTTTGTGTCATTAAATCAAAACAAACATTATGGGAGATAAAGAAGAAAAAAAGCCAAGAAACTGAAGTGTTTTCAGAAAAATCAGGAATGTACTGCTGCTAATCTCTCTTTAATCATACTCGTTTACCTTTTAACTTTTGGAGTTTCAGCCATTCAGAAAACTGCTTGCTTAAGAATTACCTCAGATCTTTTTAAAATAAAATAAAATAAAATAAAATAAAATAAAATAAAATAAAATAAAATAAAATAAAAGGTCTGACATTAAAACCAGGACCATTTCCACATTACACTACTATAGTGCTATTATTCCAATTTCAACATCCTATGGAATCCTGGGATTTGCAGTTTATGGAGGGGCATTTAGAATTCTCAGCCAGAGAGCTCTTTCGCCTTAGGAAACTGCAAACCCCAGAATTCCACAGGATGTTGAAAATGGAATGATAGCACTGTAACACTGTAGGGGAGAAATGGTTTATGTTTCAGTCCAAATTGTAAAGGACCAATCCAAAATGCTGAACCTGTTTGTGAGATAAGGTTCAACGCCTTTGATAGCTTTGAGTATCTCCTTTAAAGCTGAGATCTTAGAACAGATAAAGCAGAAACTACGCAGCATGAAAACTATCAGCTGCCCTGGTTTATTTTATCAGAGGATTTTAGGAGGCTGAGATGGAGGTCCCAAGATATGTTGCTGTTGTTGTTGTGTGCCTTCAAGTCATTTCCTGAACATAAATGTTCCAGTAACTTTCATGAAGCAAAATAAGGCTGGCTCAGTTCAGTGTTTGGGTAACAGAATCTTTAGAAACTTCCATGTATTCTGTCTTCAATTCCATAGAATAAAACCAGGTTATAATTTTAATTATATAAAAAGGAAGTACTTTAGAAAATAGATGGGCACAAGAGAAGACTACATGTTTTACTAGAATAACTGTTGAATCCAGCTTTAATCATTCTTCAAAAAGACCCACTGAAATCAAAGGGATTCATATTAGCTATGCCTACATTAAGTCATTACTAACTTAAGCCTGATTTATTTTAGTGGGGCTACTCTGGTGATAGTGTGCCTTCAAGTTGTTTCTGACTTCTAGTTATAGCTAAATAAGAGTAAAGGTCTCTGTATTTAATTGCAAGTCTTTGCTTTTGAAAACTCAGACCATAACATCTCCTAGCACTCATTGGCTCCAAAACACTTTAGCAGAAGCCAATTCCCTCCATTCTTTTGAATCAGGAGTGAGGAAACGATAACCTGTGGGCCACATAGTGTTAACACTCCCACATCCTACCAGATCTATTTGGGGAGGGATGAAAATTGGGAAGGTAAAAATTGCTACTCCTAGAGTGTCAGATAAAATAGAATTAAACTGTCAACCATATTAAATCAATTTAAAATACACACTTAGGATAAAAAGCCATTTTTTAAAAAAATACAGCACCCTCTTAAATAACCTTTCTTAAAACTTTTGTTTCTAAAGGCCTGTCAGAATTTTTAAAAAGTCTTGAAGAAGTGCAAAGAAGGGGAACGCTCGAGCCTCCTTGGAAGGCAGTTCCTGGACCTAGATGTTGTCTCACTGCTAATATATCAGGAACAGGTAATTTGGAAATCACCAGTGGTCATACTGAACAAATGTGCTGAACAAACCTTTTTTCAAAAAACTGTCTTGGTAAATTGAGTATATTTGTTCATTTCCTTCAATAATCTGTTCTGTTTTCAGTTTTCATAATTTCAACTTTCTTTGTTCGAAAATAGTTCAGATCAAAGACAGGGAACCTGAAGCCCTCCAGATACTTTTGGGTTGTAACTCCCACAATCCCAGTATTGGCTAGGGATGATGGGAGCTGCAGTCCCACATCTGGAGGATCACACTTTACCCACCTCTTCCTTAGACATGATACTATTCATTTTCTAACTCCCTATTGAATTTCAAAATATTTCCTCTTATCTTTCTTTAAGAAATACTCCGAAGTCACAACATCACATGAAATATATAAACAACTAAAATCATTGCACCAGTAGTTTTTAAAAAGCAGCAAGTGTCCATTAAAACTAAGTTGAGAAGAGTAATGATAAATAACAAATTGGTAACAAGTTGGTTGATTGTTAAATCTTATATATTGAGCGATTTGTCAAAGTCAGGTTTTACTGCTTGAACCTGTGAAAGAAGGTGTGGGGCTTCACCTGCAAGGTGCAATGTCGCTGCACTTGTGGGATCCATATCTTATCTTCCTACATTGAATAGGAAAGCCCAAAGGAGAATTCTATATGTATTGTCCAGAATCCTCCCCACAGCTGAGCATCCTTCTCATGCAGGCTGTCCAACCACTAGGGGGATTCTACATTAATGCAGCTAAATGCAACAAAATCCATTTTCATCCCTTCCCGCTCCATGTTGGCATGGAGTGAACACCTGTGGGAAGGTTAGGGGTAAGGCTAGCTGCCTCACTTCTGTGTGCTCATACAGTAACTGAAAGGGCTATGGTTAAAGCAGAATCAGGGAATACATTCTACAAACATTTGTTCACTAAGCAATCCCAGTGTCTGGCAGCTATCATGGAAATGGGGCACATGTTCTCAGAGAGGCTCACACAAACCATTCTCAATACTGGACAGGATTTAGGGACCTGATATGAATTGAGAACTGAGATAGAAAAAGTACACTGACATCTGCACAACATATGGTATATGAGGATGGCTGGAGCAAATTGCCTTCTAGAGACACACATTTCTGATCTCACTAACATTCTTTTAAAAAAAAAGAGCAAGAAGAACTTCAGTGTCTAAGGCGCCACACGAATCTTTGTGCTGTGTTTGCTGCAATAGACTAACACAGCTACACCCTCCCCTTCCCGCATAATTTCTCAAAAGCGTCCACATTCCAAGGAATTCCAGGGGTTTTTCTTTCTTTCCTGGAAACTCTCCAGAGACTCGGAGCTGACGGCCTGGGGACTAACACTGGTCAATGGACCTACCAATTTGAGTAACACTGGTTTAGAATATAGTTTGAAAACTACCAGATTAGAGCATTTCAACAACTGCTTTCACACTTCTAAGCTTTGTTATTATGTCTGCCCATGAATCCATGAAGGCTTGAATCATATGTAGTTTTTTATTTTTTAAAAGTGTGGCATGCAGTTCATGATATTATCAAAAGTTGTTGGTATCTAGAAAAAACTATAATACATAACTAACAACTAAATAAGCCCTGTAGTTACAAGTTACGCATAACTTATATCTATATACTACCAGAAATAGTGAAATGAACATACCTGTGGCTTTCATGATGATAGCTTCAGGTGCTATCTTATCAAACTACACAGGTATGGGCTTGTATGGTATAAGTGTGTGGGAAGAGAAACCTCTGCAGTTTTGTTCATCTCCATTACACTGTAATCTTTTCAGAGCTAACCTGCATTTATAAATTAGTTTCAGACAATCCTCATAGTTTTAGAATTATGGATTAGCTAATATGATTCAAACAGAAGATTGGGGATGCCTGTAGATTTCTGGCAGAGCTGATGTTAATTAAAATTAAATAAAAAGTCAACTCAAATTGCATGATTTTTTTTTTTTTTTTTACAATATTACTTATTAAAAGTATTTTTATATAGCGTATGCCCATGAAAGCCCCCAAGGTGATAGTTGTTTCTTACTAATGGACTTTTAGTTGGAACTAGAGATAAGTACTAAGAGATTCACAAATTTCCACCTTGACCGTCACTACAGAATCTTAAGGGACCCAATATCCCCGAATCAGTTCTCAGCTGGATATTACAACGTATTGTAATTTCTTCTGAACTGGCACTGTTTTTTTATGTACTGAAACTATATTTTTAGTTAGAAAGTCTAGATGTTTTTTATCGTTCAGGAATACTGGATTGTGTGCCTGTCTAATATTAAACAAAGAATCAACAAAGCCTTTACCTTGTAGCATATGTACACTTGTTAACTTCCATTGTTTTCCACACAATAGATTTAATTTTAAGTAAGACAGCCAGTGTGGCATATTGGTTTAAGTACTGCACTAGGAGTCTAGACAACAAGGTTCAAATCGCTGTTCAGCCATGAAAGCCACTGGGCAACCTTGGGCAAATCAAACACTCTTAGCCTTAGAGAAAGGCAACAACAAACCTTCTCTTCATAAATCTTGCCAAAGAAAAACCTGCAACAGAGTTGGAGTTGACTTGAAGGCACATAACAAGAAGTGAGGATAAGACTGCAACTACGCTCTGTGATTAAACAAAAGTAATCACATTTATTCCCTAGTAAGTGAATCCAGAATGGTGTAAGTACTTGTAATTTTTTTAAAAAATCCAGTTGTTCCTTCAGGATTTCAGCAGAAAATACAATTCTAGATCTCAATCCTGTACCCATTCACTTGGGATTCTGAGCATAGACGTCCAAGTCTCACAGTACTACTCAAAATTTACTCATGAAAAGCTATGTGTCATTGATTCCAGTAAAGCTTTATTCCTAGTAAGAACATTTTAAGACTGGAGCCTTACAGCAGGAGTCTACAACTATCTGCTCAGAGGTAAGTGCCATTGAGTTCAGGAAGTAAATGTATAATTACAACCTGAAACTAGCTTCTTTCCCACCTCACAGCTGAAAGCATGGGAAAGATGGGAAAGTTTTAGAAAAAAATGCAAGAGAGGAATAAAACAAGCCTATGTAATATGAAATTCATGGGGTTCCCTAAGCCAACAGGCAACTTGAAGGCATATACACATATACATGTAATATTTAATTAGGTAGTTATATTTATCTAACATTAAAGTAGATAATTACAGAGTCTGGCAACAGTTCCATTTTTAAAGAGTGAGTGGGTAAGCATTCATTCATTAATTATTACAGCTGATAAATCATTAGATTCCAATTTGAAATGCAGATTTTAATGAAATCTATTTACTGTAAAGGCTTCCAGTGCTTAGGACAGTTCTGAAAACAACGTATGTACTTTTTCAGTTCACAAAATACATGACAGGTATGCTTTCCACTACTACATTATTTCTCTGTTTTATATTAATCATGGGAAAATATCTTTTGATTAAGTGGCAATGAACACTGGGATACTTTTATCAGTTAAAAGCTCTTTTTTTAATGAAAATTTATAAACCACATTCTTCATTACGCACTTATTTTCTAGGGAAAAAAAATACCTGGAATGAATTCAAAGCCCCACCCCCACCCCTCCCCACAATATATAGAATGTGAGAGAGTGGGGCAAGGAAGGGAGGGAGGAAATGTTTTGCAAAGAGAGAGCTTTAGGGGTTGGTGGGAGCTAGATGCTTTTGTGATCTGTAGTAAATCAGCAAGGAATTATTTAACAAATTCTTCCACCTACTTTATTAGACTGTTGAAGTGAAGAAAACATCTAGTAACCAGAAATACAGTTTTGCCTGAAAGGATGTGAACTCACAGTTGAGTTTCCAAATGTTCCAAATGCAGCCTGTTCTGTAGTATTAAGTATATTTCATTTGTATTGGGCTCTGCTTGATGGATCTTAAAGATTTAGTGAAATACATACAAATGTAAATCCAACAAAACTGCAGTCTACCCACTCCAAAGGACATAATTGCTTTGGTAATAAATGCATACAAATAAATAATCTAGCATATTTGAAAGGTCTTTTCAAAATGTAAATGTTGCACAATATGTACTTAACAATGAATGTACGTTATTTAAGAAGGAAATTGTTTTCAGGTCACCTCAACAGCAAATGGTTAAAATATGTTATCTTTTCTACCAGTACCTAAAATGATTATACATTTCTGAATGAATGGCCTATTCTTCCAGTGGAGTTATTCCTCCTACTGATCTCTCTCCATGCCTTCCATTGGTCTGCTGTTTACTAAATGTGGAGTACAAATGCTCCAGATTTTTGGCTACTGAGTCATCCTTTCCTGGCTAGGACAGACTTAACAAACCTTAATGAGGAATTCTCATTGGGGGTTTTTCTGAATAAGAATTAACTCTAGCAGTTGACCAAAGATTATAGCTAAGAAGCTACTATGGACAATGCAGATATGGGAATCATGCAACCTGTCAGATAATGTTCAGTTCCCAGAATACTTCACTATTATACTGTCTAATGCTGATGGGAACTGTAGTCAAACAAAATCTGGAAGGCAGCACAATTCCCACTCCTTGTTTACACCATGACAGAAGGAGAGGCCCTTTATCTCCAGCAGTAGTTCTTTGTTAATAAACCTTCTCTCAGGCATAGTCAACATCCAATGATGGTTGAATCTGATGCATAAGGATGAGTTCTAAAAAGATAAATGAGCTTTTGTGTGTGTGTGGCAGTGAGATCCCCTTATGGGCTCAATGTGAGAGCTTTGAAAAGTTCACTTTTTGGACTATAATTCCCAGAATCCCTAGCCCAGATGGTCATGCTGCTAGGGGATTCTGGTAAGTATAGTCCAAAAAATGACCTCATCTAAGCTATGTCCACTACATATTAAAACAGGAGTGGAAATAAGTACTGGAAAGTACGTCATAAATCAGCAGAACAAAGGAGACTCAGCTCCAAGTGTTTATGGATGGCCCAACTTTATTCTTTAAAGCTATAATATTCTACTATCATCAAATGAGGAGCATTTCTAAAATTACTTTTATAGGCCTAAATCCAATTGATTGTTCAGTTGGTCAGCTGAGTAAACCAACTGAATCAGTTACCAAATGAGAAGTCAACACTTGTATAAACCCCACTGATTCAATGTCGAGTTGGGACTAGTAACTGGATTTAAACCATAGTTATTCAGTGGAAACAGATTCACTAACTGATAGAGGAAAAATATCACATGGTTCAAGAACTGGTTTGTGTTCTGTTACTAATGTTGAGACGGACGGGAGAAAAATATGTTTTCTACCACAGACCAGAAGCATGAAATGTCCAGTTTTTTAAAGTAAAAGCTAGATATTTTATAAATGTACAATTTAACAATTGTAACTATAATTACTGGGAATTACTGAATGTTCTGAATGCAGCTGCATCTAGTTACTTTTTAAAAGTAGTTTCCAAACTCTGCTAATAATTAGGATCTCACTTAAACCAGGATCCAAAAATCAGCTTCCCAATTTATCATGATTTAAGATATAACCAAGATATAACCACAGATGTTAAAGCATGCAACTGCCTTTGTGCCATCAGCAAAAATGGTTGCAAACAAGCCTGTTGTACATGAACACGCAAACCACAAAGACCAAGTACTTAAAAAGGACTTCAGTCTGTAAAAGATATCTGTGAATCCATCATTACAAGAGAGAGATTCATCCAGGAATATTACAGACTGGTTCTATGTTGTCTGAAGGAATGGCACCATTTCTGTTCTATGGATCAGAAATTAGAAGCTTCTTAGTAAATTCAGCCTCTTAGGAAATATTAACTGGGCTATCTAAGTTGTCAATCCAAGGGCCAAAGAAAATTAGTAACAGGACTTACCTGAGAACTATTAATACAAGTAGAGTGGAAAAGACACTCTCTCAGCCTCAGAGGAAGGCAAAGGCAAACCCACTCTGAGCAAATCTTACCAAAAGAACCTTGTGAGAAGATCGGCCTAAGTCAGAAATGACTTGAAGGCATACAATGACAAAGAGTGGAAGCCAAGTCTTGTAGCTCCAAATAATGTCATTGTTGACCATGCTACAAAGGAGGAGGGGCAGGGGCAGGGAGCTTTCCAAATACTATTGGACTGGTACTTCCAGCATAGCCAATGGCAAGGCATACTGGGAGATCCAATCCAACCATTTCTGGAGAGCTGCCCGATTCCCATCCATACTGTAAAGCATGCTCCTTACCATCTGTCTATTGTGCAAGAAAATTCTATCCTGAAATGTAGAAAGGCAAAAGAGGGCCCCTTTTCTATATATATTTTTAAGCATAGTGCCATGTTTTTTCAAGCTTTATTTAACTGAGCCCACATTCCAAAACTTAGAGCTTGGAAATAAAATGTAACAAGTAACAGTGTTACCTGCAACACATTCCTTTTCGGAGTAAAGGTGTATAAGGATGTTCGCCTTTTGCAAACAGCTGAACGACTGGTAGAAGTGTTGCTTTTTTAGGGTAGCGACTGACATTTACCCCTTATTCCTAAAACATTGCTGGGAGTGCGTCTTTAAGGGGAATTTAGGCCATTTGGAACTTTTTTAAATTTTCTAATGCATTCCATTATAAATAACAATCATAATCTAAAATTCAGTCACACTTGAAAATGCTGGCTATGACCTATTACGCCCTATATGGTTTGGATCCAGACTGTCTGAAGCACTGTCTCTCCCAATATGAGACTGCCTGAATTTTAAGATCCTCAGGGGAGGGCTTTCTCCCCGACTGATGACCATCACAGGCACATTTGGTAAGGACATGGGAGAGAGCCTTCCTGGTGGCTGCTCCCAGATTTCTTACACTTAAAGCTACACTGGTTCCCTTTCTGCTCTCCTCCTACCAAAAGCCAAATACTTTTCTGTTTATCTGTTTCTGAGCGGTAACTGTCTGGAGTGGAAGTTTCAATTGGCTTGTTTTTTATAATGATAAAAACGTATTTTCTACAATTTATTATATTTAAAAAAAAACAGTTTTAGTGAATGTTTTTAAAGTGACCGTTTCCTTAATTTTTTTTTAACTTTTTTACTAGTCAGAGTTTTAACGCTATTGTCAGAAAGGCAGGATACATATATAAAAGAAATAAATAAAATATGTAAGTAATCAAAGATCTTTGAAATTGTTTCATCAATACAATATTCTTTATTTTAAAAAAATACTGAAGAGTGTTCTCTCTTTGATCTCGCTTTGTGATATGAGATAAAGTGAAGAGGCCATCTGACAGCACCTTTAAGGGTGGCAATGTGGGGAGGAGATAGATCTGCCCAAAATGCCACATGCACCAAAATGTCCTACTGCACAAGTACCCCCGAAATAAAGGTGACCTGCTCCAGAGCATCACAACATCCAATGACCGTAGGATATGAATTCGAATCAGGGTAATCAACTTTTGGTCTACCTATAATAACAGCTCCTGGTACAATTTGATTATCAAGAATGGATATGCTGAAAAAAAATACAGAGGTCCACCATTCCCCTGGCAATATTCAACATTCCCTATGTAATTTGGTTATGTACACACAATGGCTAATTTGGGGCTTTGTGTAAATGATTATTTCTTCATCAGAGGTTTAATTACAGATTATTTTAACTAAGCTGCCCCATTAGTTCCTAAGAGGAGATATGAACATTTTCACAGTGACTAGCGCTTAAGTTTCTCACCTCTGGTAATAACACCTTCCAGCAAAGGTGTTGTCATCTCTAATATACAGCTACAGCGGGTGGGAATCACAGGAGAAAAATGGTGTTCACTGTTGGAGCCCAAACATTACAACACAGATCTTCTACCAAGACATTTCTGGCTGCTGGCTGCTAGAGCATGCCTCTTTCTCAAGGTGTGGCAAGATTAATGCATGATTCATTTGTGAAATTCTTAGATGCCACAGGCAATAAATTATATCCTCTGATCGTTACACACACACAGAATACATACAGTAAAAAAAAGCTTTGGAAACCAATGACTAAGGTTCACCTGATCTGAACAAGTACATATTAAGGATGCCTATTATTATACCTATTATTACTAAAGTATTTGAGTTCATACATGTCTGTGTTCAACCGCACATATCCCAAGAAATCACAGGCCAGGCAGCCATGATTCACATGCCCCACCATGTTTTTCTGTGTAAACACCCAACTTATGAGAACAAAGCACCTGTAGTGATTGCCAGGCATACAAAAGTACATTAGCTGCAATAACTATCATATGAATTTGATATACTCAATTAAAAATGACAAAAATATTTGCTATGAAAACAACACTGCAACTTTAAAATAAACAAACAAACAAAACAGTGTAGGCTCCATTTGTCACTGGATGTAGCCTTGTTTACAGAACATGCATTTAAGTTTCTGCAAATTTTAATGACTCAGAAGATCCCATACAGAAACTATTGTGCATTGTCTTTTATTTCCAATTTTCCTCCATGGTATACCCCTACCCTTACTTTTATCCTCAAATTGCTTATGTTTTGGTTTTAGTTCATTGTTTAGTTCATTTATATGATCAATTGCATTGTCGAGGGTAAGTAACTCCCTTTGCATTATCAAAGATAAATAACCTGTGTCCTTGCATATAATGCTGGATTGCAATACCCAGCAATTACTATGTTGGCCAGGGCTGATGGAGTTGCTTGTCCAACTACACCAGAGGATTGGAAGCTGCTCTTCCTGATATGCATCGGACAAAATGCAATAAAAGAAAAAAAAGAGAATCCTAAGGGGCAGATTAAGGTGAGGGACTATGGCCATTTCCACACGAGTCTGTTATAGCGCGATGATTCCACTTTCAACCTTCTGTGGAATCCTGGGGTTTGCAGTTTTGGGAGGGGCTGGAAACTGCAAACCCCAGGATTCCATAGGAGGTTGAAAGTGGAATCATCGCACTATAACAGACTCGTGCGGAAATGGCCTATGAGTGACCCAATAGTACACCAGTGACCTTAGAAGCAGAACAGAAGTATAAACTCAAGTCTGTTCAGCCTTAATCCAAGACTCCATATCATGCCAATTCTTAAACTAGATCAAGGTTTCTTAACCTGTGTCTATTAACCAGACATACCCCCATTTTTTCTTGTCTTTATTTATTTATGTTCTGCATTTCTCTTAATATGGAAATCAAGACAGTTCACATCATAAATTAAAAAAAGGTACATGAGAGTCAGCATAGTGTAGTGGTTTCAGTGTTGGACTATAACCCTGGAGACCACTGTTCAATTTGCCACTCTGCCATGGAAGAACTCTGGCTGACTCTGGGCACATCACACGCTCTCAGCCCCAGAAAACTACATGATATGTTTTCCTTGAGGTCGCCATAAGCTGGAAATGACTTGAAGACACACCTTTAAAAATCTAATGATAAAAAGTTAAAAGACAAATATGCTATCATATTAAAATAACTTATCTTAGCAAGCAAAATAGAAAAAAAATACAAAATAAAGGTACTGCAGTTTTGTGGATTTTGGATTGTGTTACATTAAATATGTTAAAAACCATTTCAAATCATTTAAAAATATGGCGACAAGAGTACAGCACAGACTCTGCCATTAACAGATATTTTTTCATAGCCAATTAGTCAACCAAATACTCATTCAAATAAAAATATCTTTACTATCCATTGAAGAAGGGCAGGGAGGGAGCCAACCAAGGCTTTCATGGAAGAAGTTCCTACAGCCTGGAAGCAGGCACCAAGGAGACTGTGGTTATTTCCACCCTACACTGTTATAGTGGTATTATTCCACTTTCAACATCCTATGGAATCCTGGGGGTTGCTGTTCAGGGAGGGGCCTTTAGAATTCTCAGCCAGAGAGCTCTTTGGCCTCAGTGAACTACAAACCCCAGAATTCCACAGGATGTTGAAAGTAGAATGATAGCACTATAACAATGTAGGGCTGAAATGGCCTTTTTTCTCCTGTCCTCACCAAACATACCTGTGAGGATGGTGTAACTAAGAGAAAGCTCTTCCCCGAGATTCTTAAAACTTCAAATTCTGTCCAGAAGCCCATGAACCTGTTTCCACAAGGGAGCTGCATGTTTCCTGTAAGTGTTTTCGTCCTGTTTGGCAATTATGTTTCAGTGCATTTTTTTTCTGGGGTGAGAGTCTTTCTCAAATTCTCATAAAGATCCATGATCCCCAAGGTATAGCTACTGGTGGGACAAAATTAAGGCTTCCTCCCCATAAAAATCTTACCCTCATGAAATTTTCCTTTAATCCTCAAATTTATAAAATTGCAGAAAGTGAGACATGGAAAACTGTTCATACCTAGAACACTTATATTTACTGTGTTTGCCTTTCCTTTGTAACTTGGCCTGCCCTTTTTCTCTGGATACCTATGCAATTGAAGTTTTAAATTACTATAATATAAGAATTTTGGGGATTGACGGAAAATTTCATGGGCGGGCAGAATTCTTATTTGGGAGCACAATGCCCTCATAATGTCTTGACTTTGCCCTCATGCCTCCGACAGCTATGCTCTTATGGCTTCCTAAAAGTTAAGAACTACTAAACCAAATAATCTTTTCTCAGCACATCCTTGATTTGGAGGCGACTACACCAGCAACAATGAGTTCAGGTACCTGGCCCCAGAACCTGGCCTTGTCAGAGGAGGCATGGAAATAGATAGCCCTTTTCCCTTAATGAAGTCATGCCACACACCCCTTTTCAGAGCACAAATGAGCTAGATACATGTGTGTGTGCGTGCACACGCATTGGTCATCTGTGGGAAGCAATAGACTAGACCCAAGGCCCATTCACACTGCAGAATTATAGCACTATTATTCCACTTTAATTCATTTAAGGAAGGTAAGCAATCCTGAGATTTGCAGTTTAGGGACAAACATTTAAAATTATCAGCCAGAGAGCGCTAGTGCCTCATCAGACTACAACCCCCATGATTCCACAGGATGGAATATGGCAGTTAAAGTAGAATCGCAGTGCCCTACTGGCCACATAATGGGTGAATGGGCCCCAAGTCTCATAGTGCATTCACACTACACAGCTATAGCTGTTTGATATCATTTTAATTATCATCCTTTTATCCTGTGGAATCCTGGGATTTGTAGGTGGGGTGCTAAGAATTTACTTCTGGGGAGCTCTAACATGCTCCCTTGAACTACAATTCCCAAAGTACCTTGAGAAGAAAGGATGTCATTATTGTTGTTGTGTGCCTGTAAGTAATTTATGAACTGTGGCAACCCTATCAACTAACCTATCAAGAGGTTTTCTTAGCAGGATTTATTCAGAGAGGGTTTGCCATTACCTTACTCTTAGGCTGAGAGTGTGTGACTTGCCCAAAGTCACCCAGTGGGTTTCCACGGCTGAACAACAACTCAAGCTGTGGTCTCCAGAGTCCTAGGCTCACATTGAAACCACTGAACCAGGCTGATTTCCAGAAGAGGGGGATTAACAATTAAATTGTGGTTCAGGACAGAGTAGCCTAGAGCTATCTAGGGCAGAATTCTAAGTACTTCTCATGCGTCCATGTGCCTTCAAGTTGCCTGTCGATTTATGATGACCCCATGAATTTCATAGGGTTTTCTTAGGCAAGGAATACCCACAAGTGGTTTTACCAGTTCCTTCATCTCAAATATAGCTTACAGCACCCAGGATTCATTGGAAGTCTCCCATCCAAATACTAACCAGAATTAAACCTGCCTAGCTACCAAGATCAGGTGGGATCTGGAGCCTTTAGAGTATTCACCAATCTACAAATGCTAGTTCCAGGCGATGGCATTTAAAGTGATATCAAAGTGCTATAATTGTGCAGTGTGGATGCACCCACAGCACTCGCTCTTCAGTAGCTGCATCCAGGGCAGTTTTTGAGTCCTATTGGATTCTTTTCGGCGCTCTTCATCTACCCATCTGTTGTGAAGTGAAATTCAAGCAGTAACGAATCCAACAATCCTGCTTCATTCATCACTACCTCTAAGGCCATTTCCGCACTAGACTGTTACAGTGTTGTTATTCCACTTTCGACATCCTATGGAATCCTGGGGTTTGCGGTTTAGGGAGGGGCTTCAAACCCCAGGATTCCATAGGATGTTGAAAGTGGAATAATAGCGCTATAACCTTCTAGCGTGGAAATGGCTTCCTCTGCTGCCACATATGCACCACAAGATTTATAATTTTATATAATAATCCTAGGCTCTTTCCGCACTAGACTATTATAGCGCTACACTGCTACACTCCAGGATTCCACAGGATGTTGAAAGTGGAATAATAGCACTATAACAGTCTAGCGCGGAAACGGCCCTACCTAGCGACCAACCCGTCACTGAAGCCGCCGAGCCGGGCCGAAGCTAAGCTCCCCGCAGGACCTGCAAGCCCCTCCGGGACTGACGAAGCATCTCACCAATCAGAGGAAGGGGTCTCGTCGGTGTATCCAATGACGCTGCGGCGAGGGGGAACTGGGGAGGGGCTCTTCGTGTTCCCCTCCCTCGGGGGCAGCTTTACGTCGCGGGGGCCCCGCCTCTCCACGTGGGGTTCCATTGAGAAGGCGACAAAGCTGGGCGCGCTCCTGTTTACAAGCAGAGGCGGCTTCGGCGGGGTCCGCGGGGGAGCGCGGGGGCGCGATCGTGACAGGAGCAGTCCGGGGATCGGCGGGTCCTTGACCCCGCTACCCCACGGCCCCTTCGTCCCAAAGGGCGAGTTGGAAGGGAGCGCCCGCATCCTCCCTTTCCGTCTCCTTCGTCCCGCAGGTCTTCCTCCCTTCTTTCTGGGGAGATCCGGCCGAGAAGTGTGAGGTGGACCCATCCGGGGAGAAGAAGCCAGCCCCAGTGAAAGGAACCCTGTGTTTGGGCAGGATCGGGGGGGGTGCGACCCAATCCACCCCCGACTTTAACGCAGTTGCTGCAGGCAGGTTCTTTCCGTGAGTACTGCTGGCTCCCTCTTTGCAGATCTTGTGCCAAGGTTATAACTCGGGGGAAAGGAGGCAGCAGTAAAAGGCTGGCGTTTCAGAAACGGGGTGCGGAGGGCGCTAACGCCTCGAAAGGGACTCGTTGAAGCTGGGGTTTGGGCGCCGATCGTGTGCTCAGGGTGTCTTTTGTTTTGCGTCCCAGATGTTTGCTTCCAGAGGCGCGCAGCAGGTTGCAGAGGCGCTGCTGGGGCTCTTGAAAGGAGCCCGGCAGCTGCGATGCTGGGCGCCGCAGAGAAGATCGCTTCTGTTGTTGGGGGGACAGGAAGCTTTCCGAAAGCGGGCGTCCCTGAAGAAACGCTTTCTGCTGCTTAGTTCTGGGTGGAAAGAAAAGAAAACAAACCGCTGGACAGAAGCCCTCTGGGTTTCCGTTCGAAGAACCGAGTCCAATTACCTTCCTACGCTTTGATCTTATTTCGGGGCTTAATGAGTCTGCTGGGATGTTCTGATCCAATTAGTGGAGCTGTCGACTTGTTTCCATACTAGCCTGTTATAGTGCTATTATTCCACTTTCAACATCCTATGGAATCCTGGGCCCCTCCCTAAACTGCAAACCCCGGGATTCCATAGGATGTTGAAAGTGGAACAATAGCACTGTAACAGGCTAGTGCAGAAATGGGTTGGAGTCCTAATGCGAATGAATGCGTTTCAAATCCTCGCTGCTCTGTAAATTCGCCCTCCCTCTGTTTTTGTCTGGCTTTTTTTTTCTTTTTCTTTTTTTTGTTTTAATGATTGGATATAGGTCACTTTAGACTGCTATATTACAGACCTGAAGCAATGCATTTTTGTTTGTTTTAGTTGTCTCTAACAACAAACTCAATGTTTTTAGGTTGCATCTTAGCTCTGTGGTCTGTATCATGTTTACTGGGAAATAATAAGTTATGGTGAGTTCACTGGGACGTCCTCCTCAGTCAATGTGTGTTAGATTGTAGGCCCGAAATTGCAATGTGTTGTGTCTGACTTTGCAGTATATTTGTCCAAATCAATATTGAACATCTTTAACAAGAAGAAAACAACTCATTAGAATTGTATTTGTGCCAGACAAACATTGTTCTCCAGAGCTGGGTTAACTCTAACCCAACTGAACTCTGTAGTCTTCATACCCCTAAACAGCCTGGGGCATGTTCCACAGATATAGTACCCAAGTGTGTGTATGAGTAACCTGTATCAGCCTTTTTCAATATGATGCATTGGACTACAGCTCTCATCAGTCCCATACAGCTTAAACAGTGGTCAAGGATGATAAAAGAGCTGTCTGAAGTGATGCCATGGGGAAGAACCTCTTTTTTTTCATGTGTATGCTATATCGTTGGCTCTTCTTAATGTCCCTTATGGCAAAAGGACCAGTGGCCTGGTTTCTGCACATTGTCGTGTACGTTTAGGTAGGTGGAGGCAGTAGGGGAAAGTATTTTGTGTTCTGACCCATCTGTTCAACCCCTTTTGGTCATGTTTACCTCCACCAGAACTATAGGAGTCTGAAATAATTAAGACCCCAAGAGCAATCTGTGGCAAAGTGTTGGAGTGATCCTTTTTAGTACAGTACAAAGTATAGTACAGTATAGTGATCCTCTTCAAGGTGCCAGTCAACCAAATGTGCACTCCGCTAGAATTATCCATTGCATCTCCACCCACAACTTTTCTTCTTCTATCACCCCAGCAATGTCAGTGTTTTGTGGCCACTGAAGATGCTCATTTCTTACTGGGCCTGTTTGGAGTTCTGTCTTTAGCTTTAATTTTCTTAAGGTTTTGTTTTATACTCTGGGAAAGCACCAAGGCCCCTATGTCTGTTAATTGTTCCCTCTTTGTGTGGATTAGGAAATCTGGCAGCAGGGGTGGGGGTGGGGAATTACTTTTCAGTTTATTTAGGATGAGAATTTACTAGAGTGCACAAAATCCAAACATGGGTCAAAGTGAAACTGACAGATTTGCTCATCCTAAGTGTGGTTGATGTCCTCTTGGCTGCATAAAGTTAGAGAATAGGGTGACAATTTGTCTCTCCAATTTGTCTTTCCACCCACTGAAATAGCATGATGGAGAGAGCAGGTCCCTGTGTTCTAGTGCCCTGACCTTTGCCGGCTGAAGGGAGGACTTACACATGTTCAACTGAACATGGGTTGGCTCATTCACATGATCACAGTCACATCCCTTGATGACACACAGAGGATCTGAAGTGCATTTGAATGAAAGTGCATAGGTTCCTCCCTTCAGACTTCTTATTGCATGATCATGCTTGTGCCCATGCTAGCTGAAGGATTCTGGGAATTATAGTCCAAAAAAAGTACTAGCACATATGGCCCTGCTCCTCCCTCCATTTCTCCTTTGAACAAACTTGAGTTCTTGAAATGAATTAGGAACTCTAGATTGGGTGTCAGACTTTTGAATACTATCCAAAAAACAAAAGATAATATTGGAATATAGTAAAATCAGTACCAGTTTTTGAATACATTTTTATTGTTAAAGTTGATGCAATTTAAAAACAACAATGCCACAGTCAGACTAAAGAGGGAAAGGATATATTAGAAGACTAGATATATTAGTGTGAAGTTGGAGACTCTTCTATGAATTCATCACAAAATGTATACTCATTTTATTTGGTGAATCTCAGTTAATTCCTCAGTTTGGTGGATCAAGTTCATTGCTTTGTTCTTATTTGTTATGGGTGAGCTTCTGCATGCCATCCACTGAGTATATCTTTCCACAAATTCCTCTGTGTATAATTAGTACACATGAGTGAGAGCAATGCCCACCTGTTTTCCTGCTGAAATATGTTTGCTTTGCATGGAAGAACAATTCAAACATAAGATTAACCCACTGCCTCCAGTACAAAATGGTATGGCTTAGAATTCTTTCATAGCAATGCACAACCTCAACAAGACAGCAGTTAGGCCTGTTGGCATTTTCTTGATGCATGAGGTGTATAAGTGGTTAGAGTAAGGATGGGAGTCTTGTAGCCCTCCAGATGTTGGACTCCCTGCATTCCTCACCATTGACTGTGCAGGCTAAGGCTGCTGGAACTTGCAGTTCAGCATCATCTGGAGGGCTGTATGATTCTCAGCCCTGGGGTAGAGATGTAGCCATGCATGCTGCAGTGGCCACCCAGCCTCTCAGTCCCTGACCTTGCCATGTTCAGCAGTTAATATCTGTAGGGGAACACTGTTTGTGCTCAAGGAAGGAAGTGTATGTAGAATGATCATTTAGAAATCCTCCTCAGGCTGTGTAGTCTTGTTCCCAGCAATGTGGCTATAAGGGGAAAAAATTATGATGTTGCCTCTCTCAATAAGAATTCTGCCCTACAAATGAAATTTTCCTACTGTCCCCAAAGTTTTAGCATTGCAGAGAGCAAGCCATTCAAAGTCATTCACACCTGGGCTTCTTATATTTGCTGTGTTCACATTCCCTTGGTAACTCTGCCAGCCCCTGCTCTTTGGATGCCACAACTGTATTTATAAATGTTCAGCTGAAGTCTTCCATTACAGCGCTGGCAGAAATTTGGGGAATGAATGCCCCTTGAAGGGGCAGAATTATTATTTGGGGGCAGTGCCCCCATTTTATCGTCCCTTCCATGTACCTGTACCCCCTGCCTGTTCCTCTACCCACTTGTAGTTCTTAAGCATTCAGGACTAATTACAGATATTGTCTTGTTGGGGTTATCCAGTGCTGTGTTGGAATTGTGAGCCATACTATCTTGAGCTGTGATGGTCTAAATACTCTAAAGCAGTTGTTCTTAACTTGGGAGTCTGTGAACCCCTGGGGATCTGCGGAGCCCTGCTACTGGACTGCAACAGCAGTGGCAGCAAGAGGGACACAGCAGCAAGGACATGTGAGTGCTGAAACTGCTCCTTCATTTGCAAATGAGGGGGCAGTGAGGGCAGACACACACACCTGCTACCATGTCCCTCAGCACTAACACCCCCTGCTGCTACATCCCTGATGAAAGGGGCACAGTGGCAGCCATGTGTGTGCGCCCAAACTCTGACTCTAAAACTAGGATTTGAATCCCCACTCAGCCATGGAAGCCCACTGGATGACCTCAGGCAAGTCACATTCTCTCAGTCTCATAGAAAGGCAAAGGCAACAACTCTTGCCAACTCTTACCACTGCTCACCTAGCATCTGAGCAGGGATTTGAATCCTAGTCTCCAGAAGCTGTTTATAAGTAAGTAAGTAAATAAATATTTGAATAAATATTTGAATATTTGAATCAAAGTTTAAATATTTAAATCTTGAGTTAAGTCTGGGGGTCCCCTGCAACAAATTATATTTGCAGGGGGTCACCAGTAAAGAAAAGGTTAAGAACCACTGCTCTTAATGCACCAAATCCCATCTGATCTTGGAAGCTAAGCAGGATCAGCTTTGGTTAGTACTTAAATGGAAGACCACCAATGAATACCAGGTGCTGTAGGCTATGTTTCAGAGAAAGGAACTGGCAAAACTGCCTCTGAGTATTCCCTGCCTAAGAAAGCTCTGTGAAATTCACGAGGTTGTGATAAGTTGACAGGCAACTTGAAGGCACATACAACATTTTGTATTGCACACAGGAGGGGTGTGTTGCCGTATGAATTCTCCTTGATTCAAAAACCCACCCTCCAACAGAAAAACAGTTAAGCATAGCTCTCATACATGTGCACTAATTTTGGTGCATTCCACTAACTTTTTTTTTCTCCATGTGGGGGAAATTTCAAAAATCTAACCATTCTGAATGAGGAGGAGAGACAGAAAGCTTGAGAGAAGAGTGCTCTCTCCATATTTTTAAAGGGAAAGGAGGTTTCTTTGTTCAGTTCTTTTTGGGGTTCAGCTTGCTGGTTCATTGCTGTATTAAAAAATCACCATGATTTTATTATTTATCTAAACCTGGTGCTATCCAGATGCTTTGGTCTAAAATGTCCATCATTCCCAGCCAACAAGGACTATGGCCATGCCAACTGGGAATGATAGAAGATGTACTCCAGTATAGCTGGAGGGCCTCAAGTTTGGGAAGACTTCATTAAAACAAACCCCTGACTCAAATCAAGAAAGACCTGGCACCTTTGCCTGGGGAACTGGCAGAGAACACCTTTAGAAAAGCTGACAGACAGTGTTTAGTCTCGTCTTCAGCATAATCAGTCTGGCAATCATTTTCTATTTTTGTAAAATATTGTCAGTGATATGTTATTAGCATAAAAAGATCTCCCTCTTGAGGGTTTTATTACTTGACACTAGCACATAACAGTGTGTTGTATTTCCTTCTTAGTTCCCATCCTGCTGTTGTCACTTATTTACACATTTTTGTCTATGAAACTCTGAAAGTTTGTAAACAAAGCCAAGTCTGGCTGCTGAGGCTTGACCTTCCATTACCAGCAAAGTAGAAAGGGAATAAGTATGGCAAAAGAGGGGTTGTTTCTAACTGAGCAGTGAAAATACGTTTCACTGAAGTGGGACTTTAGGTGGGTAAGGGCAAGCCCCCCCCCGGTTTTATCCAATCAGACAGCTTTAGGGATGTTGGCAATCTTGTTTACTGCAAGGAAAAATGGACTTTAGATTTATAGGCTTACCTGTAAATTGCTTCAGCAATTTTTTTAAACAAAAAATTAACAATATCTACCTGTAAAATTAATTCAGCAGGACAGATAAGCTATCCATGAGTAAATAAAAATATTTTTGCACCTTCTAGAGACCAGTTGAACATTTCTTCCAAAATGTATTCACGGATGACATTTTCTTTCAACAGCCTTAATTTTTCTTATATTTTGGTCACCAGATTCATAGATCTATGCTTTCCTAAAAATATTGGGAGCAGCTAGTGAGGCAGTCTTGCCTGCTCTCCCTTTGTCTCTGTGTTTTGCTATTCATACATGCTCAGTAATGGATTCTGGAGACAGCTGCTCTTTACCATGCCTGTTGCAGACATGCACACGCCTCTATAGTAGGATCATGCAGTGTAGAATCCTTTCTTTAAGGATCATCAAGCTTTGTTTATTGCATTGTTTACTGAAGACATAAAACTGCAACACAAAGCTTCAAACTGGCACCAAAAGATTGTTTTCCATACCCACCCCCATCATCTTCCAAATGTTGGGGCTTCTCAAAAACTTTCAGCTAGACTGAGGAGAAGGAAGAAGCGGGAAAAGCCTTTGTAGTTAGTAGCTTTGCCGTCTGAGGCTTTGTTAACTGAAATATACTTGTATTCAATCTACTTTGCATTTCACTAAAACCCCAAGACAGAGACTGGGAAAGCTATTTTGGTCTATAATTCTGTCTAGCTAGGGAATTCTGTGATTTGCAGTGCAAAAAGAAATATCCCCAGGGCCATTACCAACTGGAGCAAGGTGAAAAATAGTACCTCCATAGAATGGCACAAGTTGCAGTGTACTGAGTCTTTAAACGTCCATAATTGTATTGTATTTGGTAGCAGAACTCAGTCTTGCACACAGATCCTTTTACATACAAATCTGATTGTGGTGTTGCTAAAAAAAAAAAAAGGCTATTGTCACTATTGTGACAACCATTGCATCTATTATATCTTGTATGGATATTTCCCAGTAGATCCTGACCTACTGCTGGTTTTTTCCTGTTCTGTTGTGTTTAGGTCAATGGAATGGTCTTTCCTGATGAACCTGTTTGGGGACCCAAGAAGAAAAAGTGGGGGATAACCAACTGGGAAGGTGGATGGGTCTAGACCGATTGTTTTTCTGAACACCAGAATCTTCTAGACATTCCAGATTCTACCACTTTCTGCACAGTAGCTTGAAGCCCTTTCCCATCTCCTCAGAGAAGATAACATACATTAACTCAGTGATCTTTTCAGCAACTTGTAGGGTAGGCTAGTATTACTTATCTCACATATTTAATGGATGGGAAGGGAGGATTGAAACTAAGAAACAAAAATGTCTGTAAAAAGTAGGCAGTGCCAAATTACCAGTAAGTGAAGAGTAGAATGAAAATTCAAACAGGTGCCAAGAAAGTATTTATGGAGTTGCCCAAGGTTTTTAGATAAAATCTTTGTCAGGGACAATGGGTGCAAATTCTTTTGTGGCAAGAAAATACTTGCAAAGTACAAGAACTTGAAATTGTCACCTCACAGAAAACTTTCTTGAAACACTTTGGGCAATTCATGCAGCTTTTTTCCCCTTGGCATCTATTTGTCGTTTACCTCATTCTTTTCTCTTTGGTTGGTTTGCCTGGCAAAAAGATACCCGTTGAGTTCATGGTTGAACTGAAATTTGAACCAAGGGTATTTTATCTCATTGGGGCTTAAATACCCTAAAAAAGGCACTGTGTATTCTTAGAAGCTAACCAGGGTCAGCTCTGGTTAGTACTTAGATGGGAGATAACCAATGAATACCAAGTGCTATTGGCTATATTTCAGAGGAAGGAACTGGCAAAATTACTTCTGAATATTCCTTGACTAAGAAAAGTATATGAAATTCATAAACTGACAGACAACTAGAAGGCACATACACAGACATACGGGTTATCTCTTTGCCTGTGTTCTCCATTAAGCAGCACCAGCCAGACTCATGGTTTCAGTTAGAGTGGACAGCTGTAATGAGGGGCAGCTCCAAATTTTGAATCCTACTGCTGAATTTTGGAATACAGATTGGCAAAAAAGGGATTTTTCAGTTTTGAGGTTGGGGTTCATGGGCTTGAAATATATTGTGTGGTTGAGGGTATTTTAAACTAATCCTCTATTCCTGCAGCTGTCCATTGGCTTTTGAGGGAAGAGAAGAGCTTGAAAAGATGGAGGGGGCTAATTGGGAGATGTAGGTAAGACTGTGGTGTGGCAGAAAAAGGATTTTAAGACGTGCATGCAGCCAGTTTAGATAGCTTCTGTACTTAAAGACTAGCATGAGGAAAAGAAGGTTTACTGCTTGAAGAGCTTGCATCTAAGTTAGGTTATGGGCAGAAGGAAAGGGTCAAAAGGAAGGGAAGAATCCGGGCTGGCCCTGGACATTCTGCTGCATGAGGCAAGTGATGAGGTGGCACCCTCTGTCTGTTCCATGTGCAAAGCTGACTGTACCGGTAACTGGAGCTTTAGCACTGGTAATGGATAGCATCTTCCAACAATGCATCTAGGGACAGCAAACTAGGCACCCTTTTACACAACGGCCATTTCCACACCAGACTGTTATAGTGCTATTATTCCACTTTCAACATCCTGTGGAATCCTGCGGTTTGCAGTTTACTGAGGCCAAAGAACTCTCTGCCTGAGAATTCTAAATGCCTCTCCCTAAACTGAAAGCCCAGGAAAGTGTTGAAGGTGGAATGATAGGACTATGACAGTCTAATGCAGAAATGGGCAACGTAATTGTAACACTATGTTGTGGCTGTGTCCAGTGGAATCCAGGGGCTTATACTCTGGGGAGGCACATAGGAGCTTTCTGCCTGAGAATTCTGCGTACCCCTCCCTAAGCTACAGATCCCAGGATTGTGTAGAATGGAACTCTGGGAGTTAAAGTGAAATCATAGCACTGTAACTGCATAATATAAAAGGGCCTCTAGTTTAGGTGGTTGGGAACAGGATCTGTGGCACACACCACACTGTTTTCTAAGAGAGCGGAATAGCCAGATTGCTCAGGAAGAAGAGCTGTAGTACTACTGAGGCCTCTGGCAAACATCTGCCGCCTGAGGCACTCACTTATCTTAGGTTTTCCCTAAAGGTAGGGCTGGTCCTAGGAGCAAAGATATCAAAGGAAAAATGTTAACAGATTCAAGTCACCATTTCAGTTGCAAATAAGAGCCACAGGACCCAAGCCAAAAGATTCGTGGATTGGTGGTTTGTGATCCTGGGATCTGAAGGAAGAGACAGGGAGTTGTAAGCATCAGGGGACTAAATTCCGTGAGCATCTATCCAATTTCCTTTACTCATATGAAAGACCTGCATATGGTTAAAGAAACATCAACCTATTGGCAGTACTAGCTGCTTCTAAAAATCTGAACTGCAGTGTAGGAGGTCTGAATTTTGGTGTATGGCATTCAAAAAGTGGTACTGAATAATCTTCTGGAACTCTTAGGTGAGGGGAGGTTTTATAAAGCCAAATTGGAGTGAGTTTGAGCTCTTTTGTTCAGAGTGTCTTAAGTAAAATGGATTATGAATTGGCATCTGTCTGTTGTGTCTGACACTTGGCTTCTAGCTCAGTTTAGGATAATGTAAATGAATTGCTGGTGTGGGGGGAGTGGTTTTTGCAGTGCAATGATGATTGTTCTATTTCAACAAAAATGCTGTTTGCAAGGCCTTCATTCCAGAGTGTCATTTTTATCATTTAGTTACACTATGTTTTCTTGCGGTAGCACTCTTTTAGAATGAGAGCAAGGGATTCAGAACAGCTGGGGAAAAAAATCTTTTATAACTGGATAGCTATAGTCAGTTTCCTCCATTTCTTCCTTATATTTGATGTTTTTTCATATATTACTCCTGTTTCTTTCTTTAATGCCCAATTCAGCCGCGCCCCAAAGATAAGTTCAAAATATTCAGGAAAAACATAAATTTCTGCACTACTTTAAAATGCAGACACTCTCTCTCTCTCCTGGCACCACTACTCTCTCACACAAGCAATATCTGTAGATGGAAAGCTAGCATGCCTTTCTCCTTGAATTTTGCTAGCTTTTGGTTACTTAATGTCAAAGAGTTTTCTGTGACTCCTCCCCACAAAAGGCTATCTGGTATATACTATCTGGGCATCTGGTGAAGTGAACTGTATCCACAATGTTTATGTTATAATTTTGCCAGGCCCTTTCCACACCTTACCGTTTTCCAGCGCTGGGGCGCGGGGATCGCGCGAGCAGCGATCCTTCGGCTCTGCATGAGCTGCCTGCTCGCGCGAGAGCCCCGCCTCTTCCTTCCGCAGCGCAGCCTGGGAGTTTCCCAGGCTGCACTGGGGCAGGAAGCGTGACCGGTGCAGCTCTGGAGGCTCCACACGCCACGTAAGTGTGCGTTGGGCCCGGGAGCAATGCACGATCATGCACCATTTTCGGCTTCTAGCCAGAAATGAAAAGGTGCGCAATCGGCACCTGCCGGCCACTGGAACATCACACAATTGTGAGTGCGTCATGCGGATTGCTCCTCACAATCGCGCAAGGCTCCAGGCGCTCTTTCGCATGGAAAATGCCATGCGAAAAGGGTCTTAGTTTCTAAGAGAGTTGCAGGAGTTTGTGTTGTATTTTCTTGAACATGCAGCTTCCCTGGGGCTGCTATTGTTTTTTCATTAGGCCTGGGTCAGGTAAGCACTCCTTATTTTTATCCATGCCTAGTATGACCAAGAGTTCAAAGCTTCGAACTGGCTTTAGCTGAAGCCTGCTCTTTTTTGGTAGGATTGTTTTCCTGCAGTCCTCTCTCCTTGGTAGTTGTGAAGGTCTAAACATACAGCAAGGACCTGGTCACAGTGTCCTTTCTTTTTCCAAGGCTGGCTACTGTTCAGACCTTTGCACTTGGCTGGCTCATCTTGGGCAGAAAAGATGTGCCTCTCCACTCCAGAGCAAGTCCCATGAGTCATGACCACATTTTGAGGGGCAGACAAACATGGCATTCAGAAGCTACTCACAGGCTTTGTCAGAGAAGGCTTATTTGGGCTGTCCTTGTGGGGAGCTAAGAGATCATAATTTTCCCCCTTTAGGTTGTTTCCTAATGAGCTAGCTGCCTCTTTCTTGATGGCAGAAGTGATGTCGGTTCTAAGGGCTCCTTTCCTGCTCTTTCGTTTCCACACAAAGACTGCCCAAGGGCCCTTCCTGTGAAGGCAGTATACGTTGGAGTATGGCCAAAAGATACCAGTATCCTATGGCCATACTGCAAGAGTGCAAAGCCTATAGTCTTCCAGATGTTGGACTCTAACCTTATTATCCCTTGACATTCACTCTTTTTTTGGTTTGGTTTGGTTTGGTTTCTGTTTAATAGGGTAACTCTTCAGGCCTCCAACTCCCAGTGATGCTGGTGGCTCTGGGATTTGTGGAACTTTAACCCAAAAACTTAACTTTGCCAAGCTGTGTATACATTTTTCAGTCTGCCTGTGTTCTGTCTCTTGTCCTGCTTAACTCTAGCAGACCTCATAATTGTTTCAGTATGCAATAGGCAATATACAGTATCGAAACAAAAAACTTTTGTCATAACAAAAGAATAATTCCCAGTTGTTGCATTTGATTAATTGTTTAGTATTTCTACTGTAATCCTTAACTTTTGCTGCCAGGAGCTCAGCATGTCTTGCCTGTTTAGCATCATTTTGTTTTGGAAGCTGACTAGTTCATGTGTGCAGGGCTTCTGCAGGAAGTGTACTGTCTTCCTCATAGTATTCTTACCAAGAAGTCACAAAAGCTAGAAAATACCTGCTCAGGTATTTGGGGTCTTCACAGTGTTCATGTCACTGTGGTCTTCTTTCACAGTGGAAAACAAATGAATGGTCCACAGACTAGAAATGTTCAATATACATTCCAGTTGCGAAGAAAAAATTCACCAGGGATTACAGTAACCAGAAGGCCATGGCATTAATTTCCCATGCAAGCAAAATCATACTCAAAATTCTACAACAAAGACTTTTACCATTTATGGAATGAGGAATGTCAGATGTCCAAGTTCGGTTCAGGAAAGGAAGAGGCACTAGGGGTCATATTGCAATCATACATTGGGTAATGGAGCACACCAAAGAATTTAAAAAGAAAATCAGCCTGTGCTTCATAGATTATATCAAAGCCTTTGATTGTATAGATCATGAGAAACCATGGATCACCCTTAAAGAAATGGGTGTGCCACAACATTTGATTATCCTGATGTTTAACCGTATGCAAGAGACAAGGCTACTGTTAGGACAGAGCATGAAGAAACTGAAAGGTTTCCAGTTGGCAAGAGGGAAGGCTGTATTTTATCACCTTGTTTAACTTGTTTGCTGAACATATACATAAAGTGGGATTAGACTTGGAGGAAGGACTGTCTGTCTGTCAGTGTAGCTGAGTTTATCCATGGCACAGTGATTAATTATCTCCCACTCCACCCAATCAAAAGGCAGAGAGAGAACTCTAGTTTGCATTTTTTTGTGTGTGTGCACACATGTGCGTATATACATACTCTCATAATACTTGACTGTTGTAGAGGTTACACTTAATGCAGCCTCTGAGAAAGCCCAGCCACTTGCAGTTATTTTAATGCCAGTGTAGTGCTTCAACAAGATCCAGGCCAGTATTTCCTTGTGAATGCAGCATTTCAACTAGAGCTGTATGGCCTGTTTGATACCAAGGGCCTAATGAGAGGACCTGAAATGAATTGTGCCTTATAGTTCCAAAGTAAAGATGGGAAATGATATATCACTTGTATTAACAGGAATGCCATTCTTACTTATCTTCTGGTGCTGGACCATTTTAATACATACAGTCATCATATTGTTAAAGTTTACATCGAAAAGTAGAGATGGACTTTAAAAAAAATCCAAAGATGTCATGGAAGCTTAGGGTCCTAATCAAAGCCTCCATAGGTAAGTACGTTTGGAATGGTCTTTAAGCCTGCAGGCTCTTTATGGGCGAGTCCTGCAACACAATGTGTTCTTAAGCTTATCTGTTGTGGAAGATTGACAGTTTTTTTTTTCTGATGTGCCAGGAAGAGTATACTATTCATGCCCATTGGCTACAACTGTTCCTTTCTCTCCTGGACTACAGAGCAGCAGCTGATGGTTCAAAGGCCAGCATAGTTCAAGGGACCATCAGTTTGAATAGTGCTTGATGTAACTCTTTCTTTGAATGCGAGTCTTTCTGTAGCCATTGGTACCATGTACACTCAAGAAGAAGGAGTCAGCAGGCTTAGGGACTCCCCAGGACTTGCAGAAATGCCCCCTCCCCCTTAAGACCATGTTCTGACCCTGAAGGATGGGATCTGTACAGTCCAGTGAAGACTTAGGCCTTTCAGCGGCTATAGAATGCAGACTGAAGGTTGGATGAAGGAAAAGAATGGGAAGCCAGAGGGATGGGCAGTAGAATGGCATATGCTGAAAGAGGGCATGCATGGAAAAAGTGTTTCGCACACTGTTAACATTTCATTGTAGATTCTTTTTGTGATGCTGTTGCAGAATGATTCAATGCCATTCCATTCTGTGAGGTATTTGTGGGTTCAGGCTCACCATGCAGAATGGTATGTATGCCCCATGATACACACATGCATGCACTCACACATACAGAAGCATGCAGGCCACATGGAGCAACTGGCTTGTGGAGATGTTTCTGAGTTCCTTAATGGAATGTCAGGATGTGCAAAGTTGCTCTATGGAGAGTGCTTGCCAATCTGCCTTCAGTCCTTTCTCAAACGGTGTAGGAAATTAGTTCAAGAGGTTGTGTTCCTTGTGTGGATTGATGATGCTAGACAGTAAGGGAGAAGAAGTGTTGATGCTGTATCTCCAGCCCACAAAAAACACCCTGTAACTCAGCATGCGTAGCATTTGTACATAGAACAGATAGGAGATTGGTAGTTATTACACTATAATAATGGACCAAGCTGAAGAGTGGAGGCTTTTCAAAGTATTATCTAGCTGATATCCAGAAAATAATTTTCTTCTGTGTAAAGTCTAAGATCCTAAATGCTAGACCAAAATGTATATTGCCCTTTCCAATTTCGGATAGCATCTGAAAGGTACAAGCTGAGAAGACTCCTAAATCTTTTTTCCTCAGAGCCCTCATCCTTTGGAAATGGCTATTAACAGCCCTGTTTGAAATGTTTTACCTAAGGGGAGGGGGGAATCTTCATCTGTAAATGCCATTCTCTGACCCTCAAATTACCTGCCTTAATCCTTCTTTGATTTATTACACTGACTGCTGGTCACTGTTCATAAGTTCCAGGGGCTACTGGGTTAAGCATTCTAATTCATCATTTGAGAATCTCTGACATGATGCTGACAGGTTTCATCTGCCCTCTATTATCTGGAAACCAAATGACACCCATCAGCCGTATCTCTGTTCCCTGTCCTGACCTGACCTGTATCCTGGTAGGGAAGATCCAGTAGACTGGTGATAGATGAGGCATGCTCAAAGGTCATTAGTTGGTCATCCCCACATTTCTTGTTGTATAAATGGAATATGACTGATAGATTTTGAAAAAGCATCTCTGTCTCAGGGTAGAAAAAAATTATAGCCCTCCAGATGGTATTGGACTATAATCTTATTGGATGTAGCCAGTGGTGAAGAATACTGAGATCTGAAGTCCAACAATATCTGGAGTGCCACATTTTGTCTACCTCTGCTCTCTCTTTTCTAAAGGGTATTGATTTTTTGTGATTTTAGTTCTGTAAATCTTTCCATTGGAATTCCACAAATATAATGGATGATTGGAGATATACCTTTACTGGAGATATTTAAGCAGAGCTTAGATAGTTTTCTGTCAGGGATTCTGTAGTTGCACCCTACATTGTCAAGCAGGATGTTGAATAAGTGACTCCTGAAATCTTTTCCAATTATATGCTTCTAGTTTTATAACTGAAGTACATATATTAATGTTCCGATTTGGAGTTGGTATCCAGACTGTGAGTCAGTGCTTGTACTAGTGACGTACAGCATGAACATTGATCAGAGCAAGCTAAATTGAAATAAAATCATGGTTATGACTGATGTGCTTTGTATGAAGATGCCCTATGAATGAATTGTGAGGAGCACGATAGGCAAGTCTTCACATTTTATTTCCAGGAAATAGTTTGTACTGTGTTCATAATCCTTTGAAGGATGAGGTGCTGGTCACAATTAATAATGTTCCAGTTTTACCTTGAAGATTGATTATTTTCTGATAAAAGTTTAATTCCAATTTCTAATAAAGTTCCTTCCAGGAATCTGAATACCTTCTAAAACTTACTGACATTATTGTAGATGGAAATTGCTATGAAGCTGTGATGGAATGGAACTGATCTTTTCCATTTCTCTCTCAGGTGTGGCATCAATTTCGTTATTCATGTTTACGACTAGTCAGCTTCCACTCCAGTCCTTTTCATCACTGCCTCGACTAATGTGAAATGTTATTTGGAAATACTGAAGGAGAAGGAGTGGAAACATTGTTAATTTTGAGGAGTCTTTTCTTACAGCAATAAAACTATAATATAATCTGCTAGATTATACCTTCATTCAGCTGTTGTTGTTTTAGATATCCATGAATAAATGTGATGCCTTTGAACTACTTTCAATGTATAATCTTTTTAAAAATCTTCAAACAGAGATCCTGAAAGTGCCAGTCTAGCCATACTTACCTGGGTGAAAATGGAGAACTGAAGAATATGGGTTCTGAGTAAATATTCACAGGATAGAATTATAGAGAAGAAAAAGCCATTGAGACACACTTCCAGTCACACTTTCAGCATTATCCTTCATGGCCTAAATCCAATTGTTATTTCTAATTAAAGTACACCCACTGAATTTTGGAACTGATATAAAGTGTTGACTTTCCAAGTTCTCATTGTTGCAGTGAGTCTGCACCAATTGGGATTCACACCTAGGTTGAAACCTAGTCTTCGTGTTCTCTGAATAAATATTTACCGGTATTGTACACTCCGGAAACTATGTAACCAAGGGGGAATATCTGCAGTGTCTTATAGTGCTGTGATGCTATATTCCAAAGCATCTCAGCACTACAGGACACAAAGAATACCTCTTTTGATGCAGTGTCAGTACAGTACCTTGCCTTTGGGATGATATTTTACTAACATAGTTATAACAAGCATCAAAAAAGGAGCAATATCACAGACTCAACAATAAGAGAGCTTGGTTTTATGTACTTATTAAATTGATTGCAAGTATTTATTTACAGTGGTCAAGTTGTCCTAATTACCAGTATGTAAAATACAACCATTTTTTCATTATTATTTGCTAGACTAAAGTAAATAAGTAAATGCAAAGCTTGTAAATCCATAATGACTTTAACATTGGAAATATGCTAAACATTCAGTCCCCATTGCAAAATCGACTTGAGTTTCTCAGTCACAAATAGAAAATTTGCAATTTAATGTATTCCATTTGTTAATGTTCCTTTAATGAATATTTCTATTCCAGTGCTATATAGAGCTATACCAGTGTCCAAAGAATCCCTTCCCTTGTTTTAAGTTCCCTTCTAATTCTAAGTTATTTATACATTAAAAGCCTGTAGAACCAATTTCTTTTGTATTCTTTCAGTGTTTATTCCAATACTGTAGCACTGGCCAGGGAGCTACAATCAATTTTAACTGTCTCTCATTTTACAAATCTGCCTTTTTTGCTGATGTTTGTTTGTTTGTTTGTTTGTTGAGTTCATGTGCTACCTTTTCTCCCAAGATGGGACCTAAGGCAGCTCCCAAAAGGTTTAAAAAATTTTTTTTAAAAGCATAAAAATAATTAAAACACTAAAATACACATAAAATTATAAAAGTAGCAGTCATTTTTTTAAAAAAACAACAACTAATAAATAAGCAAAAGATCTCCAGCTCATCCATTAAATGCCTGCTTAAAAAGAAATGTCTTTGCCTGCCCATGAAAGGCAAGCAGGGAGGGAGCCAGGCCAGCCTCCTATGGAAAAGTGGTCCACAGGACAGGAACAACCTCTGAGAAGACTGTTCTAGAATTGTGTGTGTTTGGGGTTGCCAAGAATGTGTTGCTTTTGTGAATGGTGACATGACAACAGTGATCCTATTTGACCTTCCTACTGAAATAAAATTTTGACAGCTCTCTTATAGAGTTTTGCTTTTGAGATACTGAAAAAACTGGACACTTCTAGAAAGAAGCTTTTAAATACAATGAGCAGTGGAACCTTATACTTGCTTACTCTTGCTGTATCTAGTGTTACTAACTCCATAGTAAGTCTTGTTAGGATTGTAGTTTTAACAATGAGCAAGCCCTTCCAGTGTTCCATGCTGCCAATTCATTTCCTGCCAATGACAGGCACTGTGAAAGTGTTCTCTGACTGTACAAGTTAACAAGACAAATCCTCTCTTACATTAATAGGGGACATGTCTGCCTGGGTGGCAGTCCAGAAATACTGATTATTTTCCTTATTTTTTTAATTGTACATTTTACACATCTTTTCATGGGAGGAACATTTCCACTCCTAGTTATTCTCCACACTAAGGAACATGTGTTATTATTCACCTTTCTATTTTACATACTCAAAGGTTTTTTTTATAATACCTGCCAGAAGGTAGGCTAAGGGTGGAGAGGGATGTAGTAATTTAGTTGAGTGCTGTATTGACCACCCGCACATTAAATTATAAGGTTGACGATGATGTCTCCAAAACCATTCAGCAAGCTATTTATTTTGCATGTTAGTATTTGCATTCTTGTGTTCTCCGTTCTCACAATCTGACAAGGTAGTTTTTGCTCAAACCAATCTTTAGAATGACATCTTCCACATCCAGGTGTAATTCCTCATCCACTCTACTGTACACTGGGTGCAGAACAGAGCTACCTTGGAAAGAAGAATGTTAATGTTAAAAACAGTTCATCAACTAGGAATGTCTAATAAGTTACTTCCCTCTGTGTCGACAGTTAAATTGTCATGTGTCCATGTCCACAAGTTTTATGCACCTGCCCTGGGTTGACACTTCTGTAAATTCACTTCCTTTGTGGGCCTCATGGAAACCTAACTCAGAGTTGACAAACACCTCATAGTCATATGACTGCTTTTCCCATGCCCTCTTCCATGGAGTTCTGTAGCTTGATCTTTACTGTGCCACCCATAATGCTGCCTCATTTGTATATATTCCACAAAGCCATTCCATGGTACTTGGTGTTCTCACAGTACAAATGGAACCAGTGAATTTGCTTTAAAAATCATAATGGGTGTCTCCCATTATGACCTCCCTTGAGAGCTGCGTGTTGAATAGAACAATCTCAAAGCTTGCTGCCATGTACACAGCAAGCTAGCTCCCATCCTTGCAAATAACAACCCTCACCTTATCCATGTGGTTATGAAGGTGGCAGCCAGCAGTTGAAAGGCTTGCCAGAACTTTCACAAGACCGAGTTGATGAGGGTTGGTGCTATAGGAGGCTCTCTGCCTAACTCTGAAATGATGTGAGAAAGTAGATCATACTTTAAACTAGATGTATTTATTGTGTATAATGTGGAACTTGGGAACATTGCTTTTGGACTCCTGTGCTTGGAATCTCCCAGCCAGTATGTCCAGTGGTGGTTGGCAGATTCTAGGTATTGTAGTCTAAAAATATATTTTTTCCAAGCTGTAGTATAGTGGAGGCTGCGGTACTGATCCCCACCCTCGGCTCCACTAGCCTCAGTAAGGAGCATGGCTAGCAACTCAGTTGTGCTGTTGTCAACTGGCATCAAGTGGGACTTAAGTTTACAGTGCAGTCACGAAAGGAAAAGGGGGGTGGGAGGGCAGTTCGCCCCGGGCAGCAATGTTTTTGGGGTGTCCCTGCCCGTAGCCATGCCCCTAGGCACCACAGCCACGCCCCCCTCGCACCACACCCCACCCCCTCCCCACACTCCAAGCTCCACCACTGTTACGGTGAGCCTATGAATGAAAGAGTTCCAGGTCACCCTGTCATCAACAGTCCTGCTCAGGTCTTGAAAAATAGGGCTGTGACTTCTTTGACTGAGTCTATCTGTCTGCTGTATGATCTTCCTCTTTTCCTACTGCATTGTCAAGCATTCCTCCTTGTCAAGTTGGTCCCTGAGAGGCCAATTATATATTGATGCACATTTTCTTGGAGGCTTCAAGTTTCAGTAACTTTTAAAAAAGTTACTGTTGCTACTAAGTAGCAACAAAAGTGCCTTGGAAATGAATGAGTGGTTTCTGTTCTTTCTTTAATTCTTCAGCAATGTATTCCCTGGGCTTTCAGGGTTTAATTGAGGTTAAGGGGTCAGAATCTGCGATAAACAAAAACCATGTTATATGGACAGTCTAAAGCCGTCTGTATAGAAATATTTGTGTTGCTTTCAGGTTCACAAACAAATTGAGCCAATCTGCTCAGTGTTGCCTGAGCTTTATCACATGGGCTTGTATTATTAACTTAGATTTACTTTGAAAAATACTGTTTTGCTGTGTGTTTTTTCATTAAAAAAATAAGATGCTATTTTTGTTTTCTGTTGACCTCCTTACTATGAATGCATTGCACGAATAATACAGGAATTCCTGATTTTTTTAAATATGGCTTTGTTATTTAGTTGCCATTGTATTCATTCTTCGTATTTATATCCAATGCCGTATCCCAAGCCTGTTGCGCTCATAATTGTCAGTTTATTCTTACTACAACCCTGTTGAGGTAAGGTAGGCTGAAAGATCATGGCCTGGATTCTGGAGGAAGCTTGTGGGAGGGGGCCATCATGTCTGTTCCTTTGCTCTGTAGCTGCCTGCACCCTAGAAGGCTTCTCTGGAGGATTGGAATGTCTCCTAAACAGGATGGGATGGGGCATGAAGGTGTAGGGAGAGGCTGCAGCGAGAAGGTGGAATCACCTAAAATTGGCCAGAGGCACCTCTTTTGAGAGGTTACACTTCAGTACAAACCTTCATTTGATCAGTGTGATAGAGGAAAAATACAGAGGTGCAATATCATCTTTATATCCGCACGTGCTAGCATACACCTTCCTTGAAGTAGACTTTAGAGAGCAAACAGACAAATGATGTACATTTTCCCACCCTCTCATTGGAGGGTCCAACCAGACATTAAGAAGAATATGAATTATCTACAATATATTCACTGTCACAGTGGGTTTCCCTTGTCGTGATAGGATTTCTTCAGAGAAAATGTGCTTCAACATCCAGATTTACAAATCAGGTCTATGTTTATCTTTCAGTGATCATCTAAAAAATTAAACATGCTGAAGTAAAATATTTAGGTGAGAAAAACACAAGCTATGACGAACAGGTGTCTTTGCATCTAGGACAATTTAAGAGTATTTCAGAGCAGACATTTCAGTGCTGACAGTTCAGAGCATCCTTTCTGGGTGGGATAAAGTGTGGACATTATGTCAAATGCTAATTATGTTTATTGAGAAGTTTGTCAGGAAATTAGAAATTATAATCAAAAGAGAAACAGAGCTGGAAGAGTTGAAGGTCTTTTGTTGTTGTTGTTCTTTGTTTTTAGACTGCAACTCCCAGAATCCCTCAGCCCATGTGGCCAATTTGGAAAAGCTAGTTTTTGGACTGCAGATCCCAGCATCCCTCACCCAGCATTACCAGTTTGAAAAAGTTGCTTATTTGGACTAAAGAATCTAGCGTCCTGCATGGCTATTGACTATGCTGGCTGAAGGATTCTGGAAACTGCAGTAAAAAAAAAAAGTCAAGATTTTCCAACAACAACCATCTCCCCCCTCCCCATCAGCATGAACATCTACCATGTTGGCTGAAGGATTCTGGGAACTGCAGTCCAAAACCCTGGGTTTTTCCCTCCATACTCCGCTCTCGGTTGCTCTTTCAAGTGCTATCTAAAGATGTTTCTTATGTTAGGTTTAATCCAGGCAAGGGGGTTTGTGGGATGCAGTACTCTGCAAGTTTTTCCATGGCTTGGATTAGAGGTGGGCAGAGCAACAAGGACATTCGATCCTCTGAACTGACAGCGAGGGAGTAAGATTGGCTTGAAGTGAGAGCAAGTGAGACCATCATCCTGTCAACGTGTCCACACTGTAAGGGGCACACTCTGAAATGCTGGTGCTGAATGGTCCTGCTTTGAATCAGTTGCTCTGAAATGGCTGCACTTGACTGTCAGCATTGAAATGACCACTCTGAATTATCTGCTCTGAAATCGGTAGTGCTGAATAATCACATTCTGTGTCTTTCACCACTTGAGGGGACACCTCTGTAATAGCATGATAAGCATATCATCTAGTTTGACAGTGGGTGAACTGGAGAGGAGGGGAAGTTAAAGGAAATAAAATATTCCCTTCCTGTCTCACCCCTTTAGAATGCCAGCGGAATTGGAAAGATTGAGTTCAGATCACTTTTCCCCACTTCTTTCCCATCTGAGCTGAATTCCTATGAAGAAGAAATAGAGAGGTTTCCTTGCTTGCCCTTTCTTGGATCTCTGGCAAAATATCAACTAACTGAAAATTTTGAGGAACTGGAAGTTGTAACCTATATCCTCTCATCTTCTCTGATGTCCTCTTTGCATGTAAGAGATATGGGACAGATGGGACAGAATCTAAAGACACTGTCTTTTTCCAGAATCTAAAAATACTGTTAATCTTCATCTCTCTGTATGTCTACTCAGAGATATTTGGACATGGTTTCCAATCATTCCTCATCATTAGCTATGGTGGCTTGGTCTTGTGGAGACTTGTAATTTAAAGTCTGAAGGTCACCTGATGAGAAGAACATGGTACAGCTACCACATTTGATGATACATTGCATTAGTTAAATGAACTTTCTCCGTTATGGTATTTAAATATCCTCCAGGTCTTTGGGACTACATTTTCCTATCAGCCACAGTCACTATAGCCCATGGTTAGGGTTGGTGGGGATTGTAATCCCAAATATCTAGATGTTTCCAGTTTAGGGAGTAAAAAGCTACGCTGTGGCGATTTCTCATTACACTCTTATAGTGTGATTATTCCAGTTTCAACATCCTATGGAATCTTGGGGTTTGCAGTTTAGGGAGGGGCCAGCCAGAGGGCTATAAGAGTGTAGTGCGGAAAAGGCCTATGATAGATCATCACTATAATGCATTCCTCTTATTTGATGATTCTGTAAATCCAGTGAAACCGGTGGATTCAATATAATGGAGTTTTAGAAGTTTCCTTCCCCTTGTATTTTGATTTGATTGCTGTCACCCTAGAAACTAAGGAAGCAGTAAAATGGCAGTAAGAGCACACTCATTACATCAAGCAGCAGGAAAGGGGAGCCTGGTGGAGGTGATCATCTCCTTAACAAAAGAACAGGTGCAAGGCATCCTGGTTGTTATTTTAAGAATACCGTTCCCAGTGCTATTTTATAAAAACAGGACATGTCAGTACTATAGAATCAGAAGAAAGGACCACAAAAGCAAAGATAGCTGTGTTGGCCAGAAGAACATTTCCTAAATCTATGCTAGCATAATGTGGTTTACTGAAAGATATTGCACTACTCTGGGTTTTCAAATGAGGACCATATATTACATTCTTTGGAACTGGGACTATAATGATGAGGAACATTGCGTAGCCAAGGAAAATAGAAGGAGAAGAGGCAACAGCACAGGAAGAAAAATTAAAAGTGGAAGAAAAAGAAGTACAGCAGAAGCAGCAGCTCTTCCACTCTTACTCAAGATGAGCACATTTTAAGTCATATGTGGTGCTTAATTTTGCCCTAAACATTTGCTATTTAACATACTTCAATCCACAGGTAAGTAGATCATCTTCCCTCTCCCCCATGTCATAAGTTGGCAAATCAAAGCATGGTAGAAAATGAGTGTGCAAGGCCCCAGGGGTGACTGATATTGCCTATCTAATATTCCCTATTGAATTTACGTTAAATCCTTGAATTGAGACTATTTTGACTAAAGTCAACAGAGCATTCTTAGGTAGGTGGCAGCTAATAATCCTATATAAAATATATGAAAGCAGTATGTTCCTCTTATAATTACACTCATAAATTAATTTAGTGCAAGAAGGCTGGGAAACTTACTGTGTTTTTCAACATGGTATTACAATTTATTAATTACCTCTTTTAGACTCTGTAGCCCATAACATGCATTGGTACATGACCTAATGTAGCTGTTGTGATACTGTGAGCCAAGGTGAAGGTTGAAATATGGGCGTGGGTTTGCATTTGTTCTAGATACTGCTGGCCTTATAATCTAGCAGCCAGAATGTGACTGGAAATTTGCCTTGTGTTATATACATATTAAAAATACTGTTCTGTGAGCCCAAGTATAGGCAATACAGATAAAGTATTACAAGAAGAATGAGTGTGTTCACATTTTATTGAGCCAGTATGATATAGTGGTTGGAGTGCTGGAGCCGGCCTTTGGAACACCAGGGTTTGAATCCGTGTTCAACCATGGAAACCCACCAGGTATCTATCACACACTCTCATCTGAAGAAGAAGGCAATGGCAAACACCCTCTGAATAAATCCTGCCAAGAAAACACTACAGTAGGGTCACTGTGAGTCAGGGTTGATGTGAAGGTACCCAAAAACAACACAATCCTACTAAGCTAATAAGTCCCTTTGGGCAGTGCTTAGCTTACCCTAACTGTTGAATGCCAGCGTGATGAAGCTGAAGTACTCATGTATACAGAATCAATCGCTCCTGAATACTCTAACTTGCTCTTACCCTGGACTTGCTTTCCATCTGAATGTACAAAGTACAGGAAGACTATCTAACTATGATATCTCTGCATTTTTCTTGGGATATGTCTGGGAAATACAGCAACTAGTGCTGATCACTGTAGAGAGGTGGGTTATATGAATCCAGAGACTGGCAAAATTATTTTTGGACTACATTTGGACTACATCTACCAGAATCCCCCTGCCAACATGGATGCTAGAGTTCTGGTAATTGAAGTCCCCCTCCCCAAAAAGCAGCTTTTCAAATCTCTGCATGGAGCTAACACTTAACAGTACTAGAACATCAAAAAAACCTCATCTGGATTAGACAGAGGTCTGTTTTATTTAGTCCAGTGTTTTGTTTCCAGCAGTGGCCAGGCCTACGATGTGTAACCAGGATATAATGGGTAACAATCCTACCCTGTTCTTTACCCTGGTATCTGGTATGCAGAGAAATACAAACGTAATGTTGGTTTATTACACAGCACAATACATTTTTTTTGTATGTCTCATTTCCATCCAAGTCCAGTGCAATTTACTAATCAGGTGCTGGAAGAAAAAAATTCTTTCTTCCTCCCCACATACTTTTACTAATACTCCTAAACCCACAAAGGCACATGATTGCTCCTTCTCTGATTCACCTTTTGGAAAGCTGCCCACACCGTGGGGCTATTTACTGTTGACTTTGTAATCTTGTGCTTGGTATTCTAACTATTTCTCTCTTTTTCTCCCATTCTTTGTTTGATTCTTGCACTGCTTTCTCTAACTCTCTTTCCAGTGACTGTTGTGCCTTTAAACACTGAGCATCCACATAGGTCAGACAATTGTGTAGAAAAACACAATAAAAGATAACATTGGGCTATGATACTTGGCATGGGGAACAAAAAGAATGATTCAAGAGAATGCAATGTGTGCTGCAGTAGATGCTATTTCCCTGAAGCTGAGATAACTTTCCAGAGGTTTGTATTCCCTCCTACAGGGTAACGTAGCCAGCCGCTAATCGCTGAAAGAGCTGACTAATGACAGAATTACTTATGACTATGCTGCTTTGAATGCAGCCTCTTGAGATGCTTGGCTGTTAGTGCTGCTCACTGGAATGAAGCTAAAGATGTGTCTTTAATGCATAAGCTTCCCTAATGTTCAGTACTTCCAAAATTTAACCCTGTGAACAAACACTGAGGATTTATGTTTCTCAGGTTGGAGAGAGAGAGAAAGAAGAGAAGAAGAAGAAAGTTGGTATAATTCCCTAGACTCTGCTTGCCACTGTATCATTCTAGTGGTGGAACGGGTATGAGAAGCTTACAGCTGGTTCTACTATGAGCAAGCAACTACTGCCAAACAAGATGCCACCAGAGTTTAGGAGCATGTGTGTGTTGCTACCAAACCGAGACCAGCTCAGCGTGACTGTCGGGGTAAGTGAGTTTAAGCTTTTGCACTGTGAATGACACAGATCAGTGCCTGTTGTAAAGCAAGCAGCCAGTATAAACAAAGTTTCTGAAGCCTTGATTGTTGAGAGAAAAAGTCACCAACCAAGCCCCTTATAATTGTCCAAAAATTGACACTTACCTCTCAATTGACTCTTTCTCTAAACTCTTTCTGAGAAGAATTTGTTGACTCTTGTGTGTATTTTTCTGAAATTCCCTTTTCAAGTTCCCTGATGGTTCTCCAGCATTTGAAAACAAACATTTGCTTACATAGGAGTAAACCCAAGTGGCACATCAGTCTTTGGATCTTACTAAGTAGCTTTTACTTCATGTCTGCTGATCTAAACATTTTCCAATGCAACAGACTTTTTTTCAGTATGGGAGACCATATTTTATCTAGTCTTATCTCTTTGTAGCAGCTTGGTGCAAAATGAAATGGTAAAATATTTTTGCCGCTGTGGGATGGAAAAATGCAGGCCAAGAATTAAGGAAGAAAATGGTGTAACACACCGCCTGTGGTGGGCCTTTTGTCCTAAAGATATAAAAAGAAATTGGTTCCTCTGTTCTGTTATTGATTTTAAAAGTGCAGGGTTTCTATGCTTTTAAGATTAAGGCCATAGGGAAGAAAAAAAGTCTTATTCTGGCAGCAGATTTCTGTAAAGATCTGGGTGTTTTTTAAATGCAATGTGCACCTGCTGGAAGGGGGTTGTCCCTTTTGAAAATGCACATATTGGGTCAGCCGGCGTCTTATTTCTGTGCACAGACCTGCCTGTTTTCTTTTTCATCTGTTCTGCCAATAAAACAGTCCTTGCAAAAGAAGAAGAGAAAAGAAGGGAAAGCTGATTAAAAGATCTGTGGCTGTTGACAGGTATAAAGTTACAGAGCACTTTAAAGGCATCTCTGGAGAGAAATGCATAGAGATGTACATGTTCAAAGTAAACTATCAAAGGGACTTTACTATTTTTTCCCACTCAGGGGTTCACTAACACGGCCCTTCAAAAAGGCTTCATTAAAAACAGCATAAATAGCCAAGGGGATGTGTTAGGGTGTCATTCCATTTCATCATGCCCTTTACAGCTGAAGAGTTAAGGGAGGATTCATACAACTGTATCTATTTTGATTTAATTTTGCCATGCTTTTCCTTGCAAGATATTCAGTGGGAGGTTTTTTCCCCCTCCCCTCCTTTCCTGATTTTTTTTTCACTCAGCCCACTTTGGGAGACCTAATGGAATATTTGTTACCTTTATGATTCTTGCCTCCCTTCCCCTCTTCTCGTGCTTTTTGGTTACCATTTCATTTTCTTACACTCCTTCACTTTAGATGAGAGAACTTCTTGGCTCAAGGTTGTCAATCTCATTCCTCGGGTACATAGACCAGGAGAAGGCAACTTGATTCCAGATGTTTCTGGTGGTAGGACTATAACTATCACAAATACCAGTCAGTTTGGCCAGTGAGCAGGGAATATGGAAGTGGAAGTCTGAAATAACTAGAGATATAAAAGTTCTGGAAATTTCAAAGCTGTACAGGGAGGGGGCAGGAACTGTGGGGGGATTTGAGGAGGAAATGGATATTTTTAGAAAAATTGAAAAACGCAACATTAACACTTTATAGGTTGAAAGTTACTCTGCTTTTTTAGGAACATAAAATGCATTATATATAACTTTGACATAAAATTACTATGTTTGATTTATGAAAAGTACAATATTCTGAATATTTTTTTTAAAAAAAATACATGTTTTGGTACAAATGGAGCTACAAGGCCCTGAGTTGTAAGGATTTCTTGAAGTATGAAGAACCTTTTTGGTTTGCCAGTTTGAGGAGTGAGGTTGGGAGGGACCTCCATAAGAAGAGAATAAACCAGGAACATTAGTAGGGTGGAAATAATTATGTTGTCTTTACTAGTTCTCCATAGTGTCAAGCAGACATAACACACTCGTTCCCATAAAAGATCAGGAATTGTAATAACCTATATAATACTTAGTCTTACATAAAAGTCTTCATCTTACAGTTTTACAAAATTATTTTTGGAGCAGTAAATATATGAATACCTTGCCTTAAACATTTTATTCATCATTCTAAAAGATTATATTCCATAATCCCTTTTTTCCAGTTGTTTCCTTATTTCCTCAGGCCTTCACTTCTCTAAGTAGAAGGCATCACTTTGCCTTCCAAAGTATAGATGATCTCTATGAATAATGAATAATAATGATAAAATGCTCTCCTGGATGGGGGCAGCATACACACAATAAAACCAGCTATTAAACCTTCTCTGAATGTGGTGACTCAGCATCTGAATATTTGTTGAGAATGTTTTCAAGATCAGGATTCAGTTAGGATTTCTGATTTGTCAGAATTTGCCCCCATCATTTGCATAGCATAAAATATCTAAAAAATTTCACTGTCAGTAAGATACCTTCCTCATCTCTCTCACCCACCCCACCTCACCTCTCTTCCCAGTCATAGAATCATAGAGCTGGAGGAGACAACAGTGGTCATCAAGTCCTACACCCAATGTTATTGTCAATGTCCTTGCCTTAGTTTCTCCAGAATTAAAGTGCTCTGTTCAAGATTTATGCCCTTATAAAAATACTAGGAAGGGTGAGCATGCATTACATTTGGGGTGGGGACTTTTTTTCTTTCTCAAGAGTCACATTCTCTTAGGGTATGGGTAAGTAACTGTGGACCTCATGTTGTGGTTGGACTACAACTCCTAGAAGTAGTAGCATCGCTAATGGGGAGGAATGATGGAAGTTACAGTCCAACAGAACTTAGAGGGCTATTGCTACCCAGACGCTCCTAGGAGCAATCACATTGAGAGCCCCATGCCAGTGGTGAGTGAAGCCAGAAGTGGACAGGGCCACTCTCTTTCTGTCTGCCTGCAACCCCACATTTCCTTCCTCTTCCTTCCAACCCAGCAGGCTTGGAAAGACAGGTGAATGTTACAAAGGTCTGAAATTACTGTCTCCAAGGGTCCTTTCACACTAGGAATTATAGTACTGTGGTTTTCCTTTAACTGCCATGGCAATGCCCTTTGAAATCTTGGGATTTGGTGATTTGGTGAGGCACTAGAGCTCTCTGACTAAGAATTCTAAGTACCACTCCTTAAACTGCAAGTCTCACAATTCCATAGGATGTTAATGCATTGAATATGTAATAGCACTATAACTATGTAGTGTAAAAAGACTCCAGTTCCATTACTCTGCTCCTTCCATTCTGTTACATGTACACTTCTCTTGTTCCAACCTTTTCCTACAGTCTGTATTAATTCCTTCAAACCTCCTGCCTTGCCCTCTCCCCACAATTTTCATCACTCCTGCCTTCAGCTCTTCATTCCTTCATTCTTTCTGGGCTTTCATCATCAGCATTAAAAACAAGCTATAGGCCACAGGTTGCTCAACCCCTGCATTACAGAGAAAACTCCACAGCCCAACACATATAAATTGTTGTTCATGGGCACTATTAGAAGTGAGTTCTTTTCATAGATCTGCCTCTGCTCCAGAGACCATCAGACAGGGCTTGCCTCACACTGTGCATTTCAAGAGTGCTGTGGAAATCCCTCCTTAATCCTTGAAGCATGGGAGAGGCTTCAAGAAACCAAAGGACAGATCTTTCTTTTGATAAACCAGGGACTTGTTCATGATTTTCCTGTTCTCTTTCCTAATAATTCAAGAGAAGCTACATGAATATGCTTCCTCCCTTTCCTTTTCTCAATAGCGAGTGTTGGCTTTAAACATTCTTTCATCACTTGCTTGAAGGCCTTCCCTGTCTTGACCACAGTATCAGATACTTCTTTCATATTGTTCCTGAAAGTGTTTCCACATTACCTTGATTCTACAAAAGGATCATTTTCAGGCAAAACAGTATTTCTGGAAAAAAAAATGCGGCCTCTAGGTGGCTTCTGTCAGCAATTAAGAGAGAAATGGAAGGCAAATAGAGGCATATTTTCCTCGACAGAGGCCATTTCTGCACTGGACCGTTATACACGATGATTCCACTTGCAACATCCTATGGAATCATGGGGTTTGCAGTTTCGAGGGGGGCCAATTGGCCCCTCTCGAAACTGCAAACCCCAGGATTCTGTAGGATGTTGCAAGTGGAATCATCGCGCTATAATGGTCCAGTGTGGAAATGGCTAGAGAGGAGTGTTCCCAGGCTTGGACAGACTTTGTACAGATTATCAAGTAAAACAGCTTATGCTGTGAAGTGCTTACACAACCATGTGAATATGTGTCCTTTCCTTTTGACTTCCAGAAATATATCACTTATTCTTAACTTTATGTCAACTTTCCTTACCCAGCCTGGTGCCCTGCAGAAATTTTGGACCACGCTGACTGTTGGCCATGCTGATTGGGGCTGCTGAAAAGTTGCAGTTCCAAATATCTGGAGGATACCAGTGTAGGGAAGGCTGCTGCAACACTTTTTTTGCATTTAGCATGAGTTGGAAACTGGGATTCCAGGCACTGATTTGTTGGTCCAAGACAAATTATATTTTGAGAATGGGCTTCAGACATTAAAACATCAATCATGATTCAGCTGCAGAAAGTATGGTTTCTGTTATGTCTGAATTTAACATGTGGCTTGCCCAAGAGTACACTCAGTGGATCCTAATATGCAGATTTATCAACTGTCTACTTGACTTACACTGTCCCCTCCTGTAGTGTGCACCTTAAGAGACTTATCCAGTGTTATAGTGTTGTTTTACCTCTGCAATTATACAGTGCTAGTCACCAGAATATTGGCTAAAATCTTAGTATTAAACTTGCTTATTGGTGTGCTGGAGCAATTTGAGCATTGGGCTATGACTCTGGAGACCACAGTTTGAATTCCAGCTGTGTCATGGAAACCCATTGGATGACCTTGGGCAAGTCGCACTCTCTCAGCCTCAGATGAAGGTAAGGGCAACCCTCCTCTGAACAAATCTTGTCAAGAAACCCCTGTGATAGATCACCTTAGCATTGTCATAAGTCAGAAATGACTTGGAGGCATAAAATGACAACAGCAAAAGCAACAGCAATTGTAGTGCAGTAAACATTTTAACAGATTAGATTCTAAACTCCAATAATAATAAATGTTTTGAATAAGCCAGGAAAGGGGGTTGTGTGCCTGTTCTGATGTTTTTGGATTTTCCGTCCCAGCAGATGTAGCCAGTGTAACTAGTAGTGAGCAATGCTGAGAGTAGCAGTCCACCATCAGTAAGCAATGGGACAGTGTGTTCTGTTCATGCTATCTCATGTCATGATACAAGGAATCACTCAGCCCTGAGGCAGCCCAAATTCCCTACTGCAAAAGTTTGCACAGACTTGGACTTTGCACCTTCAGTTTTTTTAACTTCAGTGTCCATACTTCTCAGACCAGGGGAAGCTATTCCATAGTGTTTATGTGTTATAATGATTACATGTTTCACTTTCTTTTCATTTGCTTGTAGGTAAAAGCCACTGGACAGGAACTCTTTGACAAAGTTTGTGACATTCTGAAAATTAAAGATCCTCACTTCTTTGGCATCAGTGTTGTGAAAAGTAAGCATGGAGAGGGATTATTTGACAGACATCCATGGTATTGGATCCCTGCCTGTATGCGAGAGGGAATTGCAGTGCAATTTGGTCATTCACTGTGGGCATCATTAAAAAACATGCCAAAGTCCTTTGGTCATTCATCTGTGAACATGTGAATTAGAGAAAAGAAAGGAGTGCTTTTTTCTATTCCTTCATCTTTTTTTCCCCTGTAGTTGTTCTGTCTGCCACTTTTTCTTTTTGGCAGTACCAGACAGAATTATAAGAGAATTTTATTAAACTCTGTGGCTAGATATATTCAGTTCTTTTTCCAGACATAACTTGCAAAGTTGTTTTTGCTGAAATTTAGTGCACTTTAAACTTAAACTATTCTATAGAGAAGGCTTACAAATAGTGCCTGTAGATGCTAGCATTAATTCTTTTATCCTATGAGTGCAAAAGATTTGTCTAGAGGTCCATATCCAGTGACAGCTGAGGGCTGCTTGTATGTATGCCTGTGCACCGTCACATCAGACAGAGCAACAAGGAGCTTTAAAATTTTCCTGTCTACCTGCTGAGATCTGAGTATCACTCGGGTGTTTCTGTATAGCTAAAAGCCACTTGCAGTGCTCAGCAGATGTTTCTGTACCAGTACTAGAAGCCAATGGAAATGATCTCAGAATCTAGGAAAGAATAGCTGATTTCCTGACTTTGAGGGGAATTGGATGGGGTACCTCATTCTTCAAGGGCCTCATAGGGATTAACCAAGGGGCATAGGTTGTGCATCCTTGTTTTAGGTAGACCCCCGTGTCCCCTTGGTGCCTTAAGAAAACTACTATATGATACGACCCACAGGTGGATTCTCACAGCTCACAGAAAACCCACAAGAGAAAAGAGAGAGCTGGCATGTTGATGTCTAGGTTTGTCTAGAAACTCAGGCTATTTCTGCAGTAGACTGTTACAGTGCGATTATTCCACTTTCAACATCGTGTGGAATCTTGGGGTTTGCAGTTTAAGGAGGAGCTGCAAACTGCAAACCCAGGATTCCATAGGATGTTGAAAGTGGAATAATCACACTATAACAGTCTACTATGGAAATGGCCTGAGTGGGCTGTTGACTTCCACTTCTTCCTTACAAGTTTCCTTTCGAGGAATTGTATATGGTGGCCACCTAAGCATTGTACACTTAAGGTGAAAGACACCTGAAGATTTAAAGATTTTATAATGAGTCGTCAGCCTCTGCTTCCAGGATCAAAAAGCCCAAGGATATTTTATACCAGGGTTACTGTGAAGTGCTCAGCAGAGAGCTTCTGTCAATCACAGTGACCTGAAAATAGTAATTGTATGAAGAGCAGGTTTGTCCTTTGAGATACCAACATTTTAAAGCATCTTTAAGACAGCCCTAAAAAGTTAACATGTAAAATGTGGCCCTGTGGTATCAGCAATCATTTGTGCATTAATATAAATTTGCAGTGCTTGTTTTTAATAGTCAAGATAGAGATCATGAACTCAATAACTCCTCTTTTATCCCAGCATTTTCTATAAAATCCTGTACAAGTGATTATCCAGTGTAAAAACAAATGCATAGAAAGGAAAATTTGGATCTAGATTTGTAGACCCTGACAACAGTCTGCATAGCTTCAAACACTGGTTTATCGCTTCTCGTCCTTTTGACTAAGATCATATATACAAACACCGGTTTATACCTTTTAAGGTGTGTATTCCCAAGTGCGATCCATATATGACAAAGATCAAAAATTTGGGTGGATATATGCAGGAGCCTAAATACCCTAAGGGTACCAGATCCTGTCTTACCTTGGAAGCTAAGCAAGATCAGTCCTAGTTAGTATTTGGATGGGAGAATGCCATTGAATACCAGGTGCTGTAAGCAATATTTCAGAGGAGGGAACTGGTAAAACCACCTCTGAGTTTGCCGTGCCTAAGCAAACCCTATGAAATTTATGCAGTCCCCATAAGTTGACAGGTGACCTGAGGGCACATATACACACACATATGCAAAGGCACCTGTACAGATGGAGCTTTGAATACATGGATAATTGGATGCAAGGCTTCTGAGTGGTAAATAACATTTCACTTCTGAAATGAGAAATGCATATACTTAAGTCTGTCTAGAAATCATGTGTCATTATTTGGCTATTAGCCTTTCTGCCACATGTTAGATGTGTCCTGCCCAGTTGTGCGTAGCCAATGGAGCAAGAGGTATGTTCTGCATGTTCAAAACACTCTTTTGAAAATTAGTGTTTCAAGAGCACTGAATGTGAGCCATGTTCAAGTGTTCCACTCTGTGTTGGTGGATGGGCCTTTAATCTTTCTTGCTGAGTGGGAAGGTAAGAAAGATTTGAACAGGGTTCTCAAAGTTCTCTGTAGCTTCATCTCTTCCTTCTCGTTGTAGAGACACATCCTGGTGGCTTCTCCATGGACAGAAATCAGCTTTTCTGAATACGGCTACTGATTGTGGGTGTTCTGGCTGTAAACTCTGCTACTGTTTGAGCCCATGTGCCCTAGAAGAGCTAAGCAATGCCATTCGTGCTGCTCCCATCAGAGTGTTTTGTAAATGACACTTAAATATGCAGGCTTGCGTGCATATCCAAACCTTTTCTTTTTATCCCTGCCACTTTTGCTTTAATCGGATTGAATTGTGCTCACATTTCATTTAATCAAAGGAACACATAAAAAAAAAAGATGCAACTTAAGCACATGACAGGGATCTGTAAATTTCACCTTTAATCCATTAAAAAAAAACACTGCTTTTATGTGAAAGAAAGTTGGAGAGGGGGAGAAGAGCCTTCTGATTCTGTAGCTGAAGGATTACGCTGTAGGTTGGCATTTTGACAATATTAACCTCATTAGAGTTGGAATGTACTGCTGCATTCCTGCACTGAAGGGTGGATGATGGTCAAAAAAGCAGGCTGAATCTCAGGAGAGGAGAGAGGGAGTGGAAAAAAGGGAGGACTCTTGGCAGAGAAAGGCAGGGAGATCTCTCACTGTTTATAAAATTAAGTGGCTTAATGAGTCTTGTAGATTGCCTCCCCTCCCTCCCTCCCTCCCTCATTCCACACACAAATAGGACTTGGTTTCTGTGTTTAGTCATCTCCTTCCCAGAAGTGCACCTGAACAGTCATGTAGTGGTGTGTTCTCTTCAAGGTACAAATTAGCTTGAAATCTCCTCAGCTCATGTGCAAAGATTTAATGCACACTAGGGTGCACCTGCTAGCTAGCAGAGCAGTTTGACAGGCTCTCCGCTGCTGGCATTGCAGGGGTGGACGAAGGGTAGAATAACAGGATGATAGAGTTGGAAGAGACTGCAAGGCTTCTGAGTCCAGCCCCTACCATGCAGGAATACACAATCAAAGGAATACACAATCCTCACGGACACGGATGGCCATCCAGCCTCTGTTTAACACCTCCAAAGGAGGAGACTTCACCACACTCTGAAGCAGTATATTCCACTGTCAAACTGCTCTTACCATCAGGAAGTTCTTCCTAATTTTTAGGTGGAATCTCTTTTCTTGCAGTTTGAAACCATTGCTTCATGTCCTAGTCTCTAGAGCATCCAAAAACAAGCCTGCTCCATCTCCCATATGATATCCTTCGACTATTTAAATTTGGCTATCATGTCACCACTAAACTTTCTCTTTCCCAGGCTAAACATACACAGCTCCCTAAGCCACTCCTCATAGGGCATGGTTTCCAGGCCTTTTACCATTTTGGTCACCCTCCTCTGGACACATTCCAGTTTATCAATGTCCTTCTTGAATATGGTGCCCAGAACTGGACACAGGATTCCAGCTGACATTTGACCAAAGCAGATTAGAGTGCCTTCTTGTTCCTCAGTGCTGGCTGTGCTTGTGAGTAACTTTAATTCTGTGCAGTGGCAGAGAAGCAGGCACTCACCTTTAGGGCTAAACTGCACGTGTTGCAGAACATTTCTTTGTATTTAATGGCAGGATTTTGTTGGGGGAGGAAGTTGAGATAATATCAGTTGTGATGGACTCACTCATTATTGGGATTGCATCAGGCTTCTAATGAGAGATCTAATCCTTTCTCCTCTGCTCGGGTCCTACAGAAAATCTCTTTTTCTGAATTTGGTCTTAGTTTTGCAGAGGAGGAATCCTGCACCGCTCATGGGGAGCTCTCTTCCATTCAGGGACTGGCCCAAGACTTTTATCTTAATTATTTATTAATTAAAACATTTATACCCCACCTTATATGTGAGGATCTCTGTGCAGAATAGAGTAGAATAAATTTGGAAAATTTAAAATAATGTAAAGCGATGAAGATAAACTAAAAGCTAAATGCACATTGAATGAATTAACGCTTAAAATGAGACAGTTTAAAAACAGGGAAAATCATTTAAAACGTGAGACCAAGAAGGAGCAGGAGCAGGAACAAGAGGAAGGTACAAATTCTTCCCAGATTCTGTAGCCGCCTCCTGCAGGCATCCATCCCTTCCATCTACGTATGGAAGCTGATTTGACTAGCGGTCGAATTGTACTGCAGTATTGGTGGCAAGACACTGTTTCTTCCCATCCACAAGGACAGAAGCTGAGAATGTGCAAAGCAGGCCAGAAGTAACGGTAGAAAAACTGCTGCCACCTACTGCCCCACTATTCAGGATGTGCTCCCTGAGCAGAGTCTGGAGCCCTATTTTTAAAGAGTTGGAAGTATTAGTATTAAAGGACAAATTGAAGACAAGTTCCATTAATTTGACAAGAGTTCTGCTCCTTCATCAGTTCTTGCCTACAGAGGCTCACCGCTCGCTCGCATGCACACACAAACACATACCCTGCTTGCAGAGTGAACTGAGAAGGGGGAAAACGTGCTAAACTGGCTAAGAGACTTTGCAAGCAGCTTTTTAAACAATTCCATTTTCTGACACTGCTCTGGTCCCTAACCTGTCAGATAGGTGGGGAAGCCTGTACTCTTTTCTCAGAGAGCCAGCAGTTTGAGAAGTAGTTTCTGGTGGTTTGAGAAGTCACATTCTCTCAGCCTCAGAGGATGGCAAAGGGAAACCCACTCTGAACAAAAGTTGCCAAGATAACCCTGTGATAAGTTTTTCTTAGGGTTTGCCATAGGTTGGAAATGACTTGAAGATACACAACAAACCCTAGTCCAATTTTTAAAAAACCCACTGCCTGTGTTTTGAGGGGCTATACCTCTGGAACAAGAAGGGCTGAAAAATTGGGGTTGTGGATTTGAATACACTTACCTATATGCCGTTTAACTTAATGAGATATACTTCTGAGTCAACATGTATCAGACTGTGATGCATATCACCATGTGGGATATGGCCACCATGCTATTTTCCTTGGAATGAGAGGAAGTAGGGATGTGAAGAATATTTACAAATTTTCTTGTTCCTCTCAAGAAAAGGTGTCTCAACACATCTCAACATATTTGGAGAATTTTTTGTACTTTTTTATTATTTATTATTTATTTATTTATTTAATATCCTATTTTTCTCTTCATACAGGATCCAAGGTAGCTTACAAGCATTTTAAAAAACAAGCATTTAAAGAACATTTTTTTAACATTCCATTTCTTTTTCTGGATATTCTTGCAACAACTTCCTTTTGGCACAAAAACTGCTGTGCTTTGTGCAAAAAAGTATTCCCACCCCACATTTCCTGTCCTAAAATGCAAAAAAAGTTTGGAAACATGCAAAAAAAAAAAATTCATCCAGTAGAGCAAAAATCTGATTTTTCCCCATCTGTGTGAGAAAACAAACTAAGCAAAAACTTTCATTGCTAGTAGAAGTCCATGTAGCATCAGTTTCCATTTTGTTACTGCCACATAGAGAATCTAGGGTAACAGAGACCTGTGTTGGCTAACTGTTCCAATGATTATTTTAAATGCAAGGAGATCCTTTAAAAGAAGAAAAAGGAGTTCAATGAAAATTGTTTAATTAAGTAGTTAATATTCAGTTACTAACATTAGAAGAATGGGGAGAGGTTCAACAGACGCTGCTAAAAATGTCACATGTCCTACCAGTTCCTCTGTTTCCTTTTCAGATAATGAATACGTATTTATTGACCTGGAGCAGAAACTTTGTAAATACTTTCCAAAGGAGTGGAAGAAGGAAACAAGCAAAGTATGTGCTGGCAGGGCTTGTTTTTGACACTGAATTACTGACAAATATTGTACACGGAGATTTTGATTGGAAACTAAAACTAATGTTCATTTTTTGGCCCAATATCAATCTTCTTAATGATACATTTCAGCTCATTATTGTGGCTAATGTTCTTAGAATGTTTTCCTATCCACATTCACCCCATGCAAACTCTCAAATAAGTGTGCGTTGTGTTACTGTGTGCATCAGACTGTGGCTTGGGCACTTTACACGTGACACATTTGTAGCACTATGATTCCTCTTTAACTGTCGTGGCTGCATCCTGTGGTGTCTTGGGTTTTCTAGTCTAGGGAGGCACTAGAGCTCTCTGGCTGAGAATTCTAAATGTCCCTCCCATAATTCCATAGGATGGAACCATGTCAGTTAAAGTAGGAACACAGTGTTATAAGTGTGTAGTGCGAAAGGCCTCTTACTGAGGAGTGTAAGCATGTCGTCCATCCACTTGTATTTGCAGTGTTTCTTTGTAGACCTGATTGATTTGGTGCCAGTTTGCTGTATTACTGATGTTTAAGCTTTATTATTATTAACAAATCAGCCATAAATTTTGTGACAAGACATTCTACATTCTTTTATCATCTACATTCTTTTCTGCTAGCCGTTGAGGCTCTCCTTTAACAGTGATGTGATCTGCTGCAGTTGACATTTGAAGCTTGTCATAGCTAGTACAGCTATGGAGACCACTTGTCGAAACTGTCAGCCATCAATCAAGGGCAGAGGTAGAAAGATACGACAGGCGCAGTAGCCAATTTTTGACTCCATGTTTTGTTTCTTTCTTTGTTAGATTTATAACCTACCTTTCTCCTGGGATGAGAGCCAAGGTGTCTGTACCTTTTCTATGCCATTTTCAGCTAGAAATCACAACTAGAAATCACAACTGCTATTTTCCTTAGCTGATTTTCCAAGAGGGTCGTGGGGAGTTGTGCAGGTAGTTGGATGATTGGAAATCACCGCCACTCTAACCATTGGTGGTCACACTCCTGCTGTCACTGCTAAAATTCAGCCACTGCCACCTCCAGAGTTCCTGCTGCTGCTGCATTTACTGTTCTTTCTGGTGTAGGAACTCCCAGGACACTTGTTCTCTGTGGCCCACAGTTTGAGAACCTTTGTATTAGGAATAAGGCACTTGCAAAGCAAAGATGCTCCAACCCTTGCTAATGTTCATGATAACTGAAGGTGATATGATTACAAAATGAATTGAAGAATTTAAAAAATAATTACATGTCTGAAATAGGAATGGAAAGAGTTCAAAATGTTAAGTGCTGGAGAAGAAATCAGATTCAGTTTTGATATGGGATATTTGTCTAATTTCCCTTTTCTACTGTCTCTTTTTAAAAGGGAACCGAGAAGTTTAGCCCTCCCTTGGTTGCTTTCTTCAGAGTACAGTACTACGTAGAAAATGGACGGGTCATAAGGTATAGCTGTCTTATTATTTGAAAAGAACTCTGTTAATTGTGTATTCTGTCTGTCTGTCTTTTCTTTCTTTCTTTCTTTCTTTCTTTCTTTCTTTCTTTCTCTCTCTCTCTCTCTCTCTCTCTCTCTCTTCCTTTCTTTCAATTCTGTTTGCTGCCACTCTATGTATTGTTCAACTTCTTCCATCATCATGCCCTCGAGACAAAACTTGGAATTAACATGTTGATTAACTGGTTGAGTTATTAATTTGCTAGATATTTCTACTGATGTAATCTAATTTTCTACATTCTCCAATTAACACCAAAATTAAAAATAAGCTTTAGTAAATTAAGTCATTACAGTTCATTAGGATGGGTGCCTTTCCCCGCTGTCTCAGAAGAAGAAATACCAGAAGTGGAAAAAATGCATCACATGGCTCTGTTGTTGGGCAGGCTAACCAGTGTGATTTCTTTGGGGGAAAAGCAGAGGGGATGGGGAGAGAGAGAATTTTCAGAAGCTGGTTATGGAAAAAGAAGCTGGTTCTGGAAAAGAAAATAAAGAGAAGATAATGAAAGGAAATGAAGAAGAAAAAAATGAGTCTTGGAATTGAACGAGGTTACAGTGCAGGGATGAGTTGCTTGCTTAAGCAGGAGACCAAGGACCTCAAGCAGTCAGGGCCACCCCAAAATGCCAGACCTTTTAGGCCTAAATAGTTTCTACTGTGTATTATTACATAATATTATTTATAATTAATAGTGTGTAATGTACAATTATTATATCATTGTGTATCACTCACACAGTGCTAAGTTCTTGAATAATTAAGTAAAAAGTTTTCCTCAGCTTCCTGCTCCGTTATCTCCTCACCCTTCCCATTCTGCCTTTTACCTACCCCCTTCTTCTCTGCATCTGGTTATATACTTTGACAAGTCTGATAATATTTGAATTTGGAGCAAAAAGATAAAGCTATCAGAATTCATGACCTACTTCCCCATTATATGTTTCCAGACATGTTAGATTCCAGTTTCTGTCATCCACACTTGCGTCCCTAGGAAGGGAATTCAAAACTTGGGAGAAACCATCAAGAAGATTCTCTCTGGTATTCCTGCTACATGAGATTAGCTAACTTTTTTTTAACAAAGATATTTAAGGATCTTAGGGCGATTCACACAGATGTCTCTGATCCTCAGAAATCTTTTTTTTTTCATACAAACTATCTCAGTGATTCAATTAGTGTGAACATAACAGGATATTTACAAAGATCTGTGGTCCTTACCACCCCAGCTTGTTGCTAGCAGCTTGGACAGTGAGTTAAAAGCATCTCTAGGATGACCATACATCATAGAAAATCCTTCTCTAACCTGTCACCCTCTCTTCAAATATATTATGCTATACATCCCATCAGCCTCATTTGGAGTATTAATGGCACATGTGTTCTATGGCAGGTACATTCTCGTCTTGGCTTACTTTGATAGAGCTATGCACTTTACCTAATTTTTTTGCAGGAGTATAGCTGTGTAGCCTTGTGTAGAGTCTGTCTCAGGTGTGTGTTTACATTCCCAAGTGCCTTCATTTTGACACCAGTGTGCAGTAAAATGCAAGAGCAATCACAAGTAGCGGCTTGCTGTTATGGCTTTCTGTTTGCATCTATATCAAGAGCAACATCCTTCTTTTTCTCCCAAGGTCTTCTAATACTGGAGAAAAGAAATATCACAGGGTGAAGCGGGGAAGTACTCACATAGAGTACAGGATGGATATAGTGCAAATTGAATGAATTTGATGATGTGGATTCCACAAAAGTTTGTGCTGAAATATATCTGTTTGTCTCAAAGGAGCTGTTAGATCCCTCCCTCTGTTCACCATCCCTTTCCTTCCTGCACAGTACAAAGCCACTTTGCCGTTGGGAAGCTGGTTCAATTCAAAATGGGCAACTGTCAAAGTAAATATTTTGCATCATAGCTTCACGCTGTTACTGGAAATCTTGGGAAAGTCATGAGCATGGAGGTTTCAGGACGATTAACATTCAACTTTTAACCTGGATGAACATTTTGTGTTTGTATCTGAACAAAGCTGTTCCTCTTTTACTTCCAGGATCATCTTGAGTTCTCCCTCTTCTGTCCTTAACTCTGTTTCTTCCTTCTTCCTTCTACTGTTTTCAAAAGCTTCTTAATGGAAACAAAGCCATGTAATTATGCTGCCTCCATAAAACATATATGTCTCCCTAGTCACAATGCTAGAAAGGTATCTTTGTTTTGAGAAGGTCTCTTTGTCCTTTTCAGAATGCATCTGTCAACATGACCTTCAAACATTACTTGCCGCACAATGGATAATTCTGTCTTTCTTCATTGCAAATGGCTCAATTCAGTGCTCTGAAAGAATACAGAAGAACTTACTTCTGTCCTCACCCCCAACTGTTTAGATATCATGTAGGAAGTCTGTTCAGTCCTTTCCACACTATTGACAAGGCACATGAGGAAGAAGCCAGGCCTTCTCCACTGCTGGTAAAGTCCCGTGTCCCCTTCTTTTCATTGGCACACATCTGTATTGGGCCCAGCTGCCTACTATTGATATATTGCATGAAGATGGTTGCAGATCATAAGGAGAACAGGCTTTCCCTATGCAAGTGTGCCCCATACTTGGACAGCAGTGAGTGGAGTCAGTAGGCATGACCCACCTTTCCACCTCATGTGATTATCAGTTAGAAGGGTTATACTTCCTGCAAAAGCAGGAAGTGATGTCAACAGTAACCTAGAACCTTTAGTGGAAATGTTGTTTGAAGATAGTGCAATTTTTTTACCAGAATGAGTTGTCCTGTGTTTGTAAACAATGTTTGTAAACACTGTAAACAGGAATCTATTTGTAAATGTTTGCCAATTAGAAAAAGTCAGTCAAATTGTAAAGTAGGATTCCCCAAGCCTCATGCTCACAGACTCAAAAAGACACATTGCCCAGTATCCTGTTATGGCATACAAAAGTGTTAGTCCAGTGTAGGCCTGTGTATGGTTTTTGTTTTATTGTTTTTTGGGGGTGTTGCAGATGATATCGTTTTCCTCCCTCCACAGTGACCAATTCATCCCTTCCAAGAGTCACAGTTTTGCTGCAGTAGCCCTCCTGAACAGACATTCTGTGGCTGGTGCAGAGCTTGAGAGGATGAGAGAAACATCTGGCTACATACCAATAGCCAAGCTATGTCCACATATCCACATGGTGAATAACTGTGTCATCTGCTGAGACCTTTGGACTATGTCATTGTTCTGCGTCTGGCCACAGAGCCTGTGAGGGCTTATGGGAGCGGGTGCTATCACAGCAAAATGATGAGTCTTGGAGATGAAAAAAGACAGGGCCATAGTGAAGTTCTACCTGTGGAACTTTTATGGTATGCTCAGTGATGTAGTATGTTGGCCATTGTGTTAAATATGTAGAGTGCAGCTCTAGATAGGTTTAATGGGTATTAAGATTTTATTGATCTGTTGGTTACTTCAGAGTAAATGCTGGGTCCCTCATCTACAGAGGGATTGCATCCTACACCACAATCCTGAAAAGAAAACATCTTTTGGTGCCATATAGTGATAATTGGGGGCGGGGGGAAGACCTCAATTGTTGCAAAGGATTTTTTAAAAAAAACTATTGCAGGGAGCAGGCAACTTTTTTCCCAGAAAAACACACAAGAAGGAACTATAAATAGCAATAGCATTTATTTCTATACCACCTATCAACTGAGTGTTATCTAAGCGGTTTACAATGTATTTTTAGCTAATTGCCCCCAGCAAGCTGGGTACTCATTTTACCGACCTACGAAAGGATGGAAGGCTGAGTCAACCTTGGAGCCTGGCAGGATCGAACTCACAACCTTGTGATTGCAGTACTGGCATTTAACCACTGTGCCACCAGGGCTCCATAAAACCTTCCCATGCATTGTCCACTGCACTGACTTTAAAATCATATAATTTGGCCGGAAGCTAAACTCTTAATGACATGTATCTGATCTTCCTGAAATACAAATCAGCCAAAAACTAAACTAAGAATCCAGTGCAGTGTAGTAGGGGTTCTGAGTGTTGGACTAGGACTCTAGGAGACCAGGGTTGAAAACTCCACTCAGCCATGGAAACCGCCTGAGTGACCTTGGGCAAGTCATACTCTCTCAGCCTCAGAGGAAGGCAACAGCAAGCACCTTCTGAATAAATCTTGCCCAAAAAAGTCCTGTGACAGGTTTGCCGTAAGTCAGAGTCAGTTTGAAGCAAATATCAAGAAGGGGCAATACTCCTTGTTGACTTAGTCTGAAAGAGGTTTCCAGGGCATTCTGTAAACAATATAGTGATTAATGGTGATAAAATAAGCCTCACCTACAGTTTTTCCTCAGAATGATAATTGTCTAACAGCAGTTTCTGTTTATATGCCTCCCCATTCCTCCTTCCACAATTTTGCTTTTGTTTTTAATGTGTGTTTTTCTGTATTCTGCAGTGACAAGGTAGCCCGGCACTATTACTACTGTCATCTCAGGGAACAAGTCCTGAGGTCTCGGTGCACAGACAAAGAAGAAATCTACTTTCTCCTGGCTGCATATGGTCTGCAAATTGATGTGGGTGACTACCGGGAAGACTTTCATAGAGAGAACTATTTTGAACCCCAGACTTATTTTCCACAATGGGTAAGTATCACAATATGTGCGTGAAACAAAACTATTAAGGCATGAGGCTCTGCAGGAAGAATAAAACTTAAGAAGATTTTCTTTTCCAAGCCTTCTTACCCCTCCTCTTATCTTCCCTTCCCCTAAGTTCCTATCAAGTCCACATGAATTAACAGATTATCTGAATTCACCTTCTGTGACAAGATGTTTACCTCCCCAGATTGCAGCTTCTGGCACTCACCCCAGCAATGCTCCAAAGGCTCTCCCAGCTGTAGGTTGTTGTGGGTTTTGCAGGCTTTGAGGCCATGTTCTATTAGTATTTTCTCTTGACGTTTTACCTGCATCTGTGGCTGGCATCTTCAGAAGATCTGAAGATGCCAGATCCTCTGAAGATGCCAGCCACATATGCAGGCGAAACGTCAGGAGAAAATACTAATAGATCATGGCCTTGAAGCCCCGAAACCCACAACAACCTATGGATTCCAGCCGTGAAAGCCTTTGACTTTACATCACTCTCCCAGCTCTTTGGAACAGATTGAGCCAATGTGGCATAGTGTTTTGAGCATTGGCCCATGACTCTGGAGACCAGGGTTCAGTTTCTGTCTCAGCCATGAAAATCTGCTGCGTGTTTTTGAGCATGTCACACACACTAAGCCCCAGAAAACCCCATGATAGAGTCACCTTAGGGTCACCATAAGTCAGAAATGACTTGAAAGCAAATAACAACAACATCAACAACAGAAGGGACTAAGGGAGCAAGAGAGAATCCCTTCCCCCGTCATTCTACTGACAAAAGCAATTAACTGTATTTTTTAATTTATTCAAAGTATTTCCTACCCCCTCTTAAATCACAAAGCTTCACAGGCTCACAGAGCATCTTACAATTGGCTGGTGTGGCAGTTCCATCTCTGCATGGTGTAGTGGTTTGAACATTGGACTACAACCCTGAAAACCAGGGTTAGATTTCCCACTCAGCCATGGAAACCCACTATTTGACTTTGAATACAACATACACTATCACCCGCAGAAGAGCGTGCAGGGTCTCCATAAGTCAGATACAATTTGAAGGCATATAAGAACAGCAACAGCCTTCAAGTCGTCTGTCTACTTATGGTGAGCCCGTGAATTTCATACTCCAAGGTGGTTTTCCTTTGCCTTCCACTCCAATCTAAATGAGACATGACAACAAGGCAAGAGAGATGGTCAGGTGGGAATTAAGTTTGACTGCTCCTGGCTGTTCTCCTTCTCTATCAGAGGCTACAGCAGTGGCAAATTGGGACCAAAGCATGATGGAGATATGCTGGCTGTTTTCTTTCTTTCTCTTTCTTTCTTTCTTTCTTTCTTTCTTTCTTTGAGGCCACAGCAATGAGAGGTGAAGTGGAAAAACTAATAATAATCATATGTAATCCTAAGATTGTTTCGAACATGTTGTGATGGCAAGCATGCTCCTCCCCACTTCAACCTTTGACTCCTTGAAAGCATCTCTCCTGAGGGCCAAGTAGATAGTGAAAAAGGCCTGTGGAGGAGAGGGAGGGGCAGCTACAACAGGATGAGATTTGGAGGTGCAAGCAAGATACTTCTGTCCATGGGACCACCCCATCCCACCTTTCCTGAAAGTCCCCCAAGTTTCAGAAGAAGTTTTTTCCCCGATGGTTGCTACAGTGGAGAGGAGGGAACAGGGAATTCCCCTGGCACAAGCTTGGCACTGGATGCAACTCATTGTCATGAACACTAGGAAATCGTCTCCAAAAGAGATGGGCATGTCAAAACATTTCCCACTTGCAAGTTCTTTTTCTGGCAGAGTACTTCAATCCCAGCCTATACTTGCCTCACTCTTAGAATTATTGTTCTCAGATCAGTATGGCATAGATTCCTTGTGGAGGAATAGGGCAGAGTATGATTTTTTTTAAAAATCACTGCCATCTGTAAATACACCAAACTTCAACCCTGATTGGAACTGTGTTGCTCTTCGTCTGCAAATTGGTGTAATCATTTTACCACCTGAGATGGCACCCAATACCCCATGAACTGTTTCTCTCCCTTCCCTCAGGCCACTGGAAGGTGATGATGCATGAAATATTATTCAGTTCCTTGGCTCAGGATTGTTGCTACATGGTGGATGACTGTGAGGGGCGTGGGTGTGAAGCAGAAAGTGGGCAGTCTGGTTTGGGAGTCTGGCTCCTAGACTCATGGCACTCAGCTGAGGAGTTAAGAATGATCAGGCCCTGTGGCAGTGAGATAATTGGAACTGTGTAGATTCTGGTGAGAGAGAAAGAGAGACAAAGGGAAGCATAGTGTGGCTACCAGAAAGAGCCTCTCTAATTAAAGGGAATAGAAAACCTTCAGGCAACCCTTCCAAGAGCTTATTATGGCCTTGCAAAAATACATTTTTCACTATTGAGCAGTGCCCAGGGGAATTAAAACTGGAGTCTGCAGTGTTACCCAAGGCCAGGTTTTATTATATGTACTTTAGATCATCAAGACTAGAAGAAATACCTCCTGCTTGGGTAAAGATACCTTTCTTAACACCAGAACTCTTAAAGAGCCTCCACATGGTGAGAAGTCACCAGATGACACTAGTGTGATACAGTGGTATGGTAAATTTGAAGTGTATTTGCTCATTTTGAATCTCTATAGCTAGGCTTCTAAAAAGAGTCACCAAGATACAAGTAGCTATGTTTATCCATGTCAACAAATCAGTTTCAGATGTTTTCCTTTTTCCTAGGAGTGGGTCTTTTGTACAGTTCACGAATCTTAATTGCCCATTCTAGACCGAGGTAGCTCATGTAACTCATAAAATAAGAATAGCTCACAAAAGTATGTTGCTACTGGGAAAAACTGTTCCCTTATTCCAGATGACCTGCAACTGTAAGAATTTCTGCTGGGATCAGAAGAAACAGAGAAGCTGGGAGGGATGGCAAATGATATTATCATCTCAGCTAAACCGAAAGTCCCAGCACTCCAACCATGCAAGGTCTGGCTCCACTCCACCACTAGTGTGATGTCTGCTGCAGTCACCTGCAGAAATCACCTTTTCAGGTCACTCCAGCACTGCCACCTGCTGGCTGAGACTTTCACTTCAGAAACACCTGACCTTTTATTTTAAAAAAACCCCAAAAAACAAGATTTTAAATTATATTCCTCCCACCCAAGAAAAGAGAGTAATACAGAAATTTATGTTTCATATTGAAGTCCATAGCAATAATACATAATTTAAGGACATCAAAACTGTTTCCTTACCTAGCTAACCCAAATGATTTGGAATATCTTCAGAGATCCATCCTTATCTCTCCTCCTCCCCAGTATTCAATGATCCAGTTCCACATTATAATAAAATAATGTTTTTCTTTCTTTCCTTTAGCTGTTTGAAGTTTATTAGGCATTTTTTTCAATCAAAACTAACTGCCACACTTTACTGTACTAGGCCGTCAAAGAGATCTCTTTTAGATTGTTCTAAAATTGAGTAATGGCCACCTTGGCAGCTACTAATAAATAAGTAGTTAAAGGTTTATGAGATCCCTGTGCATTGAATTATCTGGGGCAGAAAGCCTGGAAGAGCTACTTCTAGAGACTTTGCAAGATACTGGTTGATAATACAGTAGACCCTTTGTATCTGGGGGCAGGTTTCCATCCCAGGAATCCCACAAATGGGAAAAATCATGAATGCTCACATCCCGTATTATCAAATGGCAGCAGTGTGTGCTGGGACACCCTCAAGTACCCATGTACACATCACCATCATTTTAGGTATAGGATGCAATGGTCCACAATCACTTAATTGGCTGATCCAGAGATTGCTTATATGGAAGCTCAACTATATATTTACTGCATCCCAGAATTTGAGTACTTTACTACAAAGCCATTATAAATGTTGAAAAGAAGCCTTCATTTTTCAGTCTCAACAGCAAAGGGATGAAAGAGGGAGGTTTATCTATGGCCATTTCTGCACTAAACTGTTACAGTGCTATTATTCCACTTTCAACATCCTTTGGAATTCCTGGGGCCCCTCCCAGCATCCTCAGGCCCCTCACTAAACTGTAAACCCCAGCATTCCATAGGATGTTGAAAGTGGAATAATAGCACTAGAACAGTCTAGTGCAGAAATGGCCTGTGAAATTCACAGTAGAATAAAGTGCCATTTAAGTAGGATTTTAGTGTATTTTTTCTTATTGAAACAGAGACACTTTGAAAAGGGAAATTACCCAGCACAGTATCTTGTTTTTCTTTATCTAGGCAAACATCCCAATCAGTCTTCCATACCCTTCTATCTGAAGTATGCATGGGAGAACTGACCTTTACCGATACCAAGAAACTAACTGCCTTTTACCATTTTACTCTATTTCTTCTTTAAAAGTAAACAAACAAACAAACAAATAAATAATATAGATCTCTTAAGAGCCAGCGTTGAAGGATACACGAGTCTCTTTAATGGCTGCATGAAAGGACAGCTTCTTACATTACTGAATTACCATGACAGAAGAAGCTCACAATTTTTTTTAAAAGCTGTTCACTATTAATTTTTATTTTACTATTAACTTTAATTTTGGGTTGTAATCCCATGTGAATCTAACAGTATTGGCCTCTGAAACCTTAAGCACTGTTCTGGCCTGCTACCCGGCAGCGTCTGCCACCCCTTGGTCATCTTTCCGTAGTAGCATCAATCAGTAGGCACCACTTTGATGAGAAACAGAGGGCTGACTAACAGATAAAATAGGGAGTTGTTTTCCTGTAGCAGTTGTGAAGAACGAATTTCATGAGCTTCTACTTTTTTGCTCTAGTGAGGTGGAAAAGTTTGCAACTGCTGACTTTCCCTTTTCCAGACTGAACTTTACCTTACTTGACTTGAGGGCCATACTTAGAAGCAATAAATGATATTTCCAAAAGTGTTATTTGGATTCTTTGGCCCAAATCTTGGTGTCTTACGCGAACACCATTTGGTAGTTATGCTGGTGTAAATACTTTTTCTGTCGTTGTGCAAAAAACAAAATATCCATTATCTTCGTTTGCAACATTTTTCCTCACCTCTGCAATGGGAGGCAGATGGTGCCAAGCTACAGCTCCACCCGCCCCTGACCTCAGTGGCCACTAATTGGCTGTGGGAGGAGGTATCTGGGAAGGTCCTTCTATGCCAGCTGCCATCCTCCTAGACTTCCACGTCTTAGTCTTAGTCTTAGTCTCAGTCTTAGTCATTTGTTTTGTTTTGCTTTTGCTTTGTAATTAAAAAAAAAACACCATTTAAAAAGTTCCTGCCAAGTTTCCACTTGGCAGATGATAAACACTGACTACTCTTTCTATGGCTATTTATTTATTTATTTATTTATTTAAAATGTGTATGCCAACCTTCAGTCTTTTCAGGTTTAAAATTATCTCACAATAGAAGTAATAAATTGACAATTAACTTCAAAACCCTAGAAGCGAAATGGAGCAGCAACAGGATTGAAGTGTCTGGGAACATTTTAGGAAAGAATAACAACTGTTTTACATGGCACCAAAAAAACCCTGTGAAGTAGACAGTAGGCCTGTGTCTCTTTAGAGCAGGTTCCACAGCTCAGAAAGTCCTCTCCTTTGTACTTTCAATAAGGAGCCTCTGAAAGGGGTTGGACAAAGTGTGGCCCTGGGGGCTGAATACCACCCCCTGTTGTTGCTTTTGCTGCCCTCAAAGTTTCCAGACTTTCTAGACTGCACTTTCTCTGACCTCAAAATAAATACATAAAAGTGATTTGCATCCTCTGGAGACCCCCCAAAGCAGTATTTCTCCTTTTAAATAGTTGGGGGGGATGTTCTATTGAACATTAAAAAAAAGAACAACAGCTTTTTAAAACCAGAAGTGGACTTTGAACCACTTCTGATGCTTTTGGTGAGAACATAATTGGCAGTTTATGCAGTCCCTGGGCAGGACAGAGACAACAGATTATTCCCTGGCCATGCTGCAGGTGCCCATCTATACTCTAATAGAAGGAGCACCTAGAAGGAAGAAGATGATCCAAGTATCTGTCTGGGGATGATAGGAGATGTAGTCCAAGAGGATATCAGGTCAGAGAAAGCTGTTTTGTGCTTTTCAAAGTAGCCAAAAACATTTCTGAGATGGAGGCTTACCTTTACCTGAGCCTCACCTAGCACACAGGGAGTCCTATTTGTCTCCTTTCATAGGTCTGTTGAAGGGATAGTGAGGAAACAGCTGACCTTGTCTCTTTCCCTCATGACAGATAATTGCAAGGCGGGGGAGTGATTATATCCTGAAGCATGCTCCAAAGATGCACCGAGAACAGCAAGGCCTGTCAACCAGAGAAGCTGTCCTCAAGTATGTCAAGGAGTCATGCTTGCTGGAAGATGTGCCTGTCCACTTCTACAGACTGCAGAAGGTTGAGCAAAACAGCTTCTTTTTTTTTTTTTAAATACAAGAAACTTGCATTTGAAAGCTGGCATCCTTGTCGGGTTCTTTAAAAAAACCAAACACAAAACCAGAAGTAAGCTGTGCATATTGGGTCTGATCCAGTTCCTGTTCCAAGGGCAGGAATATTCCTTGAGCAGAATTCCACTAAGAATGCTCCCATAGGTAGAAAAGGGAAGATTCAGATTTTTACTATTTCTCTCCTGGCTCTGCAGTCTTTTTAGTGCCACGTTCTCTACTCTTCCAGAGCAGATTCAGGAAAGCACAGGAATCTGCTTTCGAAAGGAGGACCTGGCAGAGACTGACCTTCTCTGCTGCACAAATGGGATGTCCCTGCTGAGTCAGAAACTTCTTGTAGATAGGAGGAGCCCTTCCACCCCCAGGAAGCAAATTTTGGATCCAACCCATTATGTTTTAAGCCAGGGTGGGGACCTCACGTGGCCTTGCAGATCAGTCCTTACCAGCCTAGGTGAAGGTTGAGGGATCATGGAAAATAAAAATTGTTAAACATGACATGAAAAAAAAACCTGGTACAGTTTGTACCAAACATGCATCTCCTTTGGAGGCATATTGAACCTGGCGTATTGAACCTCTAGAACAGCGGTTGGCAAAGTTTGGGCCTGAGGTCACATGAAGACCCTCTACAGCAGTTTTGCTGCCTTCGATTTAGATAGTCTAACAATATCTATAAGGCCTGATGTTTTCCCACCTAGCCCTGGGCTATAATTAATATTATTGAAAAGGACTCAGCTTAGGGACAAATTATTCACTGGAAGCAAGTGGTCTTCTGAAGGAATTGCCAGCCACAAATTATAATTCTTTACCTATGGTTGTGCGTTGCTCTCCATAGCAGCAAGAGGAAAACCTTGCCTGTGCCATTTTTCCTGGTACAGGATTCTATCCCATGTTTGCTCTTTCCTCCCAGTAGAATCTCTGTGTTGCTGGATATTGCTATAAGTATAAGCTGCAAAGAGATACAAGAGGCTGCAAGAGCTGACATACCTTGTGCCCACAAATGCAAAAGAGCTGAAATTGGTTGTTTTAATACTTGAGTTCCTGTTTGACTTGAAATACTGAAGGGTGTGGATCGATGTCAGAGTCCTCTTTTTTCATGCAATTAATAGACAGACTCATGGTATTTATTTTTACATGTTATGTCCCTTTCTGTGATAGTCACAATGATCAATTTCTGTAAAAGGCTAGAATGAAAAATAGATCATTGTTTATGACATAGGGTGAATTTCTAATTCAAGACATGAAAATACATTGTAAATGATTGCATCATCAGAGGAAGACCATAGAAAAGTTATTCCTGTTAACTACAGTTCCCAGAATCTCCCACTAGCATGGCGAGTTCTGAGATTTATAATTCAAAGAATTTAGTTTTCCGAACTCTGACCACAGTAAGCTCTTTACAAAGAGAAAGTATGTCTCTGTTGGCCAAGTAGCTCAGTAAAAGAGAAATGTAGATTATTAATTCATATAGCTAGGGAAGGAGACACAGAATTACATGAAAGCCACTATTTGCCATATACTGGGGCTCTGTGTTGACAAAGTCAAAAGTTGGCCAAAGAGGACTCCAGGTACTCTGCAGACCTCAGTTTTGCAGTACTTGTGGTGGTCTTGGTAATCTTTTGGAACAAGAGTGGGAACCTTTGGCTTTCTATGTGTTTTCAGTTATAGCTCTCACAATTCCTTGCTATTGGACATGCTGGACAGGACCCAGAATCTCCAACTCAGGGAGAATATTCTCCCACAGTTGGTTGTACTCTATCAAAAGGATGTACAAGGTTTATCCACTCTCAACTGCCAGGTCCTCCTCTAGAAGGATCTGATATCGTTCCTTTGTGCATTGTGAAGAAGCTTTGGACAAACAAACCAATTATACAGAAAAGCAATAAGAGGAAGATTATTCTGCACTTCCTGTGCAAGTTTCTCATTGCAGCAACCAAGTATTGGTAGAATTTCTGAATAAAAAGTGCTAATCCTGATCCTGGATTCCTGTGCAAACACCAATTTGCAACAAGAAGAATGGGGCATCTCTAACATCTCTGCAGTTTAGGCCCCTCCCTAACTGCAAACCCCAGGATTCCATAGGATGCTGAAAGTGGAATAATAGCACTATAAGAATCTAGTGTGGAAATGGCCTAAGAGTGTGAAAACCCAGGTTCGGTAGGAGCTGGTGGCTCTCGTAGTAGGTTAATACATCTGATCCCGGTTCTTTAAAGGTGCTTATTCAAGGTGCTGTACTTACTTTGAGTATACTTCAGCTTCAGAATTCTGGATTGTGAAGCTTACTGGCTGACCTTGCTGTAGAAAAACTGCCTCTCTGTGTAACTTACATCACAGAGCCAAATGTGAGATAAAAAAGAGGGAGAACCAAATGCATTGCCCTGAGCTCCTAAATAAATAAATACATTTTTAAAAGCAAGAAAAATAGCATTAAAAATAAGGAATAAATAAATAAAATTACAAGCAATCAGCACAGCATTACCAACCAGTAAAGCAGAAGAACTGAGCTTGCCCCTCAGCTGATCTCAGCTCAGAGACACCTTTCTGAATAAAAAGGTATTGTAGCACATTCCAGAAGATATGAGGAACTTTACTATAGCTTCAAGGCCAACACCAAAGAGCTTTGCTTTTTGTTGAGATTGATTTAATCTCACACAGTGACAGAACATAGGGCAAGGCAGGTCTCAATTGGTAGCAGCTGGCAGAGAGGAAATATGGGGAGAAATGATGTTTGTGCAGGTTCAACCTATTAAATTGCTGTAAAGGTTCAAAGTGTCACCTCTCTTTGTGCTAGGAAGGTAGTGAGTGCAAGCACTGCCCAGCTTATTTCTCTATGCTTCCAGTTTTTTCTAATCCTGGAGAAGAAAGGCAATAGCATTTTGTACCAGCTAAAGCAGGCCTGGGGAATGTGAGACATGTCAGATGTTGCCACACTACAACTCCCATCATGCTTCATGATTGGCCAGGTTGGTTGGTTAGTGAGAGGTAGTGTCCAGCAGACATCTGGAGAAGCACAAATGATTTCCCAAATCTAAGCTAAAGCTTCTGTGTCTTCCAGGTCAGCCTCACATGTGTAGTATGTTTCAATTGTCCATCTGTGGAATTACAAATGCGTGGAAAAGCATGACAAGAAACTTTTCCTCCAAAGCATTTAGCCTATAAAATAAATGTAGCTGGGCTGAAGGCAAATTAACTACAGTTTCTACCTGCAACTCTCAGATGCAGCATCAGGCCCAGAATTGTCTTAGGCTACACAATGATTCTGGTGAGCTAATGGCATCCCCATTGATCACCAAAGAGCTTTGCTTGTGGAGGGTTCCTTTTCACCATGTGTCTCTCTGTGTATTTCCAGGATAAGAAGGAAGAGCGTCCTACAATCATCCTAGGTCTGACACTTAAAGGGATGCATATTTATCAGGTAAGAAAATGGAAAGATTTTTAATGTAGAATTAACTTTGCTACTTTCTGTTCACTTTTGCTCTGTCTCTTTTTGTCTTCTTTATCACAGAGCAACTGCAACTTCTGTGTGTGCTTTAAACTTTGTAAATCCGGGGTATCAACTGCAGAGGGTCCAGAGTGCATCGTCCACTCCCACCATTTTCTACCTCCTGGCTCTGTCTGAACCGCAGTCATTCCTTTTTGGGGAGGCAAAAGGTCAATTTGGCCCTAAAAAATATGCCTTCCAAATAATGATAAAATAAACAATTGCGCTCCCTGGAAATATCTGGAGTAATGAATTCCCAGTTTTAGGCTCAAGATTGATTGATTGACTGATTTGAGATATAGGCCCAGGAAGCCTTGGGACACTACTGGATGTTTTGGTGGGCCACATGCAGCCTGTGTGCCATACAGTTCCCATGCTTGGATCATAGCTGGGGAAGCTGTGGCCCTCCAGACATTCTTGGACTCCAGCTCTGATCATCTCCGACTGTTGGCCATGAGAACTGGAGTCCAGGAACATCTGAACTGCAAACGTTCCCCAGATGTTATATAGATCTTATATTCTTTCCACTGTCTTAATAATTCCTTCCACGACCATATTGTAAACCTCACAACACCTTTGGTTTTTTGCCTTGTATTTGATTCCCTTTTAGGAAGTGAAACATGTTCGTCAGCTTCTTTATGACTTCCCCTGGTCTCATGTTGGGAAACTTGCATTTCTGGTGAGTTTTGAAAAACCCAGCCATATGCTTTGGCTTACCCACCATTTGAACCACATGATCTCTTGATGTTTCAGGGCTGGCAAATGCATAGAGATCACTGTTGTTTCTAAGCAGAATACCTATAGTTAAGAAATCACACAATTTAGGCTGTAGTCTTATGCATACGTTGTTGCTGCTGCTGCTCCTACTTCTGCTGTGTACATTTAGGTCACTTCTGACTGATGCCAAGCCTGTCACAAGATTTTCTTGCCAAAATTTGTTCAGTGACTTTGCTTTTACCTTCCTCTGAGGCTGAGAGAGTGTGACTTACACAAGATCACTCTATAGATTTCCATGGCTGAGTGGGGAATCAAACCCTGGTCTATGGGGTCACAATTCAATGCTCAGACCACTACACCATGCTGGCTATGAAATCCTATTAAATTCAGTAAGTCTTACATCTGAGTAGACATGCATAGGATTGTACTGAATTAAAATGAATCTCCTTTGTCTGCAGAGTGCAGAAATATTGCATTGCTTCTGGAAGATGCTCAGATTTGGGCAAGAGTCCTATAAGAGGACCCAGTGCAGACAATATCTTTTCCCTGCACACTTTGTGTTCAGATGGGCAATGAAGAGACTGTTTTGGATCTTTAAGGCCTTATTTGGACAAAGAAAAGGAAGCAGTCTCTTTCAGTGATTCTGAGTTGTAGGGCATTATATGAGAAGCAGCCATATCTCTGTGGTAGAAAATAGAATCATGGAATCATAGAGTTAGAAGAGACCACAGGGGCCATCCAGTCCAACACCCTGCCATGCAGGAACTCACATCAAAGCACTCCCAACAGATGGCCATCCAGCCTCTGCTTAAAAACCTCCAAAGAAGGAGACTCCACTACACTCCAAGGCAGCTAATTCCACTGCTGGACAGCTCTGATATTCAGGGTCCCAGGATCAGTTATGGACAACTGTTGCTTCAGGATCTCACGTTCCTAAGAAAGACTAACCTCAAATCCTAGAATGTGATGCCAGCCATGGTGGTCGCTACAGATAGATTGCTGCTCCCATTTTTTGGGATCTCTGGTGTTCTCTTAAACCTTTGCCTTTTTGTCCCTTTATTTCTTTCTCTTGTTGTTGTTTGTGTCTAATTTGGTTTTATGTTTTATTTGTTTCTAAATCAGGGAAAAAAATTTGTGATCCAGCCTGATGGTTTGCCTTCTGCCCGGAAGCTGGTTTACTATACCGGCTGCCCTTTCCGATCTCGGCATTTGCTGCAGCTGCTCAGCAACAGTCACCGGCTGTTTCTTAACATCCAACCTATACTTAAGCAGATCCAGATGATGGAAGATGCAGAAGGTACGTGATGGCCAATTTTGGACACTTAAGAAGGGTCAAGCCTTCTGACAAACATAGGATGAATGCAAAGTCATTAATTTTAATAAAACACTGAAAAGATTGGCAGGGTGTATCCACACTACACAGTTGTAGCACTTTGATACCACCTGAATTCTCATGACTTTATCCTATGGAAACTTGGGATTTATAGTTTCATCAGCTACTCTGTTGTCATTCAGGGGAGTGAATTAGACTAGAGAATTTGAAGCCCTCCCCTCTCCCCCCTAAAAAACTGTGAATCCCAGAATTCTGTAGGTTAGATCAGATGAAGCTATTACAGTTAAAGTGCTATAATTGTGCGGTGTAGACACAGCACAGATCAGAAAATTGTGATGCAGGTGGGACTGGAATCATTAATTGATAGGGTTGGGTACTTGACAAGATCCACGTTGTGCAAAGAGAGGCATTGTCCCATGACCACTGTAGCCTTCTGTTACCATCTGTTTTCCCCGTCAGCTCAGAAGGGTTGAGAGAGCAGATGGCAGCAATAAAAATGAGGAGGAACTTCTTCCAGCTTGCATCAGCTTTTTCTCCACTGGAGAAGCAAGACAGTGGTGATAAGGTAAAGGAGGAGAGAGGGAGGCCACTGCAGGAAAAGAGCCAACATTTCTGTGGGACTTGAAAAACTTGCCTACCTTTGATGTCATCTTCTTTGGTGGCAAATCATGCTGGGAAAAGAAATGTGGGCCCAATGCCCAATCTCCCCCACATTTTACCTTCTCAACAGTGCAACTTCACATGAAGGAGCTATGAGCCCAAACTATGACTAGGTGGCAGGATGTCCCTATATCTTCATGGGTGGAGCTACCATATGAGTCCTCTGAGGCCAGGTCAAGGTTACATAGTCTGGGGATGTGTGAAGAACTCTGTATAGAGTCTTCCCTGCATCAGACGTCCAAACTATTGGATGGAGGGCTGGACCTGGGATGAAAACACAGTCTTGCAGCCCTTTTTAATTTGCAATTGATCTTCAGAGCAATAATGCACAAAGAAAGCTAGTGATTACAACAGAACTAAGCCAGTGAGATAGCCAGTGAGATAGCCATTAAAAATAGCAGTGGAGAACATCCAGACTTCCAGGTGTCTTTGAAATGCCACTCTCATCATCTATTAACCACTGAGGTCAATGTTTCGTTCCAATAACATCTGGAAGGCAGCATGATTTTCACCCTTTTTCAGATATCTGGGATCTTTGCCTTGTTGTTTATGTGCCTTCAAGTTGTTTCCAACTTACAGCAGCCTTAAAGTGAACCCATCACAGGGTTCTCTGCGGCTGAGAGCATGTGACATGCCCAAGGTCACCCGATGGATTTCCATGGCCACAGAATCTAACCCAAGTCTCCAGGGTCATAGTTCAAACCTCTACACTATGTTGGTTGTCTTTGCCTTACAGGTTTTCAGATATGCCCTTTAAAAAAAAAAATCTATACCTTCTCATTCCAAAGTTCACGTGACTTTATTTCAAAAAATTGATGAAGTAGATTATTTGGAATCTGGAAACATTCTTAAGATCCTTTTGTTGAAGCTACTAATGAAATATATCAATATCAGAACAACAGAAAAACATGGCTGTACTGATGAATAATGAGGAAAAGCAGAAGAATGTATGGATGCAAGGCACTGGCCTTCATGAACTCACATGCTTCCTTTTGCTTCACCTTGTCTTCATTCAATAAATATGACAAAAGAGAGCCAGTGTGTCCACTGGGTAGATCACACATGGAGGTTGCCAAAGTCCACATCATTGTTTGTTCCAGGGGCTATACTGTAGATGCACATCTTGCCATAGGTGCTAGTTTGATCAGAGAGCAGTGGGGTTATGGAAAGCAGTGGAAATGAGTCAGCACATGTGACAAGAGACTGCTTATTTTATTCTCAGCTTTGCATTTCTGAAGCCAGCTAAATCCATAGCAGAATTTCCAGCTATGTACAGCTCAAGGTAAAATGTCACCATATGAAAATGGTTTGGCGTGACTTTTGCATGGGAGGTTTAGTGTGCCAGTGAACCCTTTCTTTCATTAAAGGATTCTGTTTGAATCTTGAGATGATTGTAGATAGAGGCCCATGGAAATGGTCTGTTCATTATTAGCTGTTATTATCCATAGATGAACAGAGCTTTCATACTTCATGTCAAAAGCTATGCCACAAAAACTTGAGTTCTACATTCAGAATAAATGCTGAAGTTATGCAGAAGTCAGCTTGTCCTTTTGCTAATACATCTTTCCATACATCTGTTCATCTTTTGTGCTTTCTTCTGCTCAAATCTTGCTTTCTCTCACCCCACCAACCCCCCTCCCCCAATTTGGAGTACTTTAGCAAAAGAGGTATTGAAGAGCAAGATGAGTTGTCTTTACTGCAGCCCTGGAATGCTGTTTTTTTTTATTTTGCTTCCTTTGTCAGTCCTTGATTGCTAGGGATAGTCATTCCTTGTCCACACCCCATCTTCATTCAAGCTTTTTGCAGCTTCAGAAAAGGTAGAATGGAGCCAGAATCCTCTTGGTGACTTATGCTAGTGTACAGAAGTTGCTCAAAAGATGGTTGTTTATTGATACAAAAGCCAATCAACCATTATCTTTTGAGCATTTTGAGACTTGTCCCTTGTTTCTTTCATGGATTACATTGGATACTCCCCAGTTTTCTCTTTTGACTTCTGCTAGTGTAACCAGATATTATGCCAGTGTAAGTACTTTTCAGACATTTCATAAAGAGGAATCCAGAACTTCCTTGTATAATATTTATTTCTCATACCATGAAATGGCAGCCAGACCATTACAGTTGTCTCCACCTTTGCCCCATCCCCAGTGCACATTGTTTGGCTGGGAGGAGGGTGAACAAGGAGAGCTCCATCAGATGATCACCCTCTTTCCTGGATCTTCTGCGTAACTACACTGGCAGAACTTTACCCTCTAGTGGCTTTAAATAGGATGTTGGTCCTAGTCTGTTGTGGCGCTGCGTTTGGAGTTTGTCTTAGTTATCATGCTAATAGTAGTCCCCTCTTTATTTTCACTTTTCTCCACATCCTGTCCTTTTTCTTCCAGAGAAGAAACGATATCGGGAATCCTACATCAGTGATACACTGGAGATGGATCTTGATCCATCAGACAAGCGTTCACACGACAGCGGAAGTAGCAGAAGCAGTGAGAGAAACAACCGGTTATCTCGACAATCAACAGATAGCCATGGCAGCTCCCACACATCTGGCATTGAGGCTGATTCAAGACACCGGATATCCATGGAGATGTCAGTGGATGAGCCCTTTGGTATGAGTCAGGTTCATCAGAAGGAGCAGTCTTATAGCTCAAACATCAGCTGTGGCAGCTCTGGCATTGATAGTGGTGGCAAAGAGAGAGCAGAAGATGACTCTCAGGAGGATGGTAAGACTTGGAGGGAAATGAGTGGAAGGCGGTGATATTCTGCCTCATCCCACTGCATTAAGCCAAAGCACTGGTGGTGGTCCTGGTAGTGGTTGGGTGAGTTTAGAAAGAAGATGAGTTAGTATGTTGAGTATGTCTTTTTCGCAATTTCTAGAAGTTGAATTAGCAGTAGATGAGCTAGAAGAGGTGCCAGTGGATGGGCCTCCTTTAGAAGAAACTGTCCATGAAGAGTCTGTTGATTCTCATGCGGAAAATGGTGTTTATTGCCAAGGTAAGATGATCCTTGCGTACTTCTTTGTAATTTTTCAGTCCTTTATCCTATTTTGTGGGGTTTTGTGGATTTTCTAAACAGCTAAAACAGGGTTTTATTCACCTTATACTAGTTTAAAGTAACTGAGATGCATGTACATGTTTTCAAGATTAGTTTTTGTGCAATAAACTTGCTTCAACTATCAGTCTAAATTATGGTGCTCTTTCAGTGAATGCGTACTGTTGGCTTTACCTACTTTTGCCTTTTCACTAAGCCAAATATTAAGTTCACATTTGCTATTCACATTTATCTTCTGGAAAGGCAGCCTGCAAAGAAGCATCTTAATTCTGTAGCTAAATAAATGGCCTAACTTTATATGGCTCTTGGGTTACCTTCAAAAGCCCTTTGCTTGTAATCACTTCAGGCCTCTAGCAAGAGTTGTTTATCTCTCAACAAGGAAAGAACAATGTACCAGAAAGATATAAAATGTGTGGACCAGCCCATTTGAGTCTGTTGTCCACCCAACTGTTGGCTCCAGATCCCCACACTGCTGGAATCTGGCCCTGAATAAATTATCTCCAATGAAATGCAGCTCTTGAGAAAAGAAAGTTTGCCCACTCTGCATGTTGTCTGTTGATGGAAATAATGTAAAAAGTAGCCATAGGACCAGACAAAGGAGCTGATGAGCAGCATGCTATTATGGCTTACTATTTTATACAGCTGCCATTATGGCTTATTATGATATACAGCTGTTGACTTTCTGGAGTTCTCTACACCTGAGGAAGTCTCTGTTTTCAAGGAGTATTTCTTTGCAGCTCAATATTTCACATGGTCACTTCTACTCAAGCTTGTACGTTCAGATATGGACATTCTTGTAAACTAGGAGAGAGTGCAGCCTCATATTCAGAGTCTGAAGATGAATTGCCTCTATCTAGAAGCACAGCCTTGGGCACCTCTGAGGGTTCTTGGCCTACAGAGGCAGACAGCTCCTTGCCATTATCTCACATTGCTTCTTCCTGGAAGATTTATCTGGAGACAGGGGTCATGAGAGGGGATGTGATTTGGACTTGGTCTGAGCATTGGTATAGTTGCTATGTTGGAGTGGAATCAATGTAGCAAAAAGAAAAAATGAAGTGTAGCAAGGCTACCTTCCAAAGCTGTATAGGCTTTCTTACTAAGTCAGTGCTAATAGGCATGAGTTCACAGTCCTTTCTGTGCACGCAGTTCTTAGAGTACTTTCCTTCTGAAATCCAGTTCTGGGGATTCTTGGCTGATTCTGTACTACCACTGCCCAACTGTAGGATTCTCAGTGTGACACTTGGTGCCCAGCATCCTGTTAGTGACGTGCACAAGTATACATGCACTTTGTACTTGTGTATGTCTGGTTTTGGTTGTTAGGGAGGTTGACATTCTTTTCTACTCTTCAATGACCAAAGCACCCCAGGACCTCTGATTTTGCCTCAACAGTCCCTCTCAAGAGCGATTCTGCAATTGGTGTAGAGCAGTGGTTCTCAACCTGTGGGTCCCCAGATGTTCGTGGACTTCAGTTCCCAGAAGCCCCGGCCACTATGGTCAATGCTCAGAGCTTCTGGGAGCTGAAGTCTACAAACATCTGGGGACCCACAGGTTGAGAACCACTGGTGTAGAGCATGGGGGATTGGAGAGCAGCTGGCTATGAGGCATACCCAGATGCTTCTTAGATCCTATCCCTGCACCTCTCTACCAGTTACAAAATGGTCGTTCAGAGGGACTGTTGCTGAAAATCATGAGGCCTAGCTGGATGAGCAGACTCCTCTAGCAGAGAAACACCTGTGGAGTTATTATACAACACCAGCCAATGCAGGATTTTGGTTGTTATATGTTATATTTCTCAACATACTGTAAGTTGATTTTGGACTTCATCATACACAGAGGAGTCTTACCAAAACCAGTCATGACAGACATAACTATCACTGTGTAACAAAGTATCCAGCCTTGGTACTGCAAGCTTCAAGATGCTTATTTATATCCAGTTTGCACCTCTCATTTTGTTTCGTTGCATCTTCTTTTCCTGACAGACATTAATAGGAACCATCTTTCAGTAGTGCATGTCACGTTAATAAAGGTCAAAGGCCAAAGTGTGGAATCTCTTCATCAGGTAAGGTTATGGCTGATCAACCAAACTCTCATCTCTGTGCAGGGATTCTAACCTCCCCTACACTCTCACACACAAATAACAGTATAAGAAGGATAATAGCACCTTTGAGACTTAACTAGGAAGAAAAGTGTTTCTAGTGTAAGTTTTTGTGTAATCCATCCACTTCATTAGATGCTTTCATGAAAGCTTACACTAGAAATGTCTTCTTCCCACTTAGTCTCAAATTGTGACTGGATTCTTTTGTACCCTTTTATGCTAAAAGAGACTAACATGACTATCTTTTTAAAGGCTACTAAAAAGGATGGTGCGTATGAACACGATATTTTAAATGTATTGTTTATATAAGATTTATAGTCTATCTTTCTTTAAAAAAATGAGACTAAAGGAAGCTAAATCAAATGAACATTAAAAAAGATTCATTAAAATTTCAGGCAAATTTAGAAAGCAATTAAAACACATCAGTGGAGTCAATAAACAGACTCATCCATTTAAAAGTGCCTACTGTAGAAACCCAATTTAATTTCCAAAGGCCTGCCCAAATAGATAGATTTTTGCCTATCAACAAAAGGACAAGAGGGAGAGGGCTGTCTACCTTCCGTTGAAAAGGAGTTCCACAGGCTGTGAGTGTCTGCCAAGGATGCCTTCAGTGATGTTTCCATCAAATATGTTTCTAAGTATAGCAGAACTGAAATAAGAACTTCCCTTAAGGATCAAAAATCTGAGCTAGGCTCATGTAGGGGAATATGAGACAGTACAGTATGGGAGAATAGAGTCACATTTATTCTACTTCCTCTATTGTCATCCTTATTATTTTCATCCCAATCACTCAACAAAAGTTGGAAGATGAATATGTGTAGTGGAGAGACTTCACTGTTTGTGTAGACGGCCTGGGCATATTGCTTGTATGGAAGATCAGGGCTCTGTATTTTACAGGCAGGAAACCTACAAAGCCATAGTCAGTGGCCATGCTGGTTGGGAGATGCTGGGAAGTGATCCAAAAATAGCGTGTAAAAATTCTGGGTTCTTATGGCAAACAAAGAGGGACGGACAGGGACAGCAAGGGAGGGAACAGAACTGGCCCAGTCTTCACCACTCTCTCTCTCACAGTTCTCATTCTGGTTTTAAAGTCCTGTGATTTTGTATTGTGAGACCTCTATTTCTAACCCTGAAATTCAAAAGTTGGATACAACCCAAAACAGAGATGTGTGGGGACAGGTTCAGCTTGTGGGTTTTGTTTCTGACAGTAGGATCTTCTGCTGGATCAAAAGCAATAACGTTGTGGTTTGTTTAAAAAGAGTTCATCTTCATACTTCAGTCATTAACATTTCTCTATCCCAAATGTGGTTGTCATTGTAAGAAAAGACTGATGGTAGGCCTTCAACATGGCAGGACTAGCTGTTTGTTCTTGGTCTGTGGTTAGAGTCAAACTTGCTCAGCTAAGAAAATTTAAAAAGTTTCATTACTCCACACTGTGTAGCAGCAAAGATCTGAAAATTAAACAGGCTCACCCTGTCAACAGCTGCAAAGAAAGCTTCTAGTTTGAATTAATTCCATTCGTTTCTCAAGAATCCATGAAAATCCACAAGCTGGTTAGCGCATAGGGCTGATTCTGATGTGCTTATATACAGTCTTGATTCTCTCTTATTTTAAAAGGAGAGTTAAGTATGTGACTAAAACTGTAAACATGCAGTGACCATGCTGGCTAGAGGATTCTGGAAGTTGTAGATCGAACTCCTTTTTCGGAGCTGACGGAATGTAAAATTCCACCAGCATACTTATGAATTGGTCCTTGGAGCCTCCTGGAGGGAAAAGTAGTCAGGTAAACAGTGACTTGAGAGAAGTTTCCAGGGCATATTGCCAACCAATTGTTAGTTGTTTGGATCAAAGGCAAAGCTGCACCTGGTGTCATCCTGCATCTGCTATAAGGCTGGGGTGAAACTGTTGTGCATAGTTATTGGACAAAAACAGTTACTTTGGCATAATGTGGGTTACACTAGTATAAAGCACAAGAAGATTCCAGCCATAGCCTTAAATCCTACTGTTAGTCCCAAATAGAGTAGACCCATTGAATCAATGAAATTTACCTATGACTTGACTCACCATTAAAGAATTGATTAATTAGGTCTAATCTAGTTGGGGTTAGCCAGCAAGATTCCAGACATAATCTTCCAGATTACAAGTCTGGGAAATCCCATGTTAAGTAGGTTTGGGAATTTATTTAAGAAAAAAATACATCTCCTACACCATTTTTGTGAGGCTAATATTTTTCTTTTCTTTGAATGGACACACAGTACAGTACAGTTATCCTGAATATTTGGCCCTTCCAATATTTTGGCCTGCAAATCACACAGCTTCTTATCATTGGCCGCTCCAAATGAGGCTGATACGGATTATAAATCAAAGCATCTGGAGGGTCAAAGATTCCTTACTCCTGCTACAGAATTACAAATTTCAATTGATCTTCAGCAAAACAGCAAATCACAGTTTTGCTGCATAGTTATAGAATCACTATTAGATAATGACCTAATCCATAAACTGTAGTCATACGGAGATGAAAACAAAGTCTTCTTTGCACTTATTATGGTTAAATATTTGTAGGTTTTTTTCACTGAAATGTAATCATGGGATGTGGCTGTACTCTCTTTTCTGTCCTCCTTGTTTCCAACCCAGACAAGCGCTGTCATTTCATCCAAATGATTCCCTTCCAATAGTTCATTCATTCTACATGCCACTGAGGACAATGTGTCCTGAGCTCAGAAAAATCTAGGCATTAGTATTTGAATGATTTCACAATTCTGTGATGGTTCATATCTTCTTCATTAAGACAATTTTCTTAAAAAAGAGCAAGAGGAGTGTTAACAATTTGATGTGAAATGAAGATGTACTGCAAACTTGAATGCACACAATCTCCCTTGGTTTTCTCTCATTTGTTTGCTTCATGTTGTCTGCCTTTAATATGTACCTTTCTTAAATTGGTAGATTGCACAGCCCAAAGCTATGAAGTGCCCTGACAAGCATAGCCAAAGTCTAGATGACATTCGTCTTCACAAGTGTCTTCATCCACCACTCAGTGCCACCCTGTCCTCGGATACCTCACACAGCTATACCTTCGGTTGCGCATTAGAGGATAAGCTGGCCAGCTATGGATGTGTTTATTCAACGGCTGATTGTAAAACCAAGTCAGCTCTCTACGGAAAGAGGTCCATGAATTGTTTGTCTCTGGATCTCTTGGGAGAAGATCAGGTCCCAGAAGAATTTGTGGTGTGATCACCCTGGAGAAGTTTTTGGGTCAATCTTGCTGAATGACATCTACAAAGATGAAGTGATGACTAGTCTGATGGGAAAGAGAAGCCGTTCTCTCTCTGTATCTCTTTACCTCATAATGTGGAAATTGCCTTCCTTATTGTTGCCCCTGTCTGGTTTATCCATCTTTGTCTATTTAGCAGATCTAATCAAAGTGCAAGTTAATAATTAAAGGATATCTTCAGTGTTCCAGTATTGGAGGAGGGCTCTTGGACCCTTGGCAAGAATATCTTTCTCACTAAAAAGCCTGATTGGCGAATGATTCAAACTAGTGAATACACTTAGCAGACACACAGTGATATTTGATTACTCTTTTTACACAAACTGGTTTGCTCTATTGTGAGTTTTTCTCAACACTGCTTCAGCATGTATAATTCTTTGGAAGGTTGCTTTCCTAGAACATACCTTTGTCAGCTGTCTGCCAGACTGATGCTCCGTGACGGCACTGTTGTAGGCTTCCTAAGATGGAAAACCTGCTTTGTGTCATGAGCAATTTTCAAGGTCTGTACCCAAATATTTTTGAAAAAAAAGTGTTGATACTGTTGGTGTGTATTTTACATCTTCAGTAGGCTGTTTTGAGGGAAGGAGAATTGCTTTGAAGCTTTGCTGCTTCTTGTTTAGCTTTTTTTCTCCCCAGCTCATAGCCATTTCTTGAAAAAATGACCAGAAAGACAAGGGAATATTATTCTTAGAGACAGGTAGCATTTTATACCATAATGGTTGCAAAGAGCTGAACTGCAGCACAGAGCAACATGTAAGAAAACTGCAAGATGTTTTTTATAAGTAAATAAATGTCAGAAATTGCTTGGAAATGATAATTGCAGGCCAGTAATTTCTGCATGACTGGTTCATAACTTTCTCAGAGCTGTACCAATATGACAACTTCCCCTTGAGGTTTACAGACAGTTCAGTGTAAATTGGAAAGCCATTGATTTCAATGAGTCATGAACTTGTTTAACCTTCTGTATGGTGGCACGTACAGAAAGTAGGGAAGAATCCTGCCAGTTAATTCTGTTAACTGATCTTGATTCTGAAATATTTGTTAGTCAATCCCTGCTTCATTTCACCAAGAATGTTGCCTTAACTTTTGTGAGCAGTACAACAGGGCACTTCATATTATCCCAATATGCTTTTTTTCTCTAGGGTCAGTTAATACATCCATGTTCATCACTTGGGCTGTAGAATCAAGCAATGATGACCTGCTAGCATGGAGATAGCTCTCCATGTTCTCTTTGGAACTTTTCCAGCAGAAATCAATGTGGGTTGAATGAAAGGAGAAGGATTTGATGTCTGAAGGAGAAACTCTTATTGGCTACTATTCTGTATGGCTCAACATAGCATCATAATTCCACACACTGACCTAAGTGAGGTTGACCATATATCACCACTACTTGGACCTTCTGAGGCATTGGAGCATCAGAATTCCTGCCTCTCTCTCCCTGGCATGGCCATTCTGTGCCTTATGGGGAGCAGGCAGGGACAGAGGAACATCTGCCCGTGTCTCAGTAGCTAATTATTACAGCAGCATTGAGATTGGCCAGGGTCCTCCAGAGTCTCGTTGTTGATGCACTTATTTCACATCTGACTGCAGGAACATAGGCAGATGCTTCTCTGATGCAGCTCACCATTAGGCACAGAATTGCCTAATGGAAAAAACAGTTCAGGGGAAGCAGTTCTGATACTGTACAATAAGCTCTGGGTGCTATGGAAGAAGGAAGCACCCCAGAAGGACATACAAAGATGTACATGCATATTTCCCTAACAGAATTGCAGGGGGCAGATGGGGTTGCGGTGCAGAAAGTGAGCGATATAACTTCCTCCTCTTTTTTTTTTTATGTCCTTCTATAAGTGGCAGCTGGATTTTACTCCCCCGCCCCCCTTGGAATAGTAACTGCTTGGAAGAAATTGCACTGTTTGGGCTACAGCTCCCAGAATCCCCCATGGTGGCTGTGGGACTTTGAGAACTGTAATTTTAAAATAAGTTCGTCTAATCCAGCTATATCATGAGACGCTGCCATTTTCAGAGGGGAGGGATTTTGAGGGGAAGTGGCAGCCAATATTACATTGAAAGGAGCCATGAGGTGGGGGAGGAAAAAGAAACCATTACCATCACAGTTTTTCTAGTGAGTCCTAGTCCAGTCCTTCTAAATTACTTGAATTTCTCTCACCACTGCATGAAGAAATTACTCCCCCTCAATTGAGGCAGTAAATTTAGAGAAATGTTTCAACTCAGTTCCATGATCTGTCCATTCAAATGACCTCTCATCCGTTTAGCACTGCTTCTCAAACTTTCATTTTACCTTAAACACAATTGCTTACAAATGGAAACAGTCTACACATTTAATCTAGAATAGCCTAGATGAAAGTCCAAACAAAATGGAAGAATCTTCTCTCTCTCTCCACACCATGCAAATTACCGTGCCAGGTCCAAGTGAGAACCCTAGCAAGGGGCATGATATTAAGCCCCCTTTTCTCCCCACACTTGGGTTCTTATCTAGATCAGGCTGACCCACACCCGTTCTTTCCCTTTCCAAAGTTAATTACATAATTGCTGCTTCATGTTTGGTCCCCAGTGTTGGGTGACAAAGGAGCAATCAAGTGAAGTACCTAACTGGATTTACCCATCCCAAATCTTTCCAGGTATTTTCTTTGTCTCCTTCAGTTTAGTGCTGCATTGTTTCAAGTGTGGCTGTGCTTTGATGGAGAATCTGAGGATGTAATTCAAGCAACATATCATTATCTTAACAACGTTATTCCTCCTTTTGGCAGTAGAATACTTATTTTGTCCACTCCAAGTTTGCTAACTAGAACATCTCTTTCTAGATTGGTTGTTGCCATAGAAATAAATTAAGGGGTCAAAGAAACTGATTTCCCACAAAATTGTAGGGCTGGAAAGACCAGTTACATCTACAGCAGTGCTTTTAATCTGTCTCCAAGCATTTAAAGAGGATTTTGCTTGGGGAGGTGCGGTGGGGTGGATGAAAGGTTACTGTTGTGGCACATTTTATTCTCTTGTATGCCTCATTGCAAAAGGAATGAGAAAGCATCAGCAGGGTATGGAAACTATCTGCCAGGAAGGTCTCTTGCACAATTTGCATGAGAATAAATGGAAGGTGGTCTTCTGTGGGACTTGGGCAGATGACAGCCTCTGGTCACTTTGCCAGTTTAAGAGATCCTAGTAAATCAGTTAATCATCCTCGGTGCACATGTATGGGAATCATGCAAATGTTGTTGGGCAGCAAGTTCCAGTATTCCTTCACCATGGAGTATGTTGGTTTGTGATATTAGGCATTGCAGTCCAACTACATGTGGGTGGGGCCTTTCCACACTACATGCTTATAACATTGTGATTCCACTTTAACTGCCACGACTGCATCCAATGGAGTGCTGCTGTTTGAAGTGCAATGAGTGTTATCTGGCTGGGACCTCTAAATACCAATTCTTAAAACACAAGACCCCAGGATTTCATAGGGAGTTGCTGTGGCCTTGAAATGGAAGCATAGTGCTATAACTGTGGCATGTGAAATGGTCCCTGGAAGAGCCCATGACTCTGCCCCTTCTCACTAATTTTATTTACTGGATCTACTCCATTAAGCAGTCATGGCATTCCCCCCACCCTCCCTCCTTCCCTTTTTAACAAATGCTAACTTTCATATCCACTGTGTGCACACACGAAAAATCATTACTATCCCTTTCAATTATTTCCTCTGCATGTTGCTCGTCGCTTCAGGCTGTTAGACCCTCTCTCTGTCTTCAATCCATATGTTCATATTTGTTTTATTTTACAAAGTAAAAATGAAATCCTGCAACTTTTTGTGTGCCTTGACCCACTGTTTCAAGACACGTATGATGAGATGGTGTCCAGTGTGAGAACTAGTTCTCTTGGAGAATCATGGAATCCAGCAGTAATCTGGTCAACTATATGTTTTTCATCCTTATTATACTGCTGTGAATTTTGCTTGACATCTGGATGAATGCTATCCCCACTCCACCACCTGTTCTCTGTCCCGTGGAAAAAGTAATATAAGAAGCTGGGCCAACAGTGATACAAACTTGTCTTTATGAAAATTCTCCAAGCACTGTGATGGTTATTATGCAATCTTCTTTTGATTCTCATGAATGTAAGGGTTCTGGCATTTTATATATATATCCTGATGAGGTTCTGTTTTATGTTTAGTTTAGCTGCGGGTTGGAATTTTTATTTTTTCTAAGGTTTTTAATCTACTGAAGATATGAAAACCAGCTGTCAATATTTGTTCAGCTGCAAGATAGTGGTTGCAGTCACTCCATTTTTAATGGGCAGTGTTCCTCCTTTCCATGAAAGGAAATCTTTTGTATGGGAAAAACACATGCACGCATATAGATTGATCTGTCTGTCTCTTTATACATACGTAATAAAAAAGATTGCTAGAAAAACAGGCTTGTATGTGTGTCATTTAAGTGTTGGACAGAAGTGTGAAAGTGGACTTTGCAGCTATGAGAGAGATGTACAAAGATGTCCTGTCAACTATATGTTTTTCCTCCTTATTATTGTATACTGCAAATTTTGCAAGATCAGATACTATGGTGTGTGAAGCCAAATAGCATTGTCACTCCAGGCCCCCAGTGGTTTGGGAAGGAATGTTTCTTCCATTAGACAAACTTCTGGAAAATCTTTTTCTAAAGAAATAAACGACTACGTTCCTTCGTGTTGGCTACATCTAACCTCTATTCTTATCTTACTTCATCAACAGTAGGAGAGCTTACTTCTCTTCTGTTTTGAGAGAGAGAAAAAATTGAGAGAGAACATCCAGCATGGTTCTAAGTAAGACTGTGAAATCCAGCCACCTAAAACTTGGCGTGGATCCTAAAAAGATCCTGCAGGTGTGTATTTTGACATTGTTTTGTTTGTTAGTGAATGAATTTAAATTTAAATTCTGTTTTATTATTTATTAAAATATTTATATCCTGGCAAGATGTTAGGACAGCATACAGATAAAAAATAATATGAAGCAATTAAGAAATGTATAATATTAAGGTATAACTTAAACAGTCTAAAGCTATGTTAAAGGTAGAGTTCTGTTGGTGACATATGTGCATGTGTCTTGAGATTACTTTCATATCTGTCCTGCTTTGGACACCGCACAAGGAGTTATTCACTTGTCTCTTGCACAGTGTCCAAAACTTTCCCCTACAGCAGCTGTCAAGTCCTGTGGGGTACTGTTTTGGCCATTTGTTGGCCAGCAGTGGAAAAGAGGGAGGCAATCAAGAATTCTGACTGCAATTCCCCAGCCAGAGGAAGAAGTATGAAGCTAGAGAACAGCATATGAGAAGGACTCCTTTGGTTTCTGACACACTTACACCCACAGAGGGTTCCTGATGGGCCTGAGATCCCCCTTGTGTAGAGGTGCTCTATATATTTATATTGGTAGGGCCAGTTCTCATAGGGTTTTGCTCACAATGAGCAACTTCCTGGCATATGGAATGGAGGCGATGTGAGCATGAGCAACAACCTTGCTTCTTCTTTGTGGTCTCTGTGACTCCCACAAGTGGGTTTGTCTGCGCCTGCGCAGTACTGACTATGGAAAGCTCTAGAGCTTTAGGCCTAGCATTTTGGCAGGAACTCCGTCCCTTCCCCAGAGTGTATATAAAGGCCTTGGCGCGCTAGCGGTTAGTTCCTTTTTTCTACCGTGTCCGCTGACTACGGGAGTATTCTTGCATCCTTCCCAATATCGACCTTGCTGTGACTGACTTTGTTTTCATCTCTGTGATTGGACTCTCGATGCATGGCATCGACAGTGTTCTTCAGGCACTGTCGTCTGTGCAACGCAAAGATCCCAGACTGCAACAGACACTCCAAGTGTCTCGTCTGTTTCGAAGAAACTCACAACGTTGCAACCTGTATCCATTGCCAGGCCTTCACCCCTCAGATCAAAGAAACATGAGGCCAGACTTCAGGTTTTCCTCTATGAACAGGCTTAGAAGCCCCCAACCTCACCTTCTGCGTCGGCAACCTCGGCTGCCTCCTCACCTCCTACAGGCAAACCCACTTTGAGAAAGGCCTCCAGAATGGCGTCCTCGAAGACATCTGCAAAATAACCCTCATCTAAGACTCTTCCTTTGGTCTCAGCATCGAAGAAGACCCAAGGTGAGCGTGCGACCTCAGCACCATCCACCTCTCACTCGAAGCACTCTTAGGATACGTCAAAGTCTTCTGCTGTAAGACCATCAACATCGGACCCACCTCCAACTCCGGGCCATTCTTTGGATAAAGACCTTGCCAGGTATCATAGCAGGAAGGATGGAGGGGAACCTTCCCCGCAGCATCAACCCGAGCCTCTCACTATAGTGACTGTGTTGGAAATAGATACCACCTTGCCTGAAGACTCTCCTCACAGGCGTACTCCTGTCCAGGCCCCTATGTTAGAGAACTGACCTGCTCACCCTCCTTCAAATCATTCCCAACCTTCAGATGGAGAGATCGTCGAACTTACCCCAGTCAGGGAACTCCCTCGAGATTCAGGCGGCAACACCCAAGGGATGGACAAAGCCGTCAGAGAACAAACAGCCAAGGACCATCCGCCTGCCATCCTTCCAAGGGGAACCCCTCACAGTTTGTTGGCTCCTAGAGCAATAGACCATCGATCACACTTGACCTTTAGGTCAACTCCTTCACACCACCAAGACAAGCACCATGAATCCCGTCAGCAGAGATTGGATTCGGAGTCCCAGTTGTCCTCGGGTCATCCTCGGCATTCTCATCGCCGGAGGCATGCTTACCGCAATCGATCTCAATCTCACCATCGTCACACCTATGTGTACTGTCTGATCCTCAGACAGTTTCTCCTCTGAAGGGGTATACATCCCTTGACACCACTACAAACATCGGGGCTCTTATGAAGAGACTACCTCTCAACATCGACGTAGATCACCATCACTAGCCTACTCTGTATCAGAGCCATCACCATCACCATCTTCGAAACGACCTCACACCGAGACAACACAGGGAATGACTGCTCAACAACCACTCCCTTTGTCCTCCCCAAGACCGATAGAACGTACCACATCTATCGCCCAAACACAGATCCCCCTCTGCATGTATTGATTTGGCGGGAAATAAAGAAGACAAACCTCCAGACCCGGCTGTCTCCCAGGGTGAACCCATCTCACCGTCTAGTGACATTAGAGTGTTCTCGGAGCTAATAATGAGGATGGCGAAGAACCTGAACTTCCCTACGGAAGCTTCCAAGGAGACCATAGATGATGCAGTTTACCAACAACCTCAACAACAGGCACCAACAGTCACAGCCATCCTGCTTCTACCCTACCTCTTACATGTTTTTAAGAAGACCTGGCCAACACTGGCCTCTGCCCCGGCTACAGCGAAGAAGTTGGAATTGCTGTATAAAGTGATAGACTCAGAGGAACCTTGTGTCAGCGCGGGCTGAGGTCAAGCAGGGGCCGGGCCAAGGCAGCCGGCAGCCGTGTCCCAAGCAGACCTTCGGGAGGGCGGCCACAAGCAGGCGGCCAGTAACTAAGGATCGCCTTAACAGCAGGCACACAACAGAAAAGAACGACGGGTTGCCTCACCCTAAACACAAAGCGGTTGCAGCACCAGAACGCAGGGAAGAGTCGCGGGGAAGCCACACAGTAGCCCACAGGCACGGACCGGACGGGGCCAAGGCACGGGCGACAGACGCACAGGTAGCCGACGGTTGTTGCTCCATGCCTTGCCCATCCCCGCGCCTGTCTAAAAAGGCCAGCAGCTCGACCAGCAGCCAATCCGGGCGGAGCGCGTGGCTGGGCTCGCAGCTGAGCTACAACTGGGAGCTCCCCGCCTCCAGGTGTTTCTCCTGGAGACGCCGGGAGCGGCGGCTGGCCTCCTTGGCTCGCCGCCGCTGCAGGAACGTCGGCGGCGGGGCGGTTGCCTCGGCCTCGGCCTCCTCGTGAGTAGGCGGAGCCCCGGGATCGGGCCCGGGACCCGCCTCCTCCCACGGCACCGCGTCCGCCACGCCACGCAGCCCGGGAGCCAGGCCGGCAGCCTCCGCAGCGGCGGGCCCTCCCGCGGCGTCCGCAGCAGTCTCTGTCCGGTGGGATGGGCCTTCGCCGGGATCGTCGTCCGCCGCGGCGTCCCAGTGGGCCCCCCCGCAGCGGAGCCCTCCGCGACGGCCGCGGGGCTGCCGCCGCCGATCGCGGCCCCCGACGGGCCTGGATCCGCGTCCTCCTCCTCGGAGGTAAGGCCGGCGTCGGCCTCCGTGGCGCCCGCCGGCGCGGCCGTACCTGGGGCCCTGACACCTTGGCTCCAAAATCACCCCAAGGTGAACTCTATTATCATTGATGCCACCCAGGCTAAGACCTCCCAGGCACTATACGCCACCTCACCTGATAAGGAAGGGAAAAGACTGGATGCCATGGGCCTCAAGAATTACTCCAATGCGGCCCTAATTTTCAAAATGGCGAATTATTCAGTGTGGATGTCTGCAGTGGCTGTCGGACAAAACAAAAGTGTTTGTCACCAGACTCCCAGAAGAAGGACGACACATAGCAGAGGTTTTCCTTGCTGAAGCCAAGCGCCTCACCAACCAGCAAATCACTATGGTGAGGCGTATTGTCGATTGCACCTCCAAGACCTTCGTATCCTCGGTATCATTGTGGTGCCATTCATGGTTTCACTCTTCAGGACTCTCACAACCTTCTCAGTCTCTGGTTGAAGATCTCCCCTTTGACTCGGCAACCCTATTCAGTAGCGCCACCAACGAAAAACTCAAACACACCCACAAAATGCACTCTTCTGTCAAAAAGTATGGAATGCAGCTGCAAAACCAGCACACCCAGAGACACAAATATCACTGGTACTGAACTTCAACCCATCAGGCATATAGTCCTTATATGCCCCAGCGTCATCTCAACCTCCGTCAACCCAATCTACCAGACGTTTCCCACTGTGTCCTACAAAGACTGTCTTCAAGAAGAAGATCAACCTTCCCAAACGAAGAGTTTGACAGTTCCGAGGATGATTCCACCACATCAGACACCACTACTATAGGGTCATGTATATTCGACCCTCCTGACACTACAGACAACAACATCGCTGCATTGTCATCTCCACGGGTCCCCACCCTGTTCTTTGGGTCCATACTCACCAAACACCTTGACACCTGGTCGGCCATCACAACAGATTCTTGGATCCTCAGGATTGTAGCAGAAGGCTACACCATCGAGTTTTCCTCAAAACTTCCAGTAGGCTGAATCCATGTGACCCCACCATCGGCCCCCCTCTTGGAGGAGATCTGATCTCTTTGGCAGAAGGGTGCAATAGAACGAATTCCACTCTCCACCCTCAAAACCAGCTTCTCATCCAGATACTTCCTGGTCTCCAAAAAAGGAGAGGCAGGCGTCCTGGACCTTCAAGGGGTAAACAAATACATCAAACCTCAGAAGTTCTGGATGGTGACCCTACAGTCGATTCTTTCTCTCCTTCAAGAGAAAGACTGGTTCACCACCTTGGACCTGAAAGACATGTACTTTCACATTGCCATCCATCCAAACCACAGGAGATTTCTTGCATTTACGATCGGCAAAAAGGCATTCAGATTTCGAGTGCTTTCCTTTGGCCTGAATGCAGCACCGAGGGTCTTCATCAAATGTATGTCTGTAGTGGCAGCGGCTCTTCGAAAATGAGGGATCGTCCTTTTTCCTTACATAGACAACTGGCTAGTCATCACCCACTCCAGAACGCAACTCCTCCACGATCTTGAGGTAACTCTTCACCTCCTTCGATGCCTAGGCCTCACGATCAACTCAGACAAGTCTCACCTTCAGCCAACATGACGCATCCAATTCATAGGAGCAGTCCTCGACTCTGTTCGACAGCTTACCTTCCCACCACGAGACCGTGTTCTTCACCTTTCCAAAACGATCTCAATGCTGCAGCGGAATTGTCAGGCCCCTGCTCTCTCGATTCAGGTTCTTCTCAGCCTTATGGCATTGATGACAGCTGTCGTTCCCTTTTCCAGGGTGCATATGAGGCCTCTGCAGAGTTGGTTCCTGAGCACCTTCGATCCCCTCATTGATGTCCATATCGACGCCTCTCGATAATGAGGCAAGTCCTTCGATCCCTCACATGGTGGACGGGTTTTCAAAACACCTTGGCAGGAATGCCGTTCCACCTTCCGGAGCCTATGGTGTTGATCACAACTGATGCCTCTCTGGAAGGACGGGGCACACACTCCCGACATCTGACAATCAGAGGCTGCTGGTCAGACTCGGCTTGTGGTCTCCATATCAATGTGCTTGAACTTCTAGCAGTCATCAAGGCACTAAGAGCCTTCGAGGACCTAATTGCCAGACAGACCATACAGATATTGACAGACATACCATGGTCACGTACAACATCAACAAGCAAGGGGGCACGCAATAGAAAGCTCTTCTCACTCTAACCCTTGAACTTTGGACTTGGTGCATTCAACGTCAGGTCTACCCCGTTGCCGTCCACCTACCGGGAGTCCAAAACACGACAGCAGACTATCTCAGCTGAACTCCGATGACCTCCCATGAATGGAGGCTCAATACGTCAGTCCTCAAACCAATCTTCACCATTTGGGTGACTCCAGACAAAGGTCCCTTGGAGATGCGTTCCTTTTCCACTGGAAGGGTCCAGTGCTCTACCTTTTTCCTCCCTTCCCTCTAATAATGAAAGTGTTGGAGAAACTTCATCAGGATGAAGCTTTGGCGATCCTCATCACCCCATGGTGGCCACAACAACCATGGTTCGCCCACTACTCCTCCTGCCACACTTTCAGTATTGAAGGCTTCCACTCAAACTGGACATCTTGACACTGAACGACGGTGCTTTGGATCACCCAGATGTCGCCACCCTCAAACTGACGGCGTGGAATTTACTCCAATAGCTTCTCTTCCTCCAGCTGTTCGGCAGAGGTGGCTCATAAAACCTTGTTGAGGTGGCTCATAAAATCTTGACAGTCCGTGCCTATTCCTATAAAATTTCAAGATTAAAGGAGTTCTTGCAATTACGTCAGGTTGACATCGAGCACCTCAATACCATCCACCTTCTGGAGTTCCTCACCAGCTGGCGGACCAGGGTCTTTCCCTCTCTTCAATAAGATGTTACCTCTCAGCAATATCGTCCCACTTCCAAAGCCAAGGGAGGAACTCCAGAAGGTGGATGATTTAAGGATCCTTTGGTTCACACCTAGCTCAAAAGTTACAAGTGTCTACACCCCCCCCAGTGACGCTTCCAGTTCCCATTTGGAATTTGCCACTTGTTCTTTCCCAACTCTCCAAGTGTCCCTTTGAACCTATGGCCACGTGTGATCTCTGCCTATTGTCTTGGAAAACCACTTTCCTTGTTGCTGTTTCCTGTGCAAGAAGGGCGGGTGAACTGTGTGCACTTATGGTGGGCAAGACTTACCTTCGTTTCCATCAAACCAAAGTTGTCCTTCACCCTGACATCACCTTTCTCCCAAAAGTGGTGTTGGCTTTTCATCTTCATCAGGACATTGTTCTTCCGGCGTTCTTTCAAAATCTGAGCTTGGACCTGGAATGGTCTTTGTATGCTTTGGACGTTCGCAAGGCCCTGGCCTTCTGTGTCCAGAGCACTGCAGAAATTTGCCGTTCCCAGAGACTGTTTCTTTGCTACTCTTCTAAAAGAAAAGAACTGGCAGTCTCCTCCCAGAGGCTTTCGAAATGGGTCATATCCACCATCAGGCTGGCCTATGAATTAACACAGACAGACTCTCCTCAGATCAGGAGTCATGCCACTAGAGCCCTGTCTGCCTCTGCAGCCTTCTTCAGAGGTGTTCCATTGCATGACATTTGTAAGGCAGCCACATGGTCTCAGCCTATGACTTTTGTGTTCCATTACAGAGTAGACCAATGTTCATCCACTGACACTGCTTTTGGGAGAGCTGTTTTGTTTTCTGCCATTTGAGACATGGTAATACTTGTTCAATCTGTGGCCTGTTTATGTTAAATGTTAGTAATGTAGTCATTTGCTCTGTTGCCTGGTGGTTCTTTTTCTGTTGTCTCTATGTCACTTTATATGATGCCTAGCATTTGTGGTGGGCCTCCTTGAGTGGTGCCAATGGCACCGTTACATGTCATTCCCTCCTCCTAAGTTTAGCTTGCTAGTCTCTCACTTGTGCAAGTCACAGAGACCACGAAGAAGGACAAATTGTCTACCTGTAACTGGAGTTCTTCGAGTGGTCATCTGTGACTCACGCAATCCTACCCTGCCTCCCCTCAGCTGACGTGCCATGTTCCTGCTGCCACGCATGTTGCGGCAGTTAAGGAACTAACGGCGAGCACGCCAAGGCCTTTATATACGCTCTGGGGAAGGAGTGGAGTTCCCGCCAAAATGCTAGGCCTAAAGCTCTAGAACTTTCTGTAGTCAGTACTGCGCGGGCGCAGAGAATCCTACTTGTCTGAGTCACAGATGACCACTTGAAGAACTCCAGTTACAGGTAGGCAACCTGTCCTTCCTAAACACAGTAACGGCTGTTTCTGCCCTACACTGTTATAGTGCTATTCCACTTTCAACATCCTATGGAATTCTTGGGTTTGTAGTTTACAGAGGCCAAAGAGCTCTCTGGCTGAGAATTCTAAATGCCCCTCCCTAAACTGCAAACCCCAGGATTCCATAGGATGTTGAAAATGGAATAATAGCGCTATAACAGTGTTGTGCAGAAATGGCCAATGTTTGTAGCAGATCTGTTCCTTGATCCAGGCTATGTTTGTTAGAATGACCTGGAATAAATATAGATATTCCACCACAGAATTTTTTTGTTGGCCTCCAGAACACAAGGTCAGTCTCCTTTAAGAATTTGATAGGTCTGCATGTGGTTGAGAAGTGCTTTTGTGGACACCCTTAAAATCTCAAGAGTCAACTGCAATCCAACAGGGGGAAGAAAAAAGCATTCTTAGTGTAGTAAGACTGTTATCATGGCTGCTTGCCATTGCACACATTGTGATTGCCATGGGAACATCTGCTTGTGCAGTGAGATGCCAGATACATTGCTGCAAAAGCAATGAAAAAGTCAAGCTGCTCACACTGAACACAATGAAAACTTGGCCCAAGTGGAGGGCAGATACTGAGAAAGGCAGGTTCAACATACTTGATAGACAAAAAGTATGACATAAATCACAGTGGTGTCATGCTTCCCCCTCTGGTAGTGTCAGACACAAACATAGAAATTGCAGCACCTGTATCTGGGGGAGAAGCAGGAGGGGACCCCTAACCCCAGCAGACAGAAGGACACTATACCTCACAGCAGAGAGCATACCTACCTTGATGGAGCAAAGGAGGGCTAAAGAGGGTGTTTAGAGATCCTTAAGTAAGAAAAGCTAATTAATCAAGCAGCAGCTGTGTGAAGATGGCCAGCTATAAATTCTCATCATGCCTCTGGGAGTTTGTTATTCACAACTGACCTAGCTGGCTGATTAGCAGCCTTTCTAGCTTCATGTTACTTCATGGCCTTGGATCTTGCTTCATTCAATGAATGCTGCTTCTGGACTCCCTTCTGGCTCAATACATTGAATTCCTTGCTGCTGTTGATATGGACTTGAACTGGCTGCCTACTCCATTCATGATGGTTTGGCACTTTGTTACTGCCTGAGATACGATAATAACCTGACTAATTAAACTAAGCTTGTGTTTACTTCCAACAATTAGTCACAGAACAAAGCACACTACATGTGAGGTATATAGATAAGGAAAGTCACATGCTATGACAAACAGACATCCTTCACCATTTGGGAAAACACCTTTCACAAGATGTTATAAACATGGCCTATACTGCAGGAATGGGTAAAGTATGGTCTTCCAGATGTTGAACTGCAGCTTATATTCATTGTCATTGTCTGCCTTCAAGTTGTTTCTGATTTATGGCAATGCTAAGATGAACCTATCACAAGGTTTTCTTGACAAGATTTGTTCAGAGGGGGCTCCCATGACCTTCCTCTGAGACTGAGAGAATGTGACTTGCCCAAGGTCATGCTGTGGGTTTCCATGGTCAAGTACGGAGTTGAACCCTGTTCTCCAGAGTCCTCATCCAACACTCAAAAACACTTCAGCATACCATCTCTTGCAGCTCATAACCAATGTAGCCAATGATGAGGAATGCTAGGTGTTCCAGTCTAGGCTAATGTAAAAGGGCAGGAAAGTATTAAAAAGCTTCCTTGGTACCTTGTTATTCTGAGGAAAAAGCAAGATGATGATGATGAATATCATTTTTCTTCTACTCTCAAGTAAAGGTACTTCATTTTGAATATTTATTTCTCAGATACCAAAATAACTGGAGCAGCCATAGGTACTATGCACCTTGACTTGGTGAAGAGGGGTCCCATTTGCTATTCTGCCCCAGCACCAAAATATTTTAGATTTATACAAGGCAATGTTTGTGAAGGCAGTTTCTTCTTCCATAAACACACTAAAGTTGCAAAGCAACATTGCCCTCAGCATAACTCAAATACATACATGCAGATGTACACTACCCCAGCACTATACAACCGCCCTTTAGAAACTGGTCTTGTGCAGTGCACAATGTACAACCTCAGCATGCAGCCACAATATGAAAAAGCTTAGGCATGTATCTGTTTCTAAAAAATTGCAACCCTAAGAGGCCACAGATAAGCTACTCTGTTTTAGCCTTTGTGTCCCCACCATTACCAGTACGCATCTACAACATAGGAGAGAATTATATAAGATATAATATATATACTTTACAGTAGAATTGAGCAGGTAGCTTACCAGAAGTTGTTAGGACTGCAGCTCCCATCATTCTTTGTTAGTACAGCATAGGTGACGGCTTGCTGGGAACTGCATGCCAACAATCTCTGAAGGGTCACACATTGTCTATTCCTGACTTGCAGCATTGCTGAAATAAATGTTAGAGCTGGACAATGGATAGGAAGCATTGTAGCTTCCTAGAATGTATGGAATCTGTATGCAGTGCCAGCCCTACCATTAGGCAAAATGAGTCAGTGCCTTCAAATAGTCAGTACTGGAGAGCAGCAAAGACAGTCTCAGGAAGACAACTACCATAATTATTCATCCTCAAATACAAAGGCAAAATAGTTGAAGATTTGCATCTCAGGTTCCAGGATATCCTTCCTGAACCAAGCATTTTGCAACTTGTTCCACCACCAAATGACTCAGAGAATGGAGATTGTAGAGTTAAATATTTCAAGAGTGCTGGGTTTGGGACAGTTGCTGCAGAGAGTTTAGTACAAAGCTGGTGTGGCTCCAAACTTCTAGAGGTTTTATGCGCACCTGGATTTCTGAGTTATTTATCTGGCTCTATTTCTGCCTGAAGAAATTTCTCAACACCCATCTTTATTGTATCTGGTCACTGGCTTTATATCTTGAGCACATTTTTGGAGCGTAGATGATATTTAATCTTTGAAACATGCAGAACACTCCTTGTTCAGGTAACCAGTATCTTCTTTGTCATAACTGCTCAAATTTCCCTTCTGCTATGAATTGTCTTCCATCTTGTTATTCTCTGCCATATTCATTTCCTGCTAACCTTCAAGCATCCAATAGCTTACAGAGCTACTAGGTGTTTATTGACATTTTTGGCATCCATCAGGGATTGGTCCACGTTGTAAAATATTGCCCCTAATCCCTCAACTAAGAATATTCCATGTTTTGAACTATTCTTTAATGTCAACTGGCCCTCCTCTGACTTTGTCTGTCAGAGACTGTTCCTTGGCCCATTTATTTCTCTCCTCACTTCAGCTTGGTTTCTCATAACACTGAAGGACTCAAATTGCTCTGTATAGATTGTATTCTTCCTTTCTTCCCCAACTATGTTATTTTATTGTCCTTCAAAGAACTCAGGATTGTGATTGTGAACTCAAATACTTCAGTTTTCCATCTGTCCAGCTGTAGTGATATTTATATATGTGTATTTTAAAAGAGTAAAGTTAATGTTAATATGAATTTGCCCTAAATTTCATGCTCCAGGACAGAACATTTTAGCCCCTCAGAGTCACGTTTTCCTGCAGAATCCTCATAGAACTTGACCTACAATGTAGACTTTCCACAAAATTGTCACCAATGTCCACAAATTTCAGAAACTTGTAATATAAAAGGAGTTTTTTATAGATGAACAACATCTGGCACAAAGTTTGTTCAAAGGTATCTATTAATTTCTACCACTGGAGTACTTTTTTCTCCCAGACAGTTTAATTGAGATGGAAAGAATATTCATAGATATTTGAATCCCCAATGAAAAATGGATGTCCTGAAGTGTTGGAAACCCTGACAAGGAGAATTCTGGATGGATGTTCAGTTCAGAACTGACTCTGCACAAAAAGCACAAGGGGAATGTGCAGAAAATTGCACAGAAATATTATTCTTCATTGTGGTCTCTGTGCCTCACACAAATGGTTCTCATGCCCTCACAAAATATTAGTAGTTAGTTTGTCTTCTCTCCCCCTGTCACGCCCTGCCTCCAGAACATGGATTCTGACTCAGAGTCTGAAACAGGGGACATGTCAGAGGCTGAAGCAGGGGATATGCCAGGACCTGCTGTACAGGAAGAGGTTACAGTGCCACAAACAGAACAGGGGGCAGTGCCAGATCCAGCAGAGAGTCCTGCCTCTTCAGATATAGAAGAGCACTTACCTGTACCCACCTTTGCAGAGCACAGACAGCAAACAAAAAGCTGGCATTGTTCTCTCAGAATTTATAACAGTCAACAATTACCGTAATCAAGCCACAGCTGCACTAGGCTTCAGACCTATATAGCTGACACCCTTTCCGTCCCTCAGAGCTTAGCTTATCTTCTACCGTCTACCCTGCTGGATACCTTGCTGAACACACTGGCCAACCTTGGACACTATCTTGCCTTGGAACCCTATTGGACTTTATTTATGATCCTGTGCTTACTGCCTGGGAGTAAGTAACAAGCTGGGAGCTATTCTGTTTGTTTGCTTGAATTATCAGCTGTACCAGGATTAAGATAGGAATCCCCGCCCCCCAACTTGTTGGTGGCTTGTTACCTCATTTTGTATGGCCTTGAGGACTCTTTTCAAATACTGTGTCTCTTGTGATGGGAAGATCAGTGGTTCCAATGACCACTCCCAGTGCTTGTTTTGTCTGGATGGGGGCCATTTGGTTCCTTCCTGCTCTATTTGTAAAGGGTTCACAATCCAGGAACTATGAAACAGAGTTTTCCTGCCTCTGCTTCTAAAAGTTGCAGACATCATCACTCAGAATCAGACCCTCCACTCTGCTTCAAAATCAGTTTGCAAGAAATGTTCCTTCTCGAAGGTTTTCTCAGTCCAAAAACACATGGCCTCTCCATTGGTTCAGACACCAGATCCCTTGCTTCTCCACTGTTTACCACCAATCTGACACCCCAGAAAGAGAAGAGTAGGACTAAGGAGCAGGAGGAGGCCAGTCTGTTGATGAGACCTTGTGTGAGGGCACATATGACTACTCGATGAAGTACAATTACAGCTAAGCAATCTCTCTTTTTCTGTGAAGAAACTAGTTTTCTGCACAGAAAAAAATGGCCTGGCATCCTTTTCAGTAAACATGATGATGTAAGTGTCTTAAAACATCACAATTCATATTTACAGTTGTTGAGCATGCAACAACCAAAAGTCCTCTCCCAACCTACCTTTTCAGCAGCACAGCCTCTCCCAGCACACCCATCTCCATGTTGCCAGAGATAAGGGGAGTAAGTGGAGATGTGTTCAGCTGTTTTCCTATAGCTATATGCGTTGATGACAATTTTGATGTCTGTTGCAGCACATTCAAATACAGGAAGAAATGTGTGTATGTCTCTATTTATTCTCCCATTCCCTGGAAACATGGATATGGCCATTTTGGGTGGCTGCACTGCTGAAAAATTAGGGGTTGGGGGGAGGAATATTGGGAGATGTAGCTGTGGAGAGATGGCTAGGGAGACAGCTATTCCTCTCAATGCAGATCTCAGCCTCATGTGGAAAAAAACCTTTTCTGCCAGAAAATCCTATCACTTGTGGATTTTTGACAAATTAAATCTTGAACTGCATTCTCTGCACTCAGGGAAAAGGCAAGGGAATGGGGGCCTTCTCTCCATTCCTTTGCCTTTGGTTAGGTGCAGAGAATGTGTGTCAAGGTGAAAGGGAAGGGGGGAAGGCAAGCGTGTACCTTTCTTCTCTGCACAAAATGACAGAGGTCTGTTCTACTGGCAATTAGGGTGCAGTAGGATGTTTCTAGCTTCCTTCTACTAGCACGCAAGGCTACAACAATCAGAAATAGGACCCTATAGTAGTTCCTCGCCACACCTCATTGCCTGCAGGAGGGTGCTGGAAATATCATTCCTGCTTCACCCCAGTCACCGACAGAATAGATTTCCATCATTTGGTGCAGCTGCTGGCTGTAGGTTTGGAGGAGGGGATACATTTACAATCATGTCAATAGTGCCACAGATATACATAGCGTTAGTGAATAGGGATCAGTTAGAGATCCATAACACTTGGTTATGAATCTGTAACTGCAATACAGGATGCCAATCATTATTAATTCTAGACATGTAGTTTCCACCCATCAAGAGTTTTCGAGATGGCTTATATTTAAAATAATTGAAATAATCCTAAAACGCATAACCAACCGCTGATACCAAAGCAGGATAAAATCATAAACAGATGGGGTCCAGATCAGATTGGGTTCAAGGTCTAAAATTTTAAAGGTCTGGGGAATGAAAAAAGATGCCCCTGACACTGAGATGGCATCATAGTGTTCTCCTACAATCCTACCGGCTGTACCTGTGAGACTTGTGGGATAGAGGGAAGGGCCTCTCCAGAAGATCTCAAAATATGAGCAAGTTCGTGCGGCAGAATATGATTCCTCAAATAAGCTAGACTGGCTACATTTGCGCACTACACTGTTATAGTGTCAGGAACTGAATCCACACATGCAAATAGTACAGTGAATAAACACTATTTATTTGGAGTGTGATACATCATACAAGACTTCAGTGAGAAGACTAAAGTTCAAAAGCAAAAGCCGTGGCTTTAGAATCCTCGCTTTTCCCTCCCTTTTCCAAGAGACCTTGAAGCTCTGAGAGCCAGGCAGAGCTTATCAGTGCATTCTTAGCTATAGTTTATCTGACAATCTCTGGTCCCTAGGTTTCTTGGTTTTAGCAAGCTGCTACTTATGCTGGACTATATATCCCATTACTATAATATGGAGGGCATCCCGACATATAGTGCTACTATTCCACTTTCAAGATCCTGTGGAATCCTGGGTTGTGGTTTACTGAGATCAAAGAGCTCTCTGGCTGAGAACTCTAAATGCCCCTCCCTAAACTGGAATAGAAGTGGAATAATAGCACTATAACAGTGTAATGTAGAAATGGGATAAGATGCGTAAGGGTTGCAGTACAACATTTGATGACCTATATATTCCACATCATTGCCCTAGCATATTTACTATCTGTGCTGGTGTATAAGACTCACTTTTTTCCCTGAAAAATACTGTTTGAAAATAGAGTGCATCTTATAAACCAGCATGTCTTATATTCTGGCAAATAGTATTTGTGAGTGGCAAATAGTATTGCCAATAGTATTTCTGGCAAATAGTATTTGCTAGTGTATAAATGGGGGGCATCTTATACCCTGATACATCTTATACACCAGCAAACATGGTATTTTGGCGCAAAAATATTTCACTGTTTCTTGCAAAAACCTTAATAATTTGCATAGATTCTATAAGAGATTCCAGTGAAACATTTTCAACTATATGCACAATTTTAAAGACGAATTATTAATTCTAGTAATAAAATCTGCTCCTTAAAAATTACCCTTTCCTTTCACAAAAAATTCTCAGTTTCTTATTCTGTATGCATGAATTATGTCCTAATAGAGTTGCATTACTAGAAGAAACTGGCACTGTTCTTTTACAACACAAGGGGGCACTGGAGGAATACTGTAGCACTTTTGCCAGTCAAAATAATACAGCACTGGTCATCCAGTCATTTGTGACATGTTTGTTGGTATGACAAGTTGCCAAAGGCTAAATTCCAAGGTATTTGTTTGGAGTGATTATTCCCTTTCTTTCTGTGTATTATTAGCCACTATAAATAGAGTAATAGATTACTGTGATATGTCGACTAAGTTAAGAACTAAATGGAGGTAAGAATGTCACAAAATTTTTCCACAATTGCACTTCATGTGAAATGAAAGTGTAAAGATGCAAGATGGAGCCCTGTAGTTCTCTTTGATTTTAAATTAAGAGACTTGCAAATGGTGGGCTCTGCCAATATATTGCATTCTGTTTGCCATGGCAACCATTCAAATTTACCATAAACATTAGCCTTATCACCAGATGTGTTGTTCTGCTCATGTTCAAACTGCTTATCAAACAAAGAGAAGAAAGCAGGGTTTCTTCCATACGTTTCTTCCTATTGGTTCCATAGCCTGAGATGCTATCTTGCCTCAGTGTAGCATACACATCTGCTATCAGAATTACACTATGCTATGCTAGCACTACACAGTCTCTATACAGAATGCCACTGTAGCACAATTATGAAATCTGGCTCCTGTCGCTATCAGCTGGATACATCCATTCAGCATTATCCAAGAAATTTGATCTGCACGCATAGACCTATGTAGGGCTCTGCTACGTACAAGGTGAGACATATTTTTGGAGATGTAGATACATGATAGACATAGGCTTCCTGATGCAGTAGTTTGGCTGTAGTTTAAGCATCCAAAGAAAAGGCCTAACAAAGTTACCATGGGAATGTGAACACAACAATGTATAAGTGTTCTAGGTGTATACAGTTTTCACTGTTTTGCTCTCTACAATGCTAGAAGCTTGGGGATTGAAGGAAAATTCATTTTGGGGAGCAGAATTCTTATTTCAGAAGGTCAGGCCTTCATTTTGCTTCCTCCAGAGCTACATTCCTGCACTCCAGTAGACAAGCTTACTGGGGCAAGGAGAACATTTTCTTCTTCCAGGGACTCCATTTAGCTGGGCAAATGTTGGGGAAAGAGAAGCCTGCCAAGAATAACAGTGCTTCTTGGGATATCTTCTCTGTCTTTGCAGACAAGAGTAAGGGATTAGTGACAGTTGCACAGAGACACACATACAAACCGCAAACACTTGGAAAGCACCCAAGAGTCTACTAAACTATCAAATAGGAATCGGAGTGGTAGTGAAAACTCTTGAGTGCTACTTGGCAGCTTACTTAGGATTTGTCTGCTTTGAAGCTCAAACAAGCACAAATGTTGACATGCAGAGCTTGTGCTGCTTTTGTTTCCCACCATCTCCACTTTCAACTTCTGCCAAGCACCAAGCAAGCTCCAGTTTTACACAGCACTGTTTTGACCCATGCCAACACAATTGATGTGCCATCCTTGGTTCATGTCATTGTCTCCCCCATCATGAACATAAGTGTTTGCTCATCCACTATTTTTCTATGGGCAACTGGGATTCTCCAATGGTTTGGGGCCAACAACACCTACCACTCCTAGGCAGGATAGCTAACGGTGAACATTGAGAAATACAAAAGTAAGTAGTGGATCCCTCAAACAAAGTGATCAAATTGGCAAAGCAGAAGTTGAATAATAACCAGTCCTACACCCATGTACCCACACAGGGTCTAGCAGAGAAAGAAATAAACTTAATCTTCTGTGTACAACATATAAAACAGTCTATCTTACAAATTACCTCTGTATAATCAAATGGATGGTCTAGTGGAGGGCAGAGGGAGAATGAAGAGAAAATGCCTGCAGGTTAGAGACTGGGTATGGAAAGGCAAACGGGAAGTCAGCAAACATGCACACTAGGGATTAGCAACTACAGAGACTGATAAGCAAAGCTTGCTAACATTGTGGGATTATGCAAACTATAGATCAAAAGCACCTGGCAGGCTTCAACCTGCCCATCTCTGCCTTAGACCATTTCATCCCATGGCAATTTGCTCATCTATATAAAACCAACAGAGAAAATTCATTCTTGAGAGATACACAAGTGAGTAAAAGACAAATTGCTGAGTATATATTAATGATATTAACATTTTAGGACACAATCCAACTATGGTTGTTCACAGTTAAGCTTCTGCCCCCCTGGAACTATTCCTCTAAATTGGGTCCATAATCTCTTACATGGGACAGAATTACCAGAGGTAGCAAGGGCCAGCTATCAGGCAGCAAAATGAGGACACTGGCAGAAAAAATAAGAATTCTGCCTTCGCAAATGAAATTTTTCTTCTGCCCCTAGATTTCTAGCATTTGAGTAACTTGACTTGAGTGTTTATACATACAGCTTAGGCATCCAAAGAAAGAAGCAGGGAAAGAGACCAAAGGGGTGCAAACACAGACAATATGAGAGTTCTAGGGCCCATTCAAACTACAGAATTATAGCATTGTTATTCCACTTTAAGTACCACAGCAATTCCTGGGATTTACAGTTTAGGAAGGAATACTTAGAATTCTCAGCCAGAACACTCCAGTGCCTCTTGTTTCTGTGTGCATTCTGACTTACAGAAACCCTAAGGCAAACCTATCATGAGGTTTTCCTGGCAAGATTTGTTCAGAAGGAGTTTTGATACTGCCTTCCTCTGAGGCTGAGAGAGTATGATTTGACCAAAGTCACCCAGTGCATATCCATGGCTGAGTGGGATTCAAACCCTAGTCTTCACAGCCATAGGCCAGCTCTCACTACCCGTTACAGTGCCTCACCAAACTATAAATCCCAGGTTTCTATAGGACCAAATCATGGCATGAACAGGACCCAGGTGTGGACAATTTACAATGGCTCACCCTCTGCAATGAAAGAAATGCAGAGCCTGAAATAAATTCCTATTAGAGGGACAGAAGATTTATGGAGGGGGTCAGTGCCCTCATTTTGGGGCTCCCCAGCAGATACAATGCAAAATGAGGAAGGTGTTTGGTTCAGATGACCCAACCAAAGTTCAGCTAATATATACCAATCCATAATAGCCAGACACAGGGTTCCAAATGCAGTTGGTATGGGCAAGATGCATGCAGCTCCATGGGGCTCTCTGTGCTTCCAGGCTACCTTTTTTCTGGACCAGCGCAAACAGTGAGGTGGTATGCTAGAAACCTTAAAGAGTGGCAGTTCCCTCTTTTGTATTGGTTGGAGGGACCTCCTGCACTGTTTAGCATTTTAAAAGTACACATGGGTGTGTGCACATGCCTTTAAGTCACCTGTCGACTTATGGTAGCCCTATACCATCCCCTCCCCCCAAATCAGAAGTGCATTTCTGGCCACTTTTGGGGCTGTTTTTGATTTTGTTTCTTAGCGTTTTTGGAAGTCCTTGCGGCCCATAGAGTTTCTCAGAAATAGAAGATTGGCCTTCATACCTGCTGCAGTTGCTCACCCCAAAATTACAGAATCTCTGACTTCACAGCCACGCAGTCAGTGGGCTTTGAGTAACAATTGCAAAATTGTGTGTTTGTGTATGGATGTGGGGGGTAGGATATGAGGCAGTGTGAATTTACTGCCCCACCTCCTGAACAAATAACACACATAAATAGCCAGAAGGCCCAGTCCTTGACAGACTAATACTAATCCGTACGTGCTAACTTTAGTGTGCCAACATTGCTTTGCACCCAATATATGCAGTCATTCCCTAGATATTGTGCCCTTTAGAAGCTGTCTAGCTGAACTGGTATTGATTCTGTAAATGTGTTACTAATTAGTTTGATAGAACAATTGGTTACTGGAAATGGATATTATTGGAGACATTGCAAAACAACCTTGACACAGAAACATCTGAATCCCAGCTGTGGGTGAAAAAGCCTTTTTCTACATTCCACTGTAAGCATGGAATTCTGAACACAAGTCCCCAGACCAAGACATCATTTCCCCTAAACCAGTGCCTTGGTAACAAGTGGTCCCGGGGAAATACTCATGGCTTTTAGGAAGTTTAAGGTCATTGTGATTATAAGTCTCCATGAAATATGTTTTATATAAAGTAATTCTGAGATATATCCTTTCTTCCAAAAATCATGATTATAAGTATTAAAGAAATATGTTTTATATAAAATAACTCTGAGACAGATTCCTTTCTTTCAAGAATCAAACTACCCTTCCTGAAAGCATTTCTGAAGTGTTGCATGGAGGCGGGGAGTTGGATGGATGGTTGACATTTTTAAAAAGTCTTCTTTTTGCTTAAGACTCTTAGAGAACCCTAGAGCCATCTGCAATTGGAGTGAGATGGATGCCTAGGGTTTAAAGCCACTTTGTAAAATAAATTTTTATTTTTTTAAAAAAAAAAATCACACTTTCTACTGCTCCAGTGCTGGTCACCCAAAGATCTATCTCCCTACCTGAAGACTACTAGAAACATAGCCATTCTTTGAGAATTCAGTTAGTGGCCTGAGTGCTTGGCACCCTGAGCCAGTCCTCACTCCTACGCAAGGATTTAGGCCATTTCTGAGCTGAAGGCCATTAATGTGTTATACCATTATAATGGTGGCATTGCCATTCATGTGATGCTATTGGGTTAAGTACACTTTTTCCCACCCTTCCCCCTAAAGCGGATGGGTAGCAGTATTGCCACTGGTGTTCCTTTCTCATTACAGTATCCTTGGCCACTCCCGTACTCCACCTTCACCCTACCCCACCACCCCTGATTGGGCAGTGATTCCCCGCCCCCAAAGCTGTACTAATGCAGCAATGTTATGACAGCATGACATGCCAGTACACTATTGCACTTTTGCCCTATATTGTTTAAAAATGTATTTAAAAAATAAAAAGTTTTTACTCAAAGGAGACATTTAAAATAAACAAAGAGAGGTGATAGGAAGTTACCATGCCATGTGAGTCACTGAGGGATGGATGAGCTGGGCACACTCATACCTTGTCCACTGCTGGATCCACCATAACAGGAAGCGTTATCAAGCTCTATAACATTACTGCACTACAAAGGCTGATGGGATTGAAGCGCTATAGGTGGATAGTAACAGATTTTTTTCTGGAATAGAATATGTCAGTTTGGTGACGCTTGGGGATAGGATAGCAGCTGGATAGCAATGATGTTATGTAGACATATGGCTCCTGGACCAGTAACAATCCATGGCTATAGTGTTATAGCAGTGCAGTGTGGAAATGGCCTTAGAAGGATTCATCCTTCCTAATTAAACCTTGTCTACTTTGGCAATGCACAAAAATCATTGCGAGAACTGTTTCCTAGGACATTCTGTAATTGAACTTAAAGTGGCTGTTCTGGAACAGAGGAAATTTGACTGCTGCACTACAATTCATTGAGCAATTCAGCTCTGCCACTCAGTACAGTAAAGCAGGTTAAATCAAGATAAAGGTTTCTTTTCACACCACATATATATATTAGCTCACTAGCGCCAAGATGTCTGTGTTATCAAGACTGAGCTTTGGTTTGGTTTGTTTATTTGTTTGTTTCTTTACAGTAAGTGGCCACTGTCAATAATAATAACATTGTAAGCTGCTTTGGGTCCCATATAGGGAAAAAGGTAGGATATAAATATTTAATATAACATAACATAACAATTAATATATATAATTCTTACCATCTTTACTTTTGGCTTTGCATTTTCCTGTGACCCTATTACCTACTATCACAATTTGCACAACTTCTGTCTCATATTCTCTCTTTCTTTCTCTGTATGTATACCTACAGACTGGGACAACACTTTCTGCCATAATAAATGTGTTAGTCTTTAAGATGCCAAAAGACTGTTGTTTCTGCTGTAATAAGAAAATATGAAAACATTGAAAACAACCAGTGTGGATGTATCTGAAATCATCCATCCTGTTATAAATTGTTATGCTTCTTCAAGGCACAAGTTTAAGATATTTCCCAGATCAGAGAAAGCTTTCAGGCAGAATGCTAGGGATCTCATGTGTGGGAGCATGATTCTCCCTCTGAGGCATGGCCCTTTCTGTGAGATGGTAAGTGATGCACTGCTTCTGGGTCCAAAATAGATGTACAAAGAATTTTCAGAGGAGTTGAGATTTAAAAAGAACATGAGTAAAAATGGAAGAAGGGGGAAATCACTAAAGAAAAATACAGACAAATTATGGGGAGTACTTGTCTATGGAGAAAGTCAGAAAAGTTAAAGCTCAGAATGTGTTCAAGCTTGCTAGAAAGGCTAAAAATAATTTAAAAGGGACAGAACTGGGCTTTGGGTACAGGAACACCAAAGCCAACAGTAGGACTGCTACATGGAGAAGATGGTAAAATACTAACAGGGAACAGAGAAAGGTCAGAACTGCTTGACACTTTTTGTCTGTGTTCTCTCAAAATTAGTGTTCAGCCTGTTGAAAATAGAACAAATGATGCCTTGGCTTTTGCCCAGGTACAGGGAACAAAGGTAAGCACACCAAGGCAAAAGGCAAGAGAATGGGAGAAGGGAGCTCCAGAAAGGAATGGGAGGGGAAGAGTTATTTGCATTTTTCCACTTTCACAAGGGTTTGGCACCCCAAACCCTCATGAAAGTGGAGGGGCCACTGTATGTCCACTCATTCCTTCACCTTCCAGCTGTGTGGAAATAGCCTAAAGGGGGCACTTTGCTGGATAGGTTGTGCTGCTGAAAAGGTAGGTTTCAGAGGAACTTTTTTTTGGTCATTGTTTGGGGAACTACTGTAAAAGTGCATTGCAATGGCATACAGCAGACTTCCTCTTGTTGTTGTTGTTGTTGTTGTTGTGTGCCTTCAAATCATTTCCAATTTGTGGTGACCCTAAGGCAAACCTATCAGAAGGTTTTTTTGGTAAGATTTGCTCTGAGGGGGTTTCCTGTTGCCTTCCTTTGAAGCTGAGAGTGTATGTCTTTCCCAAGGTCACTCAGTGGGTTTCCATGGCCAAGCAGGTTTTTGACCCCTGGTCTCCAGAGTTTTAATCCAATGTTTAAACCACTACACCATGCTGGTCATGGCAGACTTATGATATCATAATTACAGAAGAGGGGGCCTAGCTAAAATTGCCAAGGAGAAAATCAGAAAGTAGTTTCTTCTATGGCTGAATTTTCTGCATCACATCAGAAATGGAAACACACACACACACACACACGTTTCAGTTTAACTACTGCATATAGCTGATTCCTACTAAATGACATCACCATTATTTCTCTCCCTTCTTTTTATACTGAAGCAAACTAATATGGCTATCTGTTTTAAAGAAAAGATGACTGCTTAAAAACAGTAAATAAATCACATTAATTTTGGACCATGCAAAATTTCATTTTAAAAAATGCACACTAAAAGATTTTTTAAAAAAAACTGTTGAAAATAATAACACTTCCCTATGGAGATATCATTTATGCTGCATTAAAAGCGGTTTCCCAGTTGCAAGCTCATTCCTTCTTTTCATCTCTGTCCTGAAAAATTATGGGACGTATCCCTCAGTACTTATAATTTCTTGGTTGTGATTTGGGTTGACTCAAGTATTTGTCTTCCCTAGAGACAGACGGTTCTCTTTCTGGCAGCAGTGATCAATCCTCATTAGAGAACACAGAGGCCGTTGCATTGTTTAAAGCTGTCTGCTTCCTGTGCCAATAACTTTCTCTTGTAACTTCTAAGAGTCTAGCAGCCCACTGATGACCTTGGAAAGTTCTTTGAAAAGACTGTTTTATGATGATATAACCCTTTCACTGCTGGTATGTGGTTGTAATACAATGAATTGACTTCCATCTCATCCCAGTGCAGGGATGCCATGGCACATGGCACATATTCTAGTCAAAGAAATTCAGAAAGGGCAGCCCAGATTCACAGTGGTGATCTTCAGCGTGGAAGCTCTGTAGTATCAAGATTTTATGCGCTGTGCTAAAGTCCAGTCTTCTGAAAACTATTTACAATTAAACAACACTGAAAGCTAATGAAATGCACAATTAAAAGCTTCAGCTGATTACGTTTACTGAAGATGGCGCTATTAGGACTGATCCATGTTATCAATAGGATTTATGTGACTATTGAGCCACTATTCAAAAATTGATTCCATGGGTCTGCTTTAATTGGGACTATTAATAGGATTCAGGCTTCAATGAAGTTTACTACCAAGGCAACCAGTGGATCTGTTGCTGCAAAGTAACAAATGTACTCTGGATTATACCTCTACTTCTCCTGCAGCTGTTCTGAGATGAACAGGAGTTCTTCCATGAGTGGAGCTAAAATCCATAGTGGATCCTCCAGCCACCCCTGTAAGGCTATATACTTAAGAATTGGCTTGTATCCCATTGATTGTGTTAAATGTACGATATGCATCTGAATCTTTTTAGGAGCTTAGGAAGCTGGCTTGTACCCAAATCACACCACTAATTCTTGGTATTAGCTCTCTATCTCTGTTATTTCAGATATTTTGGAGCTCAGCTTCCAGAGGCTTAGGCACCCTTGCCACTGACAAGGGATGCTGGGAGGTTACTTCCAAAATACAAGAGGAACAAAGGTTGAAAAAGTCTGGTCTACACCAGAGGTGATGACCATGTGGCCCTCCAGATATTATTGTACTGCAGGTCCCATCATCCTTCATCCTTGGTTCCATTCCAACAACAACTGGAGGATTAAACCTTCTCAAAGCCTGGATTCCACCAACTTTCCCAGCTATACCCAGAGATGTGAGGGTACTGATCCTGCAACTTTCACATGCAAGTTCTATATTACAGAGTTACAGTCTTTCCCCAGCTGTTGCTTCTAAATAGGGCCTTCAGGGGAAGATTTAAGGTGGCTATCCTGTCTGAACCTGTCATTATCTTGAAAAATCTCACAAGCCAAAGAGAAGAAAAACACATTCCATGGAATGAAGCAACTGTAGCTGCTACTACTCTATACAGAATTATTTGAAACTAAGGGCCTTTCTTCACTACAATGTTATAATGCTCCTATTCCACTTTCAGCATCCCATGGAATCCTGGGGTTTGCAGTTTAGGGAGGGGCATTTAGAATTCTCAACCAGAGAGCTCTTTGGCCTCAGTGAAGTACAAACCCCAGAATTCCACAGGATGTTGAAAGGGGAATAATAGCACTAGAATAATGTAGTGTGGAAAGGCCCTAAAAGTGTGCCTAAATGCAGTAGAATCTATTTGCAGGTAAACATTATAGGTTTACACAGTGAAGAATCTGTATGCAGAAGCCCAGGTCATACCAATGGAGGACTAGCGCTTGCTCTCTGCCAAAGTTTTGGCCCAAACTCTTTTTTCAACAGCTAGGACACAGTTTTAGATGAAACTATACTGTTTATTTATTCTATTCATACTCCATCTCTCCCATCATGGGCCAACTGCTTAAACCAGTGATACAGAAAGTGGTGGTCCAGAGACCTGTACTGACTACCAAGACATTGGCTACTAGTTTGAGGTAATTCTCCAAGAATTACCCTCCCAACCAGACTTATGGGCAGTGGATATGATACCAGTCCCCAGCACACTAGGGGAAGGATTGTTTGTCCTTTACATGAAACGACTTGAAATGCGCTGGTTTAAACAAACCTCCCTATCCAAAGAAGAAGACGAAGAAGAAGAAGAAGAAGAAGAAGAAGAAGAAGAAGAAGAAGAAGAAGAAGAAGAAGAGGAGGAGGAGGAGGAGGAGGAGGAGGAGGAGGAGGAGGAGGAGGAGGAGGAGGAGAATGGCATAATAAGGAGATACATATCCAGGATTAGAGAGAAAGATATGTTACATTGTATGTCTCTTTAAGAGACCTATCGTGCGATAGTGAGTTTCCTCTCTGATATTTGCTTGATGTGGTTCAGTCCCACTAGCTGTGGCTTTGATTTTCTTCCATCTATGTGTGGATATTGGATGTGGGAAGCATGTGGAAATCTGCTGTCAGAAGATTATGTCTATAGGAATTGTTCTTAATAATAATCATAAAAAAAGAAACTGTCTATTATCCTGTCTGTTCCTGTCAAGGGTTGCCCTTTACAGCAGAATGCCTTGGAGTCTGGAAGTCCAAGTAACTACTCTACTGCTGGAAATTCACTGAAAATGGCAGAAGTTGCGGTGGTGCTCCTTTTGGCCTCCAATATGCTGAACAGGAAGGCTTGACTTTTTACGCCTCAGTAAACAATGGCATATGTGAAATCTCCATTAGATTTTGCTCTTGTCAGGAGAAAACTGGAAAAGATGAGAACAGAGGTGGAAGTCATATTGTGAGATAACTGAAGCTGAAGAAAAATCTGAGGATTTTATGAAGAACTTATTGATTAGAGGTTTGTGACTCCTGAGCAAATAGTTGTTGCTGTTGTATGCCTTCACATCATTTCTGACTCATGGAGACTCATTTCTGACTAAGGCAAACCTATAATGGGACTTTCTGGGGCTGAGAGTATGTGATGGGCCCAAGGTTAGCAGTGGGTTTCCGTGGCCCAACCAGGAATCAAACCCTGGTCTTCAGGATCATAATCCAACACCCAAACCACTACATCATGCTGGCTTTGATATAAGACAAATAGACAATAATACATATGGAGAAGAGGTGCTCTCTTAAGGGATGAAAGACATTTATTTGCCATGACACATGATCGTTCTCAACATGACTGCCCTCAGCTGTGTATCTTACATTTAGTATGCTTTATTTTGTGATTGGTCATTTGAACATAAACACAGGCTTAATTCATAACTCCAATTACTGAACCAGTATCTCCAGGGAAACCCTGCTGTGAGAAGGAAAATGTGTTAATCCCAGAGAACAGAAATCCCTCTCAAAGTTTTGTCTGACCCTGAGCCCTGGCAAGACTCATTTTATAATTGAAGCACTGGATGTTGAAGCCTCAGATCACTGACTATTTTGAGCAATTCCACTTGGATGAAATCTCAAATAAGATACATTTATGTCTGAGTTAAATATCAGACAATACTAATTTCAGTTTGCACAAAAGCCCAATTCTACAAGCAACCAGGAAACTTCTGTCCCATCACTCTTGAACAGACTCTGTGGTTTATCCTTGGAAATTGTTGCACCAGAGAGATTAGTAAACTTTACTGTCTCCCAGTTCCTGCCAGTTTCCTCATCCCCTATAATAAATAAGTGGTGGAGTGGATTTTCTAAAAAGAGATATTGGACGGATTCCCCTCTTCCTTCATGTACAGGATAGGTTTCTGAGTTTGCTGGTCTTTTTGAGCCAAATGGTCTATTATATCTTTTTTTAAAAATCCTATTCTGTATTAAAGCAATCTGTTTTTCCAAATGATCTGTGAGTCATTTCAACGCTTTTAGTCTTGGTGACTTTTCCTTCAGTGGTTTAAAAAAAAAATCTCCCTTCTTCCAGGTTGATATGGATGTTCCTTACATGCTGGGGAAATTTTTGGAGTCATCTAATTCTGATCAGTGAAAAGAAATGGTATGATCAATTATATTTTAGGTGATAGGTTGCAAAATGACATGGATCTTTATCTAAAGCCATGCATACCTCTTGATAAAGCATGATCATTATCCATTTTTTCATGGGATGGCAGCTGGGGAGTCAGTAAATTTGAGTATGAAGTCCATGGTTCAGGCAGGGCTGAGGGACTTGACTCCCATCACTCCAGGATGACCATCCCAACTAGGCTTATGGGCTACCACTGGAATCATGCCCTATTTCCCTGTCCTAGATTTCAGTGTATGAACTGTCAATTTGGGAAGGGAATTAACTCCGCATTTACCCTTCCTTGGATCCAGGGTCCAACAATTTCATTCTTCTATATTCTTCTGTTCTCATTATGCTGTGCTACTCCAACAGTGAAAAGTGAGCCAGTGTGAAAGAACAGTTCAAATCCCCACTCAGCTATGAAAACCCACTGGGTAATCTTAGGCAAGTCACACTCTCTCAGGCTTAAAGGAAGTCAAAGCAAACCTCCTCAGAATAAATCTTGCTAAGAAAACCATAGGATAGGGTGGCCATAAATCAAAGCTGACTTGAAGTCACATAATGACAAGTAACATTCCAAAAATGCAATGTAGTCCATCTTGGTACATTCCTCACCTTCACATGAGAGCTTGCATGTATGTATAAGCTACAGCACTCAAAAAAGGACTGGACTATATCATTAGGCAGCACCTCAAACACTGCATTTTTAGTGGAGATACATGTCAATCTATCAGTAACACTCTCACCCTCTCCCCACAGAAAGGGCACTGCAACCACAGAGCATGGATGAATGTATGTTACTATTGTAGCCATTAGGCCAATCTGCTTGTGTGGGTTGTTCCCACCTTGCTGAGATCCCTAATAACAGAAAAGGAAGCTGAACAGGTAGGAAAGATGTGTGCAACTGAATTTCATGTATTCGCTTATAATACACAACTAGGAGATTGCATAATGGGCATTTTTGTTGCCTGAAGCAAACAGTAGGATGATGCTTAGCCCATTCTGTATACAGAAGCTGACTGAACTGGCAATTGACTTTTCCATCAACACTGGCAATGGTGTCAGTATCCTCCATCACACTGGAGGAAAGTAGTCTATGGTAGGTTTTGGGACACATGCAGCTCTATTCTCCAAGAAAAGAATGGATGCCGGGGGAGCCCAGGAGGAGCACTGACTATCCTACTACCTGCGTTGGTTGCTGCCTCTGCCTAATAGTAGGGTCAAGCAGAGACAATCAGTTACGAGACACCAGTATCTTTTCCCAGTTCTTCCCTAGCTTGGATTTTGCATGCATTGTAAGATCAGTTTATGCTCCAAGTCTGAGGAACATTTAGCTCTCCAAGTGTTTGGGACTTCAACTCTAAGAATTTCCAGCCAGAAGGAATTCCTTGCTGGAAGAAAGGTGAGATAAAAATACAATAAAGCATATTCAGTATTAGGGGATTATGGAAGCTGTAATTCCAAACATCTAGGGAACCAAAGAGTTCCTGCCCCTGTCACAGCCAGCTATGGTGTATACGGCCATGCAGAGAAACCTCTGTGAGAACGACAAAAGGCAGATACAGTTGCAACACTTCCTTAGAAATCGTTCCAATTTTAGTATATGTGCTGCCGAAGCGAGCACTTCCTTAGAAATATACTTCTTTCAAACTGCACACTCACTCCAAGAGGGATCCACATGTCTCCCTTTGTGTATCACACTAATATTTCCCCACAGGGGAATGTGTATCCCTATACTTGACCAGAGAGAGAAAAAAATGACCATTTGCTTATCTAAGCCAGATGGCCATGGGGGTAGGAAGCTATAGCTCCACTGAATTTCATCTATTTGTTGATGTGGATGAACGGTGAAGTATGGCCATTAGAAATAAGACCATTATGGTTACATTTTACATACCTACAGAGTCCATTAATTTTACTTACTCTCCGGTTTTGCCTGCTTTGAAAAATACAGCATTCTGTTTCTTATTCTCTGTTACTTTGAGATCTCAGCTCAAACATAGCTTCAGCTCCTGTTCCTTTCCCCTAGTAATAACCCCTAAAATACTACCCCTCAGACCCAGATTCCCTGACATCAGTGGCTATCTGGGAAAAAGCCCTCACCAAGGGGGAGTGCAGAGAAGGGGAAAGTGCCAAGGTCAAAAGGGAGAAAGCTGGAGATGATAGATGCCTCAAGAAGCATAATTTATTTTAAAATTGTCAACGGATGCATTGCAGCTGCTCTGAGTGTATAGTATGAAGAGACTTTTAAAAAGCATCCAGTATCACATTGCTCAGAGTGGGTCAGACTACGATTTTTGATTAATAACAGAGAAGAATTTTAGCTGATGAGTTTTCCTACCACAGCATCACTGTAATGAAAGAACCTATGCTTACAGAAATTCTCTTTTCAGCATGAATGTAAAAGGCAGAGGAACAACTTTGTATATGATAATAGAGCACTCATTGTGTTAACATCTCATTGTGGCTACATTGAAAATGCCTCACCAGTGGTTTTCTACATCCCCTCCTTTCTAGCTGATTTTGCTTCGAGCACAAAGTGAGTTTTATATTAATACTTACTTTGAGTAGGAAACTGCAAGATGCTGAGGTGTTACATTCCCCCACATGATACTTTGGAGGGCTGTACCCGCTAAATACCTTTTTTTTTAAACTTTAAATACTTTTTTAACCCAAAAAGCCTAACCCCATGTTCTTTAGGGACCAGTGGGGGGCAATTTTGCCATGATTTTGTTCTCCCTGGACTGTTTCAAGACCAGGACAGGCTCCCCCGCCCCAAAGGAAGAAAACTGAAAAGAAACTTCAATTTTTGTTCCAGGCTCTTCCAGGGCCATTTCCTAACTTCTTTCCTCCTTCCTCCATTCTATTTGAGGTCTAGAGAATCCAGGTACTGCTTCCATGGATGCTGCTTGGTGTCACAGGCTTTGGCCATGGCAAATTCCATCTGCACACTCTGATTACCAGCACAGTATGATGTGGCTGCAGCAGCTGGATCTAATCTTGCTTAAAGTATTTGCACTACAAATAATCCCCAGTACATAAAACAGCTTTAATTCACTTCAAAGCAAACCACTTCCACCACCCAAGTGAAATTAGTACTGAAAAATTGTTACTCGCCTATGAAGGCAAGGGGCCTACTTTCATTAGGTCCCAGTTGCTCCCTAGGCTTTGTGATTTGCACTGAACACCTCAGAGTGGGAATGTGATCCCCTCGATAAGGGTGGTCACAAGACTGCCTTCTGAATTTAAAGATGGAAGGATTAGAATTGCTGTTTACCCTTCCAAGAAAGAAAAGGCAAGAAAAAGGTCCGAGTCATCTTGGAAGTGGAGAAAAATCAGAGTGAGATGTAATTGTGGTTGATCTGAAAGGCTCAGATAAAATGTAGGACAAGAATTCTAAATGTTTGGAACATAATTTGTAATCTCATCAGCAAGGGTCTATTTCAGCACGGCTGGTTTTGATACAATGTGAAACATGGGGCCATCAAACAGACGTTTTGTGTATACAGTAGAATATCAATCACTTTTTAATGCAGAGGATTCCAAGCTTGCTCTAGTAGTCTTCTGTTTCCAACTTTCCATCATGCATTGGCTGGCATCCTGTTAGTGATTAATGCACAATAGTGCAGCTTCCATGCACCGAGACCCTTTTTGGCTATCTATTGTGAGTGATGGCAGCTCATCATCATCATCATCACCATTGTTATTATTGTTATTATGGTAGGACTGGGATGTGCAGCTTGTGACCTTCTACATGCTGGACTTCAGCCTCCATCACACCTGTCAGCATAGGTAATGATGAGCTGCTGTCCATCAACACCCAGAGGCTCCAAATTGCACATCCTGTTGTGAAGGTTAATTTACACCTCCAGTGTAACCAGCTGTCTGTTTCAGCCTCTTTGCCTACTTGAACTGATAATCTAATGTTAAAGTAAGCAACATTCTGGGACTTAAGCAAAAAATGTGTCATTATTCTATCATCATGTAAATTACTAAACTAAGGCTATTATACTTCAGCTATATTGCAAGAAATCACATCTTACTAGGAAAGACATGGGAAAAGATGAATTTAGTAGGAAAAGATGAAGACCACATTAAAATAGATTAACTCAATCAATGAAGCTGTGGCTCAGAGTTTGCAAGACCTCAGCAGGGCTGTAATGATGTAGGATCCTGGAGATTTCTTACTCATAGAGTCTCCATAAGTCAGCCAATTTAATGGCTCAAAACAACAGGAAGAGGTGGCAAGGCATTAGCACACACATGCACACACACAAATCTTTTACCTCTCAACACTTGAAATAATATTTAGCAATTTATCTGGCTTCTGAGAAATCACCAGGTATCAGCCACAGGCTTTTAAAGGACGTCTTCAAAACTGTAAGGGACAGTAACTCACTGTATGGGCAATGAAACAAGAGACTGCAGAAGCAACTAGTGGCCCTCCAGATATTGTTGGATTCCAGTTCTCATCAGGCCGTGGCCAATAGTCAGACATGATGGGTGTTGGAGCTGAACAATTATTTGGAGGGCCACACATTCCTTAGTTCTGTTTTTCAGGTTTTATCTGATTTCACAGAATCATGGTGTATACACGTGCATGCACAGTCCTCTGTAGATAACTAGTGATGTTGCCAAATTTTGAGGTAGTCTGGTTGGGACACACAAACACATACACCACACATGAGCACAAATGAATCTTACAAATTCATAAATTGGGACAGTATCTGCAGTTCGACTGCTCCTTCCATCAGTTGTTCACTGACTGAAAGATAATCTTATTCGCAGTGACCTTAATTGGAGAAGCTTACAATGCTGTAAAATGCAGAGAGGGTCTGCACCATATACCTGCCAACATTTTTGATGGCCAAAGTAGCCTATCTGCTATTTGACTTAGGTATTCTCCCCCCCCACCAAATGATCTATTATTCCAGGTACATTTTCATCCCCCTAGGTCTTTGAACATTGAGCTCTTTATCAACACGTGACCAGGATTTGCTTGACTCCTGCTCTCTGAGATAAAATTAATACAGCAGTGTTACAGTAGTGCCACAATTCTTGGTGTGAACTACTTCTGGCATTCTAGATGTTGGACTGCTGCACAGGACTGCTGGGAATCCACTAACATCTTAGAGGGCCATAAATTGCCATCCTCAGGCTTAAACACTGTTGCAGGCATTGTTTACCACAATACACTAGGAGTTTAAAACAGCTCCAGATTGGTCAGGCACATGGAAATAGCAAATAAACTAGAAAAAAAAGGAGGCTTTCTTGAGGATGCACTTTAACAGGAGCAAAATAATTGTGGCATGAGTTTTTTTTCTGGATTACAGATTATACCATAATATATATCTTAACCTTTAAGGTGCCACCAAACTCTCAAGCTGGTGTGGTTTCGGTTTTGCTGCAGCAGAGCTAACTAGCTATCTTTTTGGAAACTGGCTATATACATAATCATTTTGTCAAGGGTAGTGTAAATAGAGAGGGCAAAAAAAAAAAAAAAAAAAAAGACTATGAGGTCAAAAGGACATGACCAGTGCTACTCATAATTATGACTCTGGTGACTGTACGCATTTCATGATGCTCTATCTGCAAATATCTCTTTGCATTGTAAATTACAGTGGTGAGATTTAAGTTCAGTCTGGGACTGGTTTTTCTTTTTAAATTATGATAGTAATTTAAGTAAAAAGATAGCACTATCACACAGAAGCAGTGGGTACGTTTTCACATTTGGTACACATCAAAAGCAGTTAAGCTTTGAGAAAAAGAACCTTAGAAAACTCTGTTAGTGATCTCTGCTTCATGCTATGGTCACAAATTCCACAATTATGTGTTGAGTGAAGGAGTACTGTTGTTGGCCACCTTGGATTCTGCCAGAAACCAATTTCACTGGTGGATCTGATTATTATAAGAGAAAAGGGTGGGTGATTCAGTCTGTTCTTGCCACAGTATTCATAATTTTATAAACCTTTCATGTCTCTCTCTGCCCCTGCCTTGCCACACACGGAGCTCTTTTTCTGATCTAAAGGTTCCTCAGTATGCTACCCTTCTTGATTTAAGCAGAAGCTAAAACTGTGCAAGAAGTCCATGTTATTCTCCTTCTCTTGCCAGATTCCTGTCCTCAGGTCATTATTTGCTCTGCATATGCACTCTGTATATTTGGTGCCAATATAATCCAAGTTTCTTGTGCCAAGGAAGGAGGAATGTTGTGTGAATACATTATGCAAATTACACATACAGATTATGTATATGTTTCATTAGTTATGACAATAAACAGGACCAGTGCCTGAAGTTTTGTTCTGGGCTAAAGCGCAGTTTCTGCAGGGTCAATACAAAAACATGGGACCCATTCCATTCATGGAATGATCCCATCCATGATCCCATCCCAGTCTCGTGGGTGATGAAAGAAATATTTCTCTTTTAGTTCTGAAATTACATTTTCTACATTTCTGAATTTAAACTGTGGACCCCACTGGAATTTAGTGCCATGATCTTTAGCCCTCACTGTCTCCAGCCTTTCTTTCCATTTAGCGTATTATCACTATCATCTTTAGTTATACCCTGATTTTCCCCAAAACCAGAACACAAGGTAGTTTATAAATTAAAACAGATTGTATGTATGCAAGCATGTATATATGTATTATATTTGTATGCTGCCTTTCTCCTGGCATGGAACTCAGGGTGGCTTCTATCAACAAAATTAAAACAGCAGGACATTTAAAAACAATTTAAAAACATTAAAAAAATATAAAATCATAAATAAACACAATATAATGCAAGATTAGTCAGGGCAGAGGGCAGGGAAGTCCTACAAAGTTTGCTGGTTATTCCATACAGTAATTGTTTATTGGTTGGTCCTCTTTTGTGTATTGTTGTTGTTGTGTGTCTTCAAGTCATTTCTGACTTATGTCAACCTTATCATGGGGTTTTCCTGGGGCTGAGCATGTGAGATGCACCTATGGTCACCCACATGGCCAAGTGGGGAATCAAACTCTTGTCTCCAGGGTCACAGTCCAATGCTCAAACCACTAGACTGTGCTGACTCCCTATTTTGTGTATTACTCCAACTTAATTGTAAAAAGGCCCACTCTTTTTCAAAAACTGGAGGACTGGTGTCCTTTTGAGACTTAATTTGTATTTGTAACCATTCATACTTATGGTCCTGTGGTGTGTATATGTAAAAGAGAAAGAGAGAAAGAGAGAGAGAGCCTACTCCAACATACTAGACATTTACTCATATATCTTTTGAACGTGTAAATCCTGCCTCCAACACTGACTTCCACCACCCTTGGGATTAATAGTCCCAGATATGAAGTTTGTTCTTCCTGCCTTTGTAAAAAAAGTAGCCCTGGAACTGATAGTTCTTGAGAGAGCATAACAAAAACTCATGTGGCACCTGTAAAACCAACAGATGCATTATACTATGAGATGGATGGTATGTACTCTTAGTAATTCAGGTACTTATATAGTGCTCATGGTTGGCCGAAGATGGAGTGTGACATCAGGTCACATAGGGAAGGGAGAATCTATCTGTTAAACCAGAACTCCCCATGTATTTGCACAAGCTCACTCTCTTTGTTCTAGACAAGAGACCGGGCCAACAACTCCATCCTTGGAGTTTCTGACTGGATCCAAATTTTACTGCATCTGGGCAGTAAGTGCACAGATACAGAGAACTAAGTTGCTATAAATAAACTCAGACAGAGACCATTTCCACACTAAACTGTTATAGTGCTATTATTCCACTTTCAATATCCTATGGAATCCTGGGGTTTGCAGTTTAGAGAGGGGCACTTTTGGCCTTAGTAAACTGCAAACTCCAGAATTCCACAGGATGTTGAAAGTGGAATAATAGCACTATAACAGTGTAGTGTGGTAAGGCCCAAAGTCTACAATTTAGCCTGTTTCCCCCACCATTGGGGTAATGGAGTGGGGGAACAGGCTGGATGCCTATGGATCTCTTATGACTCAATAGAGCATATATTCTTCTTCCTGCTCTCCCCACCCATGTTTGGACCTTTCTGATGTTTTATGAAGCATTGTCTCTACCCCACATCACTGCAATGTATCTTTCCATCCACATATGCTACTAGAATCTTTAACTTCTTTAAATGCTGAATTCTTGACCTTACCAGCTCATTGTTGAGATCCTGAAGTATGATTGTGAGGCCCAAATGAAAATAAAGACATAAATGAATGAATAGGTGAAGGGAGAAGGCAAAATGACAACTTGTGGTGTCCCTCTCAAGGAATCTTATTACAGCGCTCAGACCAGCACTAGTCAACATGGCTTTCTCAGTCCCATTATAAGAGGAAGCTATTGAACCAGAACAGATGCTGTAGGTGATAATCTGGCAGAAGACAGATTAAGCCTTTTAGCCCAGGACAAAAATAGGTACACCATCATCATTGCTAAAAGGCCTGGCTAGAACAAGGGAGAAAACACTCACTCACTTGCACCTAGCTGAGACATTCACACCAAGAGATCAAAGACCCACAAAGTCTAAAAAAGACAGAGACATAGCACAGAGAATAGTTGTGTGTCTTTGACCAGTCACAGGCAAAGTAGGCATTTCAGCAGTCCGGAGTGTGAACTGGGAGTACTGACAGCGGCAGCACTTTGAGCAGGCTGTGTATGTATTTTAAGCCTTCTGAACAGTTATGGTTAGAAAAGGGCTGATTGTTTTAAAAAGCAAAAAAAAATTATTCATATTGTCACAGCAAGTCTACTTTGAGGATCCAAGGCCTTCATCCAACCCAGACCACTGTAGAGAATACAGGAAGAATGTATGTGCACTTAGGGCTTCCAGGTCAAGGCTATCCCAGGTCCTGAGATTTCAGGCCTGCAATCTAGGGACAACCTTGTGTAATGCTACAGGAGCCGGCCCTGGTAATGTTAATGTGGATAATGTTACAAAGGGCAGGACCTGCAGACGTCACTAAGTATGATACTTTGAACATCAACCACAGATGCACAGAGCCACTCAAATAATAAGTCGTGTCTAACAAATGCGAAAGACCCATAAATGCACATGCACACATAATACAGTAGACTCTTCAGATCTGCAACCTCCGGATCTGCAATTTCCAGCAACCATGGAGTGCCATGTCCTATACATAACAATGATGGAGACTCAAGTCAATTGACTTGGACTCAAGTCAGACTCAACTCAGCCTGGACTTGACTTGGCAATAAATGACACACTTCGCTCGTGACTTTATATTTTTAGTAACTGACTTGCTGCCCCTGGTTCAGTAATATAACCCATTCATCCAGAAGCTTTAGGACTTTGAACAACACTTCCATCTCTTTTTGCCTACTGGTCATGTGATAAGCTGTCTAAAGCCCAAAACATGGGTACATTTCTTGGAGGGGAACAGCAAATGCATTTCGCAAGGGTCTTGAAGTGAGATTGAGGTCTGCTTGGCAGCCTGTCCCCATTGCATATTGGAGGAGCCTTCTAAAGCTTTTCCTAATAGAAGAAGGCAAGACTTGTCCCCAGAGCACTGGGCATGTTTCTCAGAGGGGAACAGCAAATGTTTCAGGCAACAAGCTTGAGGAGGAAGGAAGCTTCTGTTATGAGAGGTAAGAAGGATACTATTCCACACTTCTGAAGCTACAAACTCTTGTAAGCTCATTGACCCCTGTCATACACCCCACCAGCACTTTTTTTTCCCTGTTACAGTTGGCTCCCACACCTGAGACTTGACCTGAAAGTACCTTGCAAGGACTTGAGACTTGACTTGAGACTTGGAATTAAAATCTTAAATGCATCACTGATACATAAAATGGTGGTGATGTGAATATGGATGCACTGAAGTGTCCATGCACATGTGGCCACCATTTAATAATATAGGACATAATCATTAACCTTTTTTGCCATTTGTGGGGAGTCCTGGCACCAAACCCTCCCACAGATATGGAGGGTCCACTGTACCTTTCCAGGCAGTGTTCTCAGCCTGAGATTCTTCCATCCTAAGGACTAGATCTGGCAACCCTAAATGTACCTTCTTTACACTCAATAAATTCACAAATAATTAAATGTGTACATTTTCTGTCTAGAAGACATCTCCAGAAATATTCCCTACCTCCCTTCCAGTGATACACATCTATTGCTGCCTACTGAAAATCATGTGGAAGTGGCAAACTCCACAAAATTCCTTTAAAGTACTGGTACATGATGTGCCCTGCTTGGAAGTATACTTGAACATTAAGGGGAAAGCAATTTATGAAGCAATTCCTAAAACGGTGGTATACAGTCATGTTACTGCAATCCAAACATTCCAAAAGGTCAGAGACCATACCACATACAGATCCCTGCATAATGCAGCAGCTGGTATATGTTGAAGGGTGAAATTCCAATTGGAGCGTGCTATAAAATTTCTGGATAAATATTTATGCTCAGGAAGGTTAAGAGACTTTGAGTGCTATAAGCTCAAGTCTTTTGGGTAGGCAAACTGCTGTTTAAGTCTCCACATCGTGACCTGCTCATGACCTCAGTGCTGAGCCTGGAAGCAGTTGTGATGGTGAAAGAAAAATCAGAGTGAATCATGGGTCTCCATGGAATATTAAAACAGCACATAAAACAAATGAGATGTTAATAAAGCTCTATCACATACCACTGAATCTCTCTTGATCTTGCTGTCATATTGTCATACCGTACCTTAAGTCACCATGTGCAACTGAGATGACAAAAGAGCTTAAGAGAAAAGGGCAAATTACCTGTTCCTGCCAATGGTGATTCTGCTATGTTTTTACTTCCCTCCTGCAAAACAGGGAGGCTCTTTACAAAAGAGTTTAATGGTCAATTTAAATGAAAGTAATTAAACTGAAAGTACTAATTGAGAGTAATTTAATTGAAAATGCTAATTATTAATTTAATTGAAAGTACTATATGTGCTATAATATGCCATGTTAAGTTCACACATTCCTCCTTTAGCACCAAGTGAACTGAATGGATCTAGGATCAAATCACACACCCTCTCCTAGCCTAGCATATCTTACCAGGTTGTTGTGAGATTAATTCCCATGTGGGCTTTTTGAAGCAAGGCCAGAATTCATGTAAAATAAATAATAACAGTGGTAATGTGAGCAGGTAAGCGCAGTCCATAATGATTCATAATCAGGACCTCCAGATGTGTTAACAGAGTTACATTTTGTATATTCTTGAGACTGCTTCACATACTCCTGGGCTCCTCTCTCACATGAGCAAATGTAACATGTGAGCTACTACGTGATCACATATATGGCAAAGAGCAATTTATTTTTCTCCATTTGAATATGTTCTTGATGGAAGTCAGAACTCTGTACATGAAAAAACATGGTATGTTATTAAGCAGCCATTTCTGACAACTTGCATATAGCTTCCTTTATCCAAGATGCCATTATATCCTTAAATAGGATTAAGGAAATTGGATAAATGAAAATTGGATATAAGGAAATTGTGAGCCAAATGAACCACTTTAGACCTTGATAAGCAGAAGCTCCAAGAAAGATGATTCTCTCTTTGCAGGCTAAACTTTAATCATAAGTTTTCCCTTTGCCAAAGGTCTCAGGGTAAATGTTTATTTGCCTCTGCTCATTGAAGAAGGGAAAAAATGAGGGCTTCCATTTACATAACCACTTTATTTTAGTTTTGAAAGGAGCACAGACATATGTCTTTGCAATGTCTGAATGGCAAGTAAGTGCATATAAAACTTTTTTTTTTAAGAGCTAGAGAATACAAGCACTGCCTCATTCAGATACATCTGAGACTGTGATTAATACATTTCCAGTTGAGGAATCTGAAAAGTCTAGATGGCCTTTGAAAACATCTGAAGAATTTTATTTTGGATAAGCAGCAGTAATAATTAGGGTATATAGGGCACCACTGATAGGGAAGGACAGATTCTAACGCCACCTGCTTTAAACAAACATAACAATAGAACACGTTTTTCTGTCAGTTTCCTCTACATGTTACATAATCACTAAATATATGATATCTCCTACAATCTTGCTACAATCTAAAAGCCATTTAAAGAGCTCAACATCTTCTCAACTAGTTCCTAACACAAGGGTAAGCAACCTGGCAACGGTATGAGTGCAAGGGACCAATGACATGCCACCCAAAAGCTACACTTTCTTTAACATCACTGTTTTCAGGAACATAAATCCGCTCAAATAAAAATCCTTATTTTTAAAGGAAACTGGTTTTAACTGCTGCAGATGAAATTCAACAGCTTGACAGTAAAATCATGGAGGGACATAAAAGCTATGCAGGGGGTACTGGTTGGTCTGTTTTTATTTTTATTCATTCCTAAAGACCTATATCCCATCTTCTTTCTATAGCTGAGATACAAGGTAGCTTCCAACGTGATTAAAAAATAGGTACCAGTAAAAACACAACACATTTTACATAAACACAAACTAAATTAGTCATGTTACTAAAACATAAATTAAAATTCAGTAACAATAACAACAAATGGAAATATAAAAAGTCCAGTTTCTCCATTTGAACACACATAAACACACCCTATGCTTCTTCGTTTTCTGCCCAGCTCTTGCTCTCATCAGAAAGATTCCTTTCCCCAATCCAGCACCTATATATTACCTGCCACCACAATCTTTGGTCTAAGAATACTGTTACCTTTTGACAATTCCACTAGTGTCTTAGTTTGCTTTGGTAAACTTAGACCTTGATTATTTATAACTGTTTCTAATAAAACATATAAAATTGTCTCTGCCACTCCTCCTGCTGCCTCAGGTTTATGACTGGTAGAAATCACCTCTATTTGGGAAGAAACGCTGATAGTAAGCCATGTATGTGTAGGAGTTTTTCCCCAAAAGAAAAGCTTCAGAACAAAATTCCTCATTAAGAAAAAAATAATAATTCTACATGTACAAACTATGGAAATAAAACCTGTTCTGAATATGTACACAATACCTTCCTTATCTTGCATTAAGAATTTTACTTTGGTTACTCAAGAGAGGTACAAAGGGTTCTGCTTTCAAACTTTGGTCTCTGACCTCTAGGAATCAGACAAATAATCAGGAACGACTCATGGACTTCAAGCATATCACACAACTCAATCCCCTGCACGCTCATGCAGAAATCAAGTCTTGTTTCAATGTGATTTGTTCATTGCATACTGTAAGGGCTAGATACAGGATAGTTTTTTTCACACTCAGCCACCATTTGATAAATGGCATATTACTTACTGAATTTTCTCCCCAAAGAGGCTTGCTTGGTACCTGTTTTATTATATCTCTCCTAGGCTTTTAAGTGTGGGATTTACTTGTTCTAATCTAATCAATTCAATCAAGTTTTATTGTTTTAGTCTGATGTTTTAAACTTTGGTCTTTTTTGTTTTGTTTTGGCCTGTTTAAAGTATCTTACACTGTTTTATTGCTATTTTATATAGGGTTTGCAGTTTGGGGAGGCACATTTAGAGGGCCTCAGTAAACTACAAACCCCAGAACTCTACAGGACGTTGAAAGTGGAATAATAGCATTATAACAGTGTAGTGTGGAAATGGCCAAAGAGAATGCAATTCTGGGCAATATCAGCAAATGTACAGTGACCAGATCAAGGGAATAATGGGACTACTCTGTTCTGCTTTGGTCAGTCCTCATCTGTCTCTAGTTCTAGCCATCAGAGTTTAAGAAGGACATTGATAAGATGAAACAAGTTGAGTCCCATGGAGGGCTGAGGGAGTTGGGTACACTGGGTCTAGAGATCACAATATGATGACAACCATCTTCTACTGCTTGAAGGACTGGCACAGTCACATAGAGACAGACCAAGTTAGTTTTCTACAATCCGAGAAGGAAGGACCTGAACCAATAGATTTAAATGACAAAGAAAGAAGATTTCAGCTAAAATAGTACAAGCTGTTCAACAGTACAATGTGTTGCTTTGGACAGCAGTGGTCTCTCCTTCACGGCAGATCTTAAAGACAGGTTGGATGACCAGTTGTCAGGGATGCTTTAGCTGTGGATTTCCTGAACTGGAAGATGAGCCTTTGAGTCCCTTCCAATTCAGTGTACTTCTTTGTTTGGCAATGGGCAGGATCCAGTGCTACACTTCTCCTGGCAGAACAGCAGAATCAAGTGGAAGTAGGAAGTGAGCAATCTCCTCCTCCCTCTGCAGCCCCTTGTACACTCTCAAAATCTGTTTCAATGGCTGAGAAACATTCCAAAGTTAAGTTTTGGGTAGCTCCCAGAGTTTAAAGGAGACTGGAAAGAGAAAGAAACTGTGTTTTATGGATGCCGCAGTGCCAAGCTTGGATTTAGGCCTATGTGATAACATACCCATCTGAAGAATAAGCCTTTCACACATGCGATATGCCATCACTGTGTACCACAGAATGTCTGGCATATGCCTGCTCTCACTTTTGTTAACTAGAAGTACTAAGGTTTGGATTGTGGGAATTCTGCTTTTCTTCCACCCCTCCTAAAAGGTTTGTTTTCTGAAAAATGATTACCCAGCTGCTTCTCCTAAAATAAAGCTGCTTCTCCTAAAATAAAGATAGACATCCTTGCTTATCCTAGCTAGTAGCTTTTTGTTCATACATGCAATTATTCTTGGAATCAAGATATTGCTTAGCAAGTTTATAGCCTGCCAATGCTTTACTAAGGATTGTTTATTTTAACTGGCAGTTTACATTTTTACGACAACAAGATACATTTCAGTTTGAGGAACTCATTAATAATGCTTTAATCCATAGGAGTCTTTATGTCTTATTTGGATTTGCTCAGCGCCAGTGGACTTCTTTTCTTGGCTTGCCCTCTCTGAACTTGCCGTGCACGAGATCCAAATCCAAGGGTTTGCAGTGATTCTGTTATGTACTTCTGGCTGGGGGAAACACATAGCATCAGCAGCAACTTTGCATCACCCCCTAAGAAAAATGAAGACATATATTTGCATGGATTTCTTAGTAGTAAGCAAAATGCTGACACGGCTAAATTGTCCAGCATTCACTTCCTATAATCAGTGGACCCCACAGTGAGATTGGAACATAGTTGAAATGTAAAAGGCCAAATACTTTGCTTAGAAAGTACAAAGATTAAAGCCTGAGGACTTAGTGGTGGGAGGTAGAAAGTGGAATTGCAAGGTTGTGTTGTTGCTTTTCTAATGGGATTAACTTCACAAAAAGAAGAGCGGATGGAAGCTTAAAAGAAAGGCAATGAAATGCTCAGATCTGGGAAAATCTACTTTTTTGCACTGCAGCCCTCAGAATTCCCCATGGGAGATTCTCCTATCTTTAGCCTAAAAAGAAAACTTTATCAAGCTCTATGTTATTCAATGGACATAGTCAACGCTACACTGTAAGACCATGTTAAAGGTGGAAGATATCCTCATCAGATATCCTAATAATTACATTGCAAAAGGAGGTGGGAGACACTCCACACACACACACACACACACACTGTTGTATTCTTCCAACCACTTCAAAGTCTACAGTGTATTTATAATATCTATACCCTCCCTCTGGACTGTAATCTATTATGTATGTATGTATCTATGTATGTATTTGGCCTGACATGCAAGTATAGCATCACATTTTCCAGTATGGAGGCAGAGAAAACCATCTATTTTCAAAACATTAAGCCAGAATGGACAAAGTGGACCGTTAGAGCAATGTGAGACCCCCAGGGGCCACACTTTTCTGATCACTTTATTGGACAAAACAGAATTTCCACCTCAGCCAAACACCAACACCTGCGATGCAAGGATGTGTACCTTTGCTGTTGCTACCGCTGCTACTAAAAGCCTAAACCTAGCCATATATTGTATCGCTGTGCAGCAATGGCACTGGTGGCAGCAGAGATAGTGACAGTGGCAGCAGAAGTGACAGTGATGGCAGCAAAGAAATATGCATGCAGGCAGGCAGAGAAACTCCCAAGATCCAGCCAATTTTATTTTATTTGCAGCAGCATAAAATTTTTGGTAAGTTAAATAAACAGTTTCGATATGAGGAATGTTTTCTGAGATCTGCACCTAAGCCTATTTTTTTCTCCTAAGTCCCTCTTATTTTCAGAACACAAATTACTATAATGTGGACCTTTTTAGGAAGGCAACCATAATGTTAGAGCAGACTTTACTGTATGCTGCTTAACATGACATGGCAGAAAGTTCTTTAGATGCACGTTCTTTGGATTTAAGGGGGCCAGAGAGAGAGAGAGAGGGGGGGGGGAGAAAGAAAGAAAGAAAGAAAGAAAGAAAGAAAGAAAGAAAGAAAGAGCTGTACATACTGAATACATGTTAGGCTTTCCAGTTCTGGAGGAGGTGGTGATGGTCAGATAGGATTTTCAAGGTTTTAGCTGCTGCAAGGCAGGTAGAACTTCAACAGATGCAATGTTCCCTGGCATGCAAATGTGATTCAACAGTAGACAGATCTTTACCTGTTAAATTTCTACTTGTCATGGAGCTGCTACAGTTACTCAAATACTGCAAGCAGAGAAAAAACAAACCAAGACATAGTGCGTGTTTCTGCACAGAATCAAAGGATTTCAGATTTAGCATGCTGCTAATAGAATCTGCTATGCTTCTTGAATTCACAGATTCATATCAGTTACACATTTCACAGGCAATGTTAAAATAGCACATAGAGATGAACTTCTTTTAAAAAACTGTGGGAAATGGTTAAAAATAGGAATTTCAAGCTATAATTACCTATGGAATCTTGAAGTAAATGTGTAAGTCTGCTGTTTCGATACGGCACATGAGAGCGCTGTTCTGAAATGGCTCCAAGTACATCTGCTAGAGCAGACAAGCTGCGATTAATGAAGGAGGTCTCTCTCAGGACTGAGCCAGTCACACCAGACATACCTAGAAAGGAAGAAGAATATACACCATTAAAAATGAGCAAAACTTCTTCAACATTTCCAGACACCTGAATATACAATAGAGAGCCAGGCAGCATATTTGGTTGAAATTTAACATTTTTGTCAAGAGATGAACTTGAGCTCCTGTCCCAATGTCATAAAACAGACAATACTTTACTTTTCCCCCTTTACATAGAAAGGTAAGAGCCAGATGCTTGTACCTCTTACAAAAAATTCCATACTAACAGGATAGAAAATCACTTTTGCTTTTCCCTTTTCAATGATCACTTTGCAAAAACAATAGAAGTCCATGTATACAAAAAGTTTAACACTGAAAAAAAAATCCCACTTTTTAACATCTTTTTTCCTTAAAGAAAACTGCAAAAATACTTTAAAATTTGAACAGATATAGAAAAACATACAAAAATTGACATCATCAAGTACAAATGAAAGCCCCTTTGTGAGGTAAAATATAATACAACTATTCAACTATTCTGTGAACTGTTGAACTGAAGAACATACGTTTGGTAAACAGAATTGTTTTAAAATGCTTCTAGAGCGTCAGCTCTCACATTTATTTTTGAAGTAACTCTACCATGTCCGCTTTGTTTCATCAGAATATACCCATAAGTGGTGTGAACTAGGGATGCAATACTTCACTAATTTTCTTTTCAAATGAAGCAAGAATAATTTTAGCAGTTTTCTTTCTGCTATGAGAAAATCTTTGAAATCTTCATTTTTTGAAGCCTACTTGCAATTTCAGACTTAATCTATACAAAATTATTTTATATTATTATTGCTGGTTATTTTGCCCAGAAAAAAAAAGCATTTTCTGTAATAGCATTTTTGCAGAGAAAATAAAATTTCCATTTCTGTTTCTGGCATAAAAATGCTGTTTACTCCATGAAAAAAAGCACTTATGAATTTTGTACAGCACAGTACCCAACTCCAGCATCTTCTATGCAGAAAATATATTTCTGTGCAGAAAACAGCCATGTGTGAATTTTGCATGCAATAAGTCCCAAACTGCGAATATTCTCTTCAGTCCAATCTCATCCGTGCTTCTCAATATCCAACCATTTTACAAATAATTTTGAATATACCTTCCATCCCTACTGAGAACTCACATGACATGAAAAAATCTGACATGAAGGAAATCTGTTGGAAGTTAATAGTACTCTTGAAATGACACACATAATGATTTATTCAACAATGGGTTCAAATGAACTATTCAAAATGGAAAAGCTGATGTAGTTAGTGATCTACCCAGGAAAAGATGAGCATGAGAAGAAGGACAGAATAAGATGATGATGAGCTAAAGACAGTTTTCGAATGAAGGTGTGCTTTAAAAATGTAGTTGACTTCAATGAAACCTTTCTAAAATTTCTATTAAGTCTTATGAAGAGCATAATTGAACTCCCCAAATCCCCTAGTCAGCATGGGCCACGCCTCTGGCAAAATATTAATAGAGACAAAGTATAGTTAGTCTGTAGTTCATTTACGATACTGAGTGATACCACCTGGAGATGTGGTCTGTCCTAAAAACAGATCATCAAATAGTTACCCTCAATGAAAAATGGAAATATGCAGTATTGCTCAACTGCACATTGGCTGAAAACATGTTTAACACCCACAACAAATAAAATATGCATCTTTTTAAAAGTGTTTTTTAAAATAAAACATTAAAAGTAACCAGGGAAAAGAAGTTTTGGCAGGAGTGCAAAGGACTCTTTCATAACATAGGTTTGGTTTTCAAAACATTATTTCTGGAATGTTACATTTGACTGAGTGGTTTTTCTTGGTAAGGACGTTTGTCCTTTAGGAAATAAATAATCAGGTTTCTGAAAAGACTATCTTTGAAGGGGAAGAAAGCATTTGAGGGGAGGGGGGGCCAAAGAAAACAGGAAATTATTTACCTGATGGGATGCATCAACATCTGCTTGGTATTGTTTTCCACAAGGAAACTGAAGAATCCACACTGAATAGTAACAGTTTTGGCAAATATTTGACATTGTTAAACCATATTTGTACTTTATACAATCTTAACGTGCAGGCATTCCTAGGTGGCTTGGCAGTGTGAAGGTAACACCTAAATAGCTTGAACAAAACATGTTTGTCCATGGCTAGGCAACAAGGTAGGAATAGAGTAGAGAAGCCATTTGGGTACTCTACAAAACATAGTAGAGTACTTTATCCTCTCAGAGTGCAGAGAAGTTACTTTTCTGTACTGCAACTCCCTCCACAGGCAGCTAGCTGGGGATTGTGGGAGTTGTAATCTAAAGAAATTTGAAAGTTGTGGTCTAAAAAAAGTAAAGTTTCCAAGTTCTAGTTCTTTCATAGGTTCCTCCTTTTCTCATACCTCAAAATGAGTTCAGGTCACGAGCTAGGCCTAACAGATACATACATAAAATACATATATCAAACCTATTCTGAAAATGTCTATTCTGAAGTAGCCAAAATAATACCACTCATCAACATCAGGAAAGTATCTTGAGGATCGGAGAAATACTGAGATTTGCAGAAACAAGAAAAGAAGGAAACAAATATCCCAGGAGCAATTCCCTTCGCACAACATTTTTACCACAATACTCTGATGATCTTGCTCAGTAGCTACAGAATGCTCTGTATCAATCTCTACTTGGGTATTCTTGCTTTTGCGTGCAACAAACAGACCCTTTCTTGTCCTGTCTCTCCACTGGATGGGCATTTTGCTAACATTTTGATTCAAAACAGACCAAGATCATTTTGTTCAAATTGTCATGCAATATGACATAGAGATCCATAAATGTCCAAATGCTTGATGCTGTTGGAACAGTTAAGGAATATATAGTATTATTGGCTTTTAAGGATTGGGGAAAGCAGTAGTTTGTGGTATCTAAGCTTCAATGGATGAAAGAAAAGGCAGAGGAAGAAGAGGTAGTAAAGACATATTGCTCACTCCAACCTGCTAGGGAATGTATCTAAACTGAATGGAAATTTTAAGGAAAAAATCAGAAATATTTCATTAAACAGAAATTTGAGTGGTGCTGGAAAACTTTGAACCAATGAAAATTAACCAATGAAAAATAAGAGGATTCTTTGGAGCTCAATAACATTCCTTTAGGTAATAAACAATTCTTAGATCTTGAGTAATCAATCTTGTCACACTATTTTGGAATGTGGGGATGACATTAACAATCTAGCCTGATCTGATGGCAGTCCTGGGATGTCTACATTTTGCACTCCCCTTCTGTGCACACTACAGTGGATGAACAAAATGCAAAACTGGTTAGGTTTAACTTCTTCACAATTCTGCGACTGTTTTGTCCCGAAGGCTTACATACCAGCACATTCGCTGCCAGCCAAATCGACCAGTTGAAGTTTTGTTCTCATTTGCTTCAGTTTTCCCACAGATTCACTGGCAAATGATGCTGGTGAAGAAGCTCTAGAAGAAAAGGAGGGCGTGTCATCTCTCACTGAGTGGGGAGATGTCAAGAAATGTTCTTTACTCTGTTTTCGACTAGAATGGTCACCTGTACAAGGCATACCTGGACGATTACAAAGAGAAACAAAAAGAAAGATTTTATTCATAATCCTGCAAAAATGAAGTCAGACCAGTATTTGGGAAAGTTTTTTTTTTAGCCACTGCTCTCACCATGACTAGTGAAGTCTAAAAAATATAACTTTTCCAAACTCAGAGCAAGACACACAGTTCAACACAACCTCTTGCCTAGGATCAAAGATGCATACAGTGGATCTAGTGACTACCAGGCAGTTGACTAGTCTTTGCCATGTTCACCTCTACTAGCACAGAGATATACCAAAGCTATTGGCATTTTACCCTGGCAACTGTGAAGAAGGTTTGTGTATCACAAGAGCAACCACTAAATAACCTCAAAAGACAGGGCTTCTCCACACTATATCAAACTTGTGGCCTCTTAGTTTTGAGGGACGTTTGTACTGGATGTATGTATTTAAACATGTACATGTTTAAAGAGCAAGAACCTGTATCTACTCTTCACAAAACCTGCTACATTTTATCTTTTTATATTACATCTCCACTTACCCAGGTCAAAGCAATACCAAAAACTGGCTCTGAATCTTACCAAATTTCAAATGTCAGCAGGACTGGCCATAATTAAAATTCTCTCATTGTAAGAGGTAAGACACACAGGGAATTTGACAAGGCCTTCTCAGTTGTGATTCTGATCCAATGTAATATACTATTGAAGGAAGCCCAATGGACTCCCTGTTTGCAGATTTTTAGAAAGAAATATATGGGATTTATCTTTACAGACTTTGAAATTTTCATGTAACTTGTCAGTACCTTAGGTTATTTTGCTAATATACGCTCAAATGTTCTCAGTGTTGAACAGGTTCTGTATTTTATTAAGGTTAATAATCTGATATTATCACAGTTCTGTTTTTCTAAGGTAGTTCTATAGAAATAATCTTTTACTAGAGCAGGGGTTATCAATTCAACAAGCTCCACCTCGCTAACAAGACCATATGAATCAAGAAAGACTCTCAGTGTTACATTACATTCCTTACATTCCTTCCAGAATTATTTCTAACTAATAGTTCCCAGACTTTTCTATAGCCTAAATTTAAACTATAGGAATTGGAAATTTGAATTTGGAAAACAGCACTGGCATTAACACAGACTAACACGGGTTTAAAGAGTGCATCTGAAGTAAAAGCAAACCTGGGGTTGTGATTTTCATGAGAAATGTGTTAAAAACAAGCTTCTTACCAAAGTCATCCTCTGAAAGGACTGCAGTTATAGTCAAGGTTACAACAAGATGGGAACGAGAGGAATGCGCATGTACTAGTGTTGGGTGCTTGACCCTCAGTTGAAGACCCTTATTAACTAGCTCAAGGAACTCCTCAGCATCTTCAACAGGCCTACAAGAGAGAGAGGGAGAGGGAGAGAGATTTTAATGGATTAAGTACATTCTGCAATAGTGAGTGCAAATTTATGAAATTTTCCTGCAACCTAGAATCAGAGTTGAAAATCACCACAAAGGCCATGGAGTCCAAATCCTTTGCAATCAGGAACAGATAGCTAAAGGACTCCTGAGAGATGGCCATCCAATGTCTGTTTAGAGATGTCCCATGAATAGAGTCCCCCATCCACTGGGCTAGTCTATTCCACTGTTAAAAAGTTCTTCCAATCAAGGCCCTGCCTAAACTGAAAACCCAAATAGGATATTGAAAGTAGAATAATAGCACTGTAACAGTCTAGTGCGGAAATGGAATCTCTTTTCTTGTAACTTAAACCCATTAGTTCATGTCCTAGTTTCCAGAGCAGCAGAAAACAATACTACTCCTTTTTTTCCACTTACTAGCTCCTCCAACCTTGTTCTCAACATTGCTCTCATTTGTTTTTTTCAAGTAGAAGAGAGATGTAAGCTTATGTTCATCCAGCTGTTGTTGGAATACAGCTCCTTTAATGCCTAACTATTGCCAGAGCCCGGAGTATCTGAAATCTGAATCTGGACTGCAAATCAATAGAAAGTTAATTTATCCATAATTCCTTTCAATTTCAGAAAGATTAAATAAAATCTGGGATACTGCATTTTTCATAAAATTTCAAGAATCTAGAAAACAACATATATATTCAAGACATGAATCTAGAAAACAACTTCACCGAAAAAAAAGTCTTATTTATTGATTTATGAATCAACAGTTTTCCAGATGAAGTATAACAATATCACTCTTTCTCAAGTTTGTTATGTGGATCAATGTATGTGGAAATAAGTTAAATTTAGGAGGGTTTAACATTATAATTATTTTTTATAATTTCTGTTTTAAGCTTCTATTAACTCATTTGCTATCTCCCTTTAATAATCCTATGGAAGTGTATGAATTTTATGAATTTCATAAAATTGAAAAAGTATATTAAAGCATTGCATCAACCTAAACTTCACTCCTGCAAATAAGCATTATTTGAAATTACAGATTATCCTAAAAAAGTATAATGTTGCAAAACACTTGTGGCTGATACTAAGTTTCAATTGTTTGGGTGTCCATCTTGAAAATTTTTATTGTCCATTCATGATGTTTCCATTCTTTTGTAGAACTGGAGTTTAGACTAGTCAAACCATATTTTGACTAGAAGAATGATTGAACCATATTTTGAAGTTCACACAGATTGAGTTCTGAGGAATATTTCTCAAGGTAATTAAAAACTGCGATATATTCAAGTAATAGATTGTGGAGCCTGCCACAGTCAGGACTGCTCGACCTGAGAAGTTGAGGATCATAGGAAACTGATTTATACCAAATCAAATAATGGCTCCACATAATAAGCTTGGGTTGGTAGCAGCACTCCCCGGTTTTAGAGAAGGCCTCAAAATAATGGCATATTCCAATCAGAGCCCTTTCATATTTCCTCATGGCTTTTTCTGTTTGTTAATCAGAAAAGGACTAAATGGCTGCACAATGCCTTCTCATTCATAATCCTAGGAGTCTTCTATCTGAAAGCACTATCACTGTGAGGAAGCCTCAAGGACAAACTGCCTAGTGTTCACAACTTCTGAATCCAACACCAATTTTTCTTAGGCTGTACTAACAGAAAGGAAGTGGAGGAAGCAAACACTCTGAGAATTCTCTCTGTTTTTTCTGTGCATACAAAGAAATTAATCACTGATATGGCATTATTCAAAATCCCAGTAGCTTACTTCAGGCTCCAGAGAGCAAAGGTGGCCAAGCAGCTTGATTTCTTTACTTACTTTTGATTTACTTTTCACTGTTCAGTGTTTCTGTATAAATTGCTAATATTGTATGTTTATAAATAACACTGCCACTAAATCAATTGAATTTAAGAAATGTAGTGTGTACGTACATGTGTGTCTAAGACACATAAACATTTTTCAAAAAGATGGTTTATTTTCCCTGTGGGTCTTTTTCAAAAAATGATGCAATAAAAGGATGGCAATAAAGACAAAGAATCCTGAGCAACTGGAAGAGGGACAAATAGAATCCTACGCCAGCCAGTTTTCTACCACCAGACACAAATTTCAGCTTACAGCAGCAGATTTCCTCTATATTAAAATTTCATAGGGCCAGTGAATCAAGAATGAAGTGTTGGTATTTACTGTGAATAGTTATTCTCTGGATACTGCAGAGGAACAATTGGTGCATAGGGATATAACCTATGTGATTGCTGACTGCATCTCTGCAGCATCCAGAGAATGATACTGCAGGCTTCTGGGATTTCTGATATTACCTAGAAATGTCTTGGGTGGGGCAATCAACTACAAAAAGAAGACTGCAGTTTGTGACCAGATTGCTTTGTAAGTACTGTACACAGAACTAGAATAGGCCACTTTGTTAAGAAGCAACAGTGAAGGAAATACAAAACTTTTATAGTATTCACCCTGAGGTAAATTAATTCTATCTGATGGCAACCGTCAACTTACATTACACAAGAAGCAAGATGTATTTAAAGCTTAGCAGATGCTGCTAGCCACCTAATGATTTAATTGTAGCCATTGCTTATCCACTGCTTGCCAGGTAGCAAGAGGTAAACTCATAAATTATTTCTTGGAATAGGACCCAAGAGATAACAGTACAACATGTGTCCTGGTTGTACAAACTTGGATGCTAGAAGTTTGTCCTGTCACTCCAGCTTTATCTTCTTGACCAAAATTAAAAAGTATAGATAATGATACAATAAAAAAATGATCAAAATCTGATTTCTCTTTTCTCCCTCCAAGAGAAACATGCATTAATTGCTCTAAAATTGGCATTTATTATGCAAAATCCTGACCATCTTTTCTTCTTATATGTAGACATTAGGAAGAACTCACAATATTCAATTTAAGACTAAATTCAAACTGCTATTCTCAAAACAGAACTGACTAATTGATTCAATGAAACCTTTCCAAATTCCACTTATTCAATGAGTCCAATCAAGTTAGACCTAACTTGGGATGTAGGCCTTTGGTTGCAATTTTTTTATGGTCCTGGAAACATGCCTTATGGGTCATACAAAATGGGAAACCCCCACCCCAAGATCTCAGATGAAACTCTGACCTCAGATGGAGAGATCTAATGTTTAATCCCTACTTGACCCTGTTCAACCAGATTTTCACAGTGAGCCCTCCCCTCCAACTTCAGAGACAGGCAAAACTGGGTGTGGTACAGCAGCAGTGGGGAGGGAAAGACTGACAGCCCTAATGTATCAGAGTCTAAATAGATGTCTTTAGCCTATTTCCCTCCCATTGTCTCCAATGGCAGGACTCTTTCCTATACACTGGAAAAAGGAAGAAAAATAAAAGCTGGATATCCCTTTGCTAACACTTACGCTTTGCTGCCAAAAGCCCCAGCAGGGCTTGGACATTTCAGAGGCCCTGATGTCATACTCCGAATGTCCTCTCCTCCACTTGTGTCCCCTGTTTCTAGGATTACAGCCTCAGGAAGAATTCAAGACTCTGATTTTGGAAAGTGCAATTTCACAATTTCTTATGGACCCCACTCTTCATGGGGTGATCAAGGCATACAGAATATAAAAGCAGACTGAGAGGACTAAGTCTGCGGAAACTTCCAGTCCATTTAGTATATTTTTAAATCAAGGGATTTTTGGCAATAATAGAGAACCGCATAAACAAAGCTCAAGTGGTTTGCTTATGTTAGTTGGAACCCACAGACAAAAATACTCTCTTAAATTATCTCCTTTGTGGCCAACTATATTATAGTTTATAAAGGAAATAAAAGGCTTGTTGTGTCTGACTTTCAGCCCCCACCCCCTACTCTCAAACAACATAAAAAATGTTTGAGTTGTGACTGCAAGAACTGAAGGAAGAAAAAACCCTCAAACCTTAATTTCCTTAAGGAACAGAAACAGTTATGGTTTTCTGTGGAATTTTAGCACAAGATATATGGTTTTTAAGGCACTACCACACAAATCCCCTCAGAATCTTTCTTTTTTGCTACTATAGCAAGTTCCCAGGTGTAGGAAAACTGCAATACAAGGAGACCAAGAAGATGGCAATTTCCCACATCATGAAAAGGTCTAGCTGGTCAGTTTTCTCCAGGTGAGAGAACTTTCAGAAGTATTCAGAAGATCCAAAAATCACATTGCTAGTAAGTCATAAAGGAATATGAAATTTAAGTTGATGGAAAAATGTTACTGGTCAACAAACTTTGTCACAGGCACATACTGCAGATTTTCTCCAAGATCATTTCTTGCCACAACTGTGGTCACTATCACACCTGAATACTCACTCATAGGTAAGAAAAGGAATATCACTCTTTCCTTCTTTATTTGTGATTATGTCCCTTTTGACACCACTTGGTCTTCCAAAGTTGTCTTTGGCCAAAAGATCAAACACTTCATTGTTATACACTTCGACAACAGAAACCTCAACTGAATGGCTTCCTAGTGGCTTTTCTGAAAGAAGCCTAAAGGAAAGGAAAGGGGAAAGAGAGCACTTAAGAGGTTGAAACCAAAGCTTAAGCAAACAGTGCTTGTGATCTGGGAGACTATTACAGCCTGACTGAAATGCTTATTTAAATTCCAAAAATCCATAACCCTGAGTATTGATAACTCTTCTGAGAAATCTGGCTTCTTTCAAAATTCAGCCCACCCCTATTGTTGGAGATTTTATAGATTGGGGTATTTTTTCTAATTGTACATTTAAGAGTCATAGGTTACTAGAAAATACTGTGAAGAAATTCTATCTCCCCAAGCAACATCTCTACAAAAATTAGAACTGTAAGAAAAAAAGATCTGACGACAAAAGCAGCAAGCTGGGGTGCAGGATATGGTAAAGTTCACATTTTAAATATTTCAAACAAAATCGCACAGCGATTTCTAATCGGTGGGCCAGCCTCCAGCAGTAAGTTGCCGGTTGACTACTGTGGGCAGTGAACAAGGGATTGAGATGCAGAAGTCTACAAGGTGGCAGTGATGCACTCTGCTGCAGATAAAAGACACATGCTTGCTTCAAGTGCATGCAAGGAGTTAATCTGGGGCAGGTTGTAAGCCTTATTCCATCTGTGCAGGAATAAAAAAACACAGTATCCATGCCACTAGATGCCAGTTAAAATCAGGACAACCACTCTATATATAAAGAAACTGTACTACATCTAATGTGAGGAAGATTATATGTTGTTGTTGTTGATGCTGTGTGCATTCAAGTCATTTATGGAAATCCTAAGGCAAACCTATATTGGGATTTTCTTGGCAAATTTTGTTCATGGAGGGTTTGTCCTTGACTTCCTCTGAAAGAATCTGACTTACCAAGTTCATCCAGTGAGTTTATGTGGTCAAGTGAGGATTCAAACCCTGTCCAACATGCAAACCACTACACCATGATGAGTACACAAAACAGCTAATGCTTATCATGAATAACCTCCTATGTATTCACAAAGGCGGTAACTATTAGGAAGGTTTTGTGATGAATCTGGTAATTAACTCAGCCTTTCTGAATATGGAAAGTTAGTCATATTTGGTACTGAGCACGAAGATATTTTGATTCAAACTCTTGCTCAACCACTCCTAGAAGCCACATGAGAAGTCACTGTCTCACAGTGATCACACTATCTTGCAGGGGTTCTGCAGTGCCAAATGAGGTCATGCCTATATTAGCCAACTTATGCAGACAAGATAATAGTACACTTTGCTAGTAGTCAATGCAATTTGCACCTAAATATTGCATTGTGTTCCAGCTGATTTTTCATATCAAAGGAAAAACATAACATTCACTTTTCTCAGAACACATTGAGTTGGATCCAAGTGATGCTTTCAGTCAGTAGACAACCTCTTTCACAAGCAGAAGAGCTTTTCCAGACTCAGATTCTTCTTCGGAAAAACAGAATTGAAATGCAGCAGAAGACCTCGCTTAGTACACTGACTACCTCTTGCACATTTCAAGAAACAGGACTGGGGTAAGTCCTTGTCATAGTCTTCTGTTCAACAGTCTGAAGTATAGCACAACAATCAGAATTTTCCTACTTCCTTACCTGCGGATCTAGCCAATTAGCTTTCTATAGAATACATTTTAGATTATTTGTGTATCAATTCCCTTATAACTAGTCTTCACTGAGAGATGCTTCATTTCTATTTTTACTTCCTGTAGTTCTGTAGGTTCATTGCTATTTTGAAATGGTACAGCAGTTGAAGGGACACACAGCTGCCTTTGTGCACATCTGCCTTTTTTTTTTTTTTTAAAAAAAGTCTTCCCCTCAAAATTCAAGAACAGTCCCATAACTGTTGTAGAGGAAGCATATATATACAGTATCTGTACAGTGCATTGACTGAGAGCCACAAAGAACAATGAGGAGAGAAAGAAAATGTCAAACATTAAAAGAATGATAAGCTTGTGCAGAAATCCTATTTCTAGAAATACTATGAAATGAGAATTGTTAATAAATCTATACATTGAAATAGCAACTGTTTGCTAGCTACTGATTTTCTCTCTTCAATATTAATTTGAAATAAATGTCCATACTGGTATTTTTCTGACTGGGCCTTCACAATTATTTAAAATTAACATCAAAAGAAATAATAAATTTCTACTTATTTTTCTAGGATTTTTTCAGAAAACTACTGAACATTTCTTGATAGTGATATCTGTCGACAGGTATGTAACCATAACAGTACTAAGCTGTGGAACAAACTACCAGCTGAGACAGATGAACTAGATTTATAAGTCTTAAACAGATCATTAGAAAAGTCTTTTTAGGCAGACTTTTAAGTTAATATCCCTTAGTTTTATTTACAACCTTTGGATTGGCAGGCAAGTAATATTTTTTCCATACAAATGAAAGACAGACAGACAGACTACCATGCCACATCAGAGATACCTGAATACTTCTCCAGTGGCTCTAGGAATAATTCCCAATTCTGATTCTTCTTCCACAAGGAGAGCAACATCATCTTCAGGCTGGGGGCCCAACATTGTATATGTTTTCCCACTCCCAGTCTGTCCATAAGCCATAATGCACACATTGTACCTGAAAATCAGAAAAGCTGCTCATTCTTGAAACCAACAGTTGCTATGAGTGGAAGCCAGGCTATGATGTGTGTGTGTTACTATTTCTAATTTTTTAAACAAAATATCATGACAAAATATCATAAACAAATGAGAGGTTTTTACTTACCATGGTAGAAACATCAGCAAGACAGGAGAAACAAAACTGAGGGAAAGAGGATGCCTAAAGACCCTAACGGATTTGGAATTTCTGTTTTCCTGCCTGGCTGGATCGGTGTGAGGGAGTAACCCAACAGTACTGTCGATTGTTCCTTCAGCCTCCTTGAGAATTACCTTACTGCAAAATATTGCAACTCCTTGAAATTACCCCTCTCACTTTTTAAATTCAGAATTTATTCATCTCCCCTGTGGAAAATTGTACAGTGGAAGAAGCAGCCCAGAGTTCACATCAGCACTGTGGTATGGACAGACAAACTTTCCTTTTCTTTTTCCTGTTAAGCAAGATAACACCTGAAGGTGTTTCAGGAAGCTCCTTGAAAGAGGCCTGAAGAAGACAGTGATATAGAATGCAGAGAAAAAGACGCGTATGACTATTAAATGCACCATAAAGAGAAACATAGGAAAATCCAGGAACAAGGTACAGCACATGCCACTGAATACTCCACACTCTAGTCTTCACAAAATTATTTTGGTATAAAACTTCCAGAATCTTCCAGGCAGCATGTGGCTGGAAGAATCTGGGAACTATGCTCAAAACAGTAATTATTTTTCCTAGGTTTTTGGATGTTCATGATTTCTGAGAGTACCACAGATATCTAAGCTTTTGTATATAATGACAAAAGCTATATCGTACTGGGGGTGGGGTGGAGGTGTTTAGTATAGTCCACTGTTTATTTCAACTTGTTCATGAACCACAGGCTGCCTATTTTTGTATGTTGCCAACGAGGCCATTGTTTAACCAAAGATAAGGAAAGAACCACCATATCCAATTCAGTTATACCTCAAACAAGTGAGCTATAGGTGACTGCTTACTATATGATGTCAGACTTCAACCGCACATCTTTAGGCCCACATTTTTGTGTGCAAATTCAGTAAATCATTCTCTAAGACAACATGAGATATCACTCAGTCTCACTACAAATAGTCAAAAGGGGAAGATCAATTCAGAGTCAAAATGTTGTGTCTCTTCAGATTTTACAGAAATAAGCTTGATTAAAACCACAGACGGTATAATCACTCATCTTTTCCAGACTCACAATCTGCTTTTGTTTAAGTGGAGCATCCCAAAAAGGCATAAAGTACTTTTGTTTTTAATAAGAGAACATTTCCTGAAGGGCTGCAAAAAAGCTATGTTCCAGGGCAGTTATTTCAAACAGAAGTTGGGTTAAGGAAGAAGATACTTCAACAATGCGTGCACATAAACTGCGCTGGAGGTAGTTATTTGTGTGGGAAGCAGGACAATTGAAATTTGAGAAAGGGCAGGAAACAACTTCTCCCTTCTGAGATCCAATGCTTCTGAAAGGCTAAAAGAATGAGGGAACACTGTCATATTGATTCCTAGTAGTGAAGTAGTTAAAGAGAAAACACAGTTATTCTGCTTCTGTGGAAGGCACAGTATCTAAGTAGGAAAGAAAGAGAGAGAGAGAGCCTCTCTTTGTTCCATTTGAAATATTTGCTCTCACTCTTCAACTCACCCATCCAGCAGAGATGTTAGTAAAGGGGAAACATCTGCAAACACTGCTACTTGTGAATCACCAGCACTGTAAACTCTGTGGAGAATAAATACGATGCAGTCATTTTTGGAAAATGGTCTCTAGATGTTCACAGTGACTGAAGAACAGCAATAAAGAGTAGCATTACTTGCTGTAACCTTTATGTTAGTTTAACAATACTTATTTTCTCCAAAAGCACCTAGATCTCAGGAGGAGAATTACTCACTCCTACTATGAATCTGGTTTAGACATCAGGAAATTAAATAGAAGGGAAGCTGAGCCACAACTCTGTTTTGATAGCCAGATGCAATGAATATAAAGTGTTTTGGACACTGCCAAGCCTGTAGGATCTTGACAAATCTGAGCTATTTCTAGAGACACAGACTAAGTTTAGATACATTTTTTGGATCCAATGTGTTGGTGGAGATGCCAGGAAAAAAATTAGATCTTTCGAGCTTCATAGAGCCTTCCTTCAGGCTAAAATGGTCAAAGCACAATTTTAAAAGGGAGGGTGTTCATTGTTAGTTCTAATAGTAAAATAAGGATACAAGATTTTAAATCTTAGTTTTTAAACTAAGTTTTAAAAAATAATATGTGCTGTCTCTTAACATAAAGTTCTGTGGCAATATGTAATAAAAGGAAAAATTAAATACAAATTAAGATACCAGACTATGAAATCAAAAGCAACATGAACACAGTAAAGTAAAACCCATAGCAACTTCAAAGTTAAAACACAAAGTTAAAAGTGAGAGGACCAGACTAGGCAACTATAAAAACCCTGGCCTAGGTGAACAAAAATGTATTCAATCAGCAACAAAAAGACAACAAAGATGGCAGCAGACAAACCTGTCTAAAAAGATTGTTCCATAATAAAGGCGCCTCTATCAAAACAGCCCTTCAATGATGGCTGCATGCCCCAGGTGGCAGCATATGGTGCAGGCCCTCTGAAGATCTTTTAAAGTACAACCAGCCTTCCACATTTGTGAGTTTTACTTTCATGGATTTGATTATCTGAGAGTTTCTCCAACCCCTGTTCCCCACCTCTAGTGCTTCTTTTCTGTGGGAACCTTCCCTTTTCGTGGTTCCAATCAGGCTGTGCAGCCTTTTAAAAACCTGCCTCTGTTCTTCCTCTTTGTCCATGAGCTGCTACTTGGCCAGGTATGGATGGATCATAGCCTGATTTCTCAGCACCACAGACCCTCTCCCAATGTGCCCCACTGACCCAAGGAAGGAGATTGATGAGAGAAAGAAAGTATAGGGCCACCAGGCCAACCCAGCCCCTTTCCTTCTTTCCCTGATCTGGTTTGGACCTGAGTGCCCACTCTCCTCACCATGCCTTGATCCTTTTCCATAGACACACATTTTGATATTTGCAGGTTGTTTTGCAGTTTTTCCACTTTTGCATGGGTCCTAAGCCTTTAACCCTAGTGAATGTGGAGGGCCAACTGTACAGGGATGTAGAAATGAGAGTAGGAAGTCTTTCCAATGACCTCAGAGTTTGGAAAGTTATTTTCTGAAGTTGTTTTCTGAATGTAATTCATTCCTGTTATTTCTTGCATTATTTGAGAAGTAATCTGTAATTGTTAACTCATTACAATCATGAAAAAGTAACTTGTTCTGTTAGTTATTGCTCCGCTTGTTGCTTTTCCATTGCTTTCTGTTTCTGGGGAAAAAAGACCGCTAGGTAAGAGAATGGCTTAAACCTGGAATGTGAAATAGCTATAGAATTGCTATTTCAATGTAATTTTTTGGCAGTACTGTGAAAATGTTACTTCTTGCCCAATAAAGTAACTTTCATTTTACTCACCATGTTACTTTTGAAATGTGATTTCTTTATACCCCTGTTACCTGAAAGAGTAACTAGTTACAGGCTACTGCATTACTTATGACTTAGGCATCTTGGCCCCCAAGGTGTTCAAACCACTGAGGAGTTTAACAGGCAACACTTAAAATTGCACCAGGATATTCTTAAATGGCTAAATCCCAGCTTATAATCTTGTGCCTATATCTGGAAATGGCAGTTTCTCAACTTCTTTTAAAAGGCAGCTGCACCAATAATGTACTACAATAGACTGAACAGACTATTGGGTAGCTGTGGACATGGTCCTTCCATCTAGATCATGTCACAGCTGCTGTTACCAGTTGATGCTGACAGAATGTGCTGCAATTAAAAGAAGTTGAGCCTTTATGAACAGTGTGAGAGCAATATGTGTTCCTGACAACACACTTGATTTTTTAGATTAGGGATAGAAATACACTGGAGCTTAGAGGGCTGCATTATGTCATTTCATGGACCCCCACAGTTCAGCAGACCATACTGCCTTACTTGAACCATCATTCTGGGTAACTGGAAGTGATGTCACATTACTTTTTTGCCAGGTTTCTCAACTAAAAAAAACTGGAGGGATGCTAAAGACTTGGGGGAGAGGAGGGTCTGTGGGTATCCCAAAGGTTGCATAACGTGCCCAAAGGGCTGCATCCAACTTGTGGGCCACAAAATTCCCATCCTTATTTCAGGTAGTGAGAAACCCCATCCAGAACACCTTCACCTGGCTCGCTAAACCACCAATCAACATGTAAAACATTTTTTTGCCCCAACTAAACAAACAGCTATTCATTACTCTCTGTATGCTTTTTAGGTTGTTTTGTGTTAAGGTTAACAAATATACCTCAATACTTTTCTTCTCTAGGCTATATAGTTGGACTATGATCCCATTTATTTTTTAAAAAGTTAAATTATAATCATTTTGAAATTAAATCTTACTTTTATTTCTAAACAGAAATTTAAACGGCTCCCTAGGCCCAACAGGGGATTGCTGTTGTCAAAAGACATGAGTACACAAGAAGAGCACTGCTGGATCAGATCAAAAGCCTATCTTGTTCAGTCTTCTGTTCAGTGGACCATCAGATGTCACAATAGGAAACCCACAAATAGGACATGAGTGTAGCTCAGGAGAACAGTTAGCTACAGGTAAAGGTGTCACACAGTTTCAACTATACAAGTGTATCTCATCAAGAAAGCTAGAAGGGAATGAATTAAGGAACAATCAGAGAGAAACAGATTTGAACAGTGATGTACTTTTCTAGACTTGTCTTATCTTCTGGCAGTGCTTATATGATCAGGATCATACTATAGGATTGGTGCTAGAAACCTTAACGGAAACTGCTTATCTCCTTCCATGTCCATCACTTTAAATAACACTAAAACTCTTTAAAATTGGCCCTCCATTTCTGCGGATTCTGTATCCATGGATGTAACCAACCATGGCTTGAAAATATCCCCCGCCAAAAAATCTTTTAAAGTGTAAGTGTGTTATTAAAGAATTTCCTTCCAAACTCAAAACTATGGAGAAAGGTGACACTTGTCTTTTCAAAGTGTTTGGTCTTAGGCCTTTATGGAATGCATCTTGCAAAAACTGCAAAATGTGAGTCCTCCTTACTTGATCCACTGGAACTGACTGTACCCTATACTTTAGAAAAAGCTTCCAGGTTCCTTTTATATATTTGTTGCATGGACATCCTCCTGGATGCCAAAATAGCCTCCACTATCTCATTGGAATAACCCTGTAACTTTAAAGATCTTTTCTCAATCTCCATGCAGTCAGATGCCACCAGTCTGTAGCCAGGGGTTAAACTGGCCCTTGGCTGAGAAGATCCCTGCGCATACGAAGATGTATTGATGGTTCCTGAGCCATTTGCAGTAACAATGGATACCACGGACATCTTAGCCAGCATGGCACATTCATTAGAATATTAACCTTCTCTTGTTTTATTTTGAGAAGAGCCTTCTGTACTATCTGAATTAGCAGGAATGCATAATGCATCCCCTCTGGTCATGATATTGAGAGAGCTTCATGTGCTTCCACATTTATGTCTCTATTTATCAAACAGAATCTTTTTAGTCTGGATTTTTTTGCCAGATGCAAATAAATCTACTTGTAAGAGACCAAACCAGTTATGTAGTTCAGCAAATACAAGGTCCATTCTCCTGGATGCAGCCTGTCCCACCTGAGACAGTCTGCCTGAACATTCAGAATGCATTTCAGGTACACTGCCAAGATCGATCTCAAATTCCCTTTCAGCCATTTGAACAGCTTGCTGGACTCTGTTACTAACAGCACAGAACACAGACCTCCCTGGTTGCAAACATATGCCTTTACTGTCATGTTGTTGAGATAAACAGCTACATGCTGATGCTTGATGAACCTCACCAATGTCAAACATACTGCTTTCAGCTCCAAGAAGTTTATGTTGTTATCTTTTGTCTCTCTGAGTTCAAAACCCCTGGACTGAATATCTCTTGCAGTGCACTTTCCCTCTGGATAGGCTTGTACCTGTTGTTACTTGAACCCAGTCTTGTATCTTCAGTGGAACACTTTATGAAATATTCTTTGTCTCCAGCCACCACTTCAAGTCTATCTTCACTTGCTGTGGGAGCTGACCTGATAGTGTGATTTTTTCCCTGTTGCCATTCAATGTGGAATCAAAAGCCTCTGTAGGGATCAGAAGTGAAATCTGGCCCACTGTACTAACTGGATTGCCATAATGAGCATGTCCATAAGCTTGGCCAGTCTCATTACATCTGCCAACATCAAGGATAGCAACTGATCTACTTCTGGCTCTGTTTTCACTATCCTCTCCTGTGATAGTGCTATGCACCCCTGTGCGGTATCAATTCTTGTCCCTAAATGTGTCAAAATGGTGGTGGGCTCTGACTCTCTTCATAGTTCACTATAAATCTGTATGTCTCCACAGTCTAAAGAGTCACTGTTAAATTCCTGTTAACTTTCCTCAAGGAATCAGTCTTCAGCAAGATGTCATCTAGGTAACGGCACAAGTGCACTCTCTTCAACCTGAGATGAGCTACCAGGGGAATCAAGATCTTTGTAAACACTCTGGGAGCTGATGCCAGTCTGAAATGTAGTACCCTGAACTGATAATGACTTCCCTGATATTGAAACTTCAAATATTTCCTGTCCTCCAACCCCACTGGCATATAGAGATTCTAGATATATGGATACTATTCAGTCCCCTATAGACAAATTGTCTCTTATCATCTGTAGAATTTCCATTTTGAATCTTTGATACTTCAAAAATCTATTGAAGTACCTTAGATTCAAAATTGGTCTGTTTCCCCGTTGCTCTTTGATACTGTGAAAAAAATTGAATATATTCCTGAGAATCTCTGCTCTGAGGCACCTCCTGTATTGCCCCAATGCATATCAAATGTTGAATTTCTGACCAAACAATGTTCTGCTTGGCCTTGGCCTTGGCCACTGATGGTGGAATGTACATTGCGTTTGTGCTATCTCTTTTCTTCTGGTTGCTTTTTGCACACCTCCATTACTTTTCTCATATCTACCTTGCTCTCACTTGAATTAATAAATATTTTCCCAATCTCTGCTCTCCTCTCCTCTCCTTGTCCAAGACACACTGGGCAGTGGTCACTGAGGGAGAATAATGTTTTGCCTTCTTATGCCTCCTGATCAGCTTCCTTTCTGTCTGGGCAGGCAAACTATCCTTAGTTTTAATTGTGGCTTGCTTTTTCTTTCCTTCTAACACTGCAGTCACCCACTCCTTTTTCTGTTCCAATCTGCTGCTTAAACTTGCTCTGATTTTATTCTTAATTGTGATACTAAATAATCTTATTGACTGGGAAGGCAACAAGCATCTGTCTAGTTATCAAGAGATTTAAAAACTGACTGGGTAGGCAAGGAGCCTCAACAGTGAAAAAGAACTGAAAAAGAACTGTGGAGGCTCCTGCTCTGTAGATGGCATGAGAGGTGAAATGCAGATGCATATGGACTGGTAATGGATCTGTAGAACTGATCTTTGCTGATAAATTGACAAATGCAGATTATCAAGAGAAAATTCCAATCCACCCTAAACAGCAGCAGCAGCAGCAGCAGTTGTCACCTAGTGTTGCCGCAATATTTAATAGGGAAGTTTTCCTTCACAAAAATCACAGTTATTTTTCATCCCATGAAAAGTCTCAGTTACTTTATTAAAGATCGGGAAATCATAACAGATGCTTGTAAAACACTTGCTACATTTGTGATCTATCTCACTGGCATTTAGATGAGATGTGAATAGGCACACTAACTTCATTTTGTGCCAGCCGTTTTCTTGCAGCAGATACATAAGGAAAGAAAGACAGTTTCAAGGAATGTGTCTATGTAAAATGACAGATGTCCTCCTCTTGGCTACCCACACCTTCCAGCTTCATTGCTTTTTAATGCTAATTTCTTCCTAAAAACAAAAGCCTTTAAAAACAGTCTTGACTATTTCACTTGTAGAAGTTTCCAAAAAAGTAAAAAGCTGACTTTTTTTCTGAAATCAAGTATTTTGACATTTATTAGTTCCATTTAAAAAGCTACTAAAAAAATAAACATATGAAGTTCATAAGAACCATATGCTTTACTGTTTATTAGAATAAGCTGAACAGGGACACTGGGGGGAAAAAAGCACTTCCAAGAGCCACATTCTTTAAGGGAATTTACCATTTAACCTGGGGTGGGGGGATATCTAAACATATATTGCCACACATCTGGACTGTTCTATAAAGCTTGTAACAGTCTCAACTGGCAGTAGTTTTCTCTACCGTACTTTAGGGAACTGGTTACTTTCTTCAAGTGAGCAGATGAGACAGGGCTGTTGTTAGTTTTTTTTTTTTTAATATTTATATCCCAATTATTTTGCCAATCCAGGGACTCAAGGACACTTACAAGAGTTAAAACAGATGCAGTAAGGAAAAAAAATCACATTATACAAAAGTTATATAATTAAGCTATCAATAACATTATAAGTGTTTAAAAGCATGATCATTAAAAAGAAAAATAAACAATACAGCACATTATGAAAGACCATTTCTACCTAGCTCTCAGTCCTTGAAGGCCTGCCAAATCAAAAGGCCTTCACCTTCACCTTACAGAAGGATAGCAAGAAAGGCCTCAGTTTAACCCCTCTAGGAAGGGAATTCCAGAGCTCGGAAGCAGCCACCGCAAAGGCATTCTCTTGTGTTCCCAACGAAACACGCCTATGAGGCAGGGCCACCTTATCCATTAGACACTGTAGGCACAGTGCCTACGGTCTACAAAAGTTTAGGGCCTACAAAAATAGTATTTTAGGGGCCACAAAAACACCCCTAGTGGTACACTGAGGTGAGGAGGGAGGTTGAATACAAGAGTGCCAAGTGCCTAGGGCCTATGAAACCCTTAATGAAGCTCTGCTGTGAGGGTGGACAGACAGAGAGAAGGGCTACCTCAGGAGATATAAACATGGCTTTTATGGAAACTATGGTCCATTTGATGACCTGGAGCTGAGCTGTACAGGGTTTTATAGGTCATAACCAGCACTTTGAACTGTATCTAGAAACAGACTAGAAGCCAGTGGAGAAGCCAGTGTTGCAATAAGAGAGTTGTGTACTTCTTTTAACCATCCTTTGTTAACCATCTGACTATATCATCATCATCATCATCATCATCATCATCATCATCATCATGTCTTTCTTTCAAACTTGGGACTCAAGGCAGCTTGGACTAATTGTAGCTTGGACTAGCTGAAGTTTTGGAAAACTCTTAAAAGGCAACCCCCAAGTTGAACACATTACACTAACAGGATATAACTAAGGTTTATCTCACCATGGCCAGGTCTATTCTACTTTTATTGGTTCCAAGGCAGAAAAAAGAGATAATATGGTATTGTGTCATTTGTGATTTGTTGTTAAGTGTGATTTTTTTTATAAATAAGTACTAAGCAAATAGAATGAAAACACAGCTATTTCAAAGACATTAATGGAGGTAAGATACAAAAATTTTGTGTTATCTTTGCTATCACACATCTTGATCACTTATTCCCTTTGAAGAATCAAGGTATGCTCCAAATCCATTTATTTGACCACTATCCCAAGCAGCTGCAATACCCAGAGCGTATACCCTAGCAACACAAAATCACACCATGGAGAAACTGCTCGTGTACTGTAGACTGTTTATGAAGGATGGACACCATCTTGCCCAGGAGGCAACACCCTTGTGTGTTTAGAAAGCATGCTCTGAATTCTTCAAAACTCAAGGCACTGGTTAGATGTGATATTTTTGAAACTGAGAAGAATAAACTAGCACCTTTTTCCTCATAAAGAGCTCAGAATTCTATTTTGTTTTACAATTTTAAGTACTGTGGATTCAAGGGAAACTTGCAATTGCAGGAACTCTTGGAATAGTAAGGGTTCTGTGATCAACCTCCATTAAAATTCATTAAAAAAACAAAAACAAAGCCACAATCACTCTGAAGACCACCCACCTTTCGTACTGGAATGTCTTGTTTATCAAAGCATGTCCAGGGCGGCTACATTTTACAATGACAGTTTCCTAACAGAAAACAAGAGTGGGAACAGTTAAAACATATATCATTAGAGACTAAATGAAAAGAAAATGCATGCTTTAAGCTTCACCACAAAGTAGGATGTTTAAAAACTTCCAAACTGCTAGAGCCATATAGCCATATCCTGTCTTTAACATATAGTTCTGAAAGGCTGCAGTCTGGAGGAGTTGTGGGAGGCAGGTTCAATGAACTGATAATTTGAGCTGCCACACACAGAGCTGCACATAGTTGCTCTGTACTCTTCTCTCTATCTTGACCACAAATACAGTTATCAGCAAGAGAGAGGAATGGGCATCACATGTGAATTTCACAGATGGCATTTACTCAGACCAGCAAGAGGAAATGGCATAATGTCCCTATTCTGCCCTCCATACTGAACTCTTACCAAGTCTTGTCTTTCCAGAGAGAAGACCAGGCTAAGAAGTGGTTTTCAATTTAGGGAGTGGTGTTCTTGTTTTCTGTTTGGAAAATTCCCTTCCTCTTTTTTTTTATTCCTTCTGACTTTTCTGTGAAGTTATGGAGGGATATTTGGTTAATTAGAATAGGGCATTTTCCTCTTATTTATTTTAGTTGTATTTTAACCATTGTTGTACCTTGCCTGGGACTTTGAGGAGAGGTGGGCAACAAAATAAATTATTTCTTCCTCCTCTTCTTCTTCTTCTATTACTACTACTACTACTACTATTACTATTAAATGTTATATTCCACATTTCTCCCAATAGGTTCTCCTAGAAAGCTCACAACATAAGATTAAAGCACAATACAGCTAAAAAAACCTTGATCATAATAGTTAGAAAAAATTAAATGAACAATCCCATTAGAAATAGCACTAATAAAAAAGAATTCATTATTTCCTTGATTAAACTGAGATCTTGTTTTTTTTTTGCCTTATGCAGAACCCAGGGTGGCCTACAACATTTTAAAAAAAGATAAAGTTAAAACATTATTTATACAAAAGTTTAAAAAGAATTAAATAACAGTACAACTAAAGCAACGTTAAAACAATATAAAAACACTAACCATGATTTACAAAAATTAAAAACACAACCCCATCACAAACCCTTTCCCTCACATAGATTTTCAGCCAAACTCCTACCTGAATAAAAAGGTCTAAGCCTGCCAGCAAAAGGAAAGGAGAAGAGAGACCATCTGATCTTTGCCAAACATGACAAAGATGGCGAGGTGACTGAGATAAAGCCTTCCCTCAAAGATCTTAACACTCAGGCAGGCTTTTATAGGGAGATATGGTTTATCAGATAACATAGATTCAAGCTGTATGGGGCTTTAAAGGTCATAACAGCACTTTGAATTCTGCCCAGAAATGGACCAGTAGCCAGTGAAGCTGTTTCAACAGCGAGGTTATAAGTTCCCTATAATTAGCCACAGCCAACAGCCTGGCCACAGCATTTTGGATCTACTAAAGTTTCAAAATAGTTTCCAAAGGCAGCCTCACGTAGTGTGTGTTGCTATCCAATCAAGACATAATGTAGGCAGGTGTTACCATAGGCATATCTGACATCTCAAGGAATGGGCACAACTGGTACACTACTTTTAACTGTGCAAATACACTCCCGGCCACTGCTGAAACCTGGGCATGTAGGCTCAAACCACAGTCCAGGAGTACACCTAAGATTTCAAGGGGAATGTAATCCCATACATCACAGGCTGCATCCCTGTTCGCTGAACAGCCTTTCAACTGAACGGGAGCACTTCTGTTTTTGGATCAGCCTCAGTTTGTTTCTCCTCATTCAGTCTACTGCTGACAATGGACACTGGTTTAGCACTGAAACTGCTTCTTTGGAGTTAAATGGAAAGGAGAGATAGAGTTAGGTGTCAGCAGCATACAAGAGACACTTAATTCCAAAAATCCAGTTGTTCTTTCCCAGTGGCTTCCTGCAGATGTTAAACAGCATGAGAGACAAAACCAGGCCCTGAGGAAGCTCACAGGGCAGTGAACAGAAGGTAGAGCAGAAATCCCTCAGTATCACCTTCTCCCCTCCAAGAATGACTGGAACCACAATACAACCGTGTCTCCATGTCCCATCCCAGAAGAATACTATGATTGATGGTATCCAGAGCCATTGAAAGGTCCAGCGGAACCAACAGGGAACACTCCCCCTATCCAAAACAGTTTAGAAGAATTTAGATTAGAACAATGAGGATTAAATGTAGGGCACTCCTCATCAAAAGTCCCTTCTTTAACAGCCAGTTCATAACCTTTCTCAGAAGTTGTGTAAGTGTGGTCCCTACTGCATCCAACAGTTCCATAAAGACATGCACAGCCATATCTTACACTTTGGATTTGGTGGTGGGCAACTAACTGACTGTGATATGACCATGGCCACGGTGTTCACTGCACTTTAGCTGCACAACTGTGAGAACAAACATAAATATGCTAGTGTATATTTAACGAATCCTAACAATATGTTTCATCATGGCTGGAAATTTGTTTGATTTCCTCTTTAACACAGAACCACAGCCTTGATCTCAAAGGGACAAGCTTTGCAGATCACTGGTTGAGCTCAGGACAGTCACTTCCTCTAAACTTAACCTACATCAAAGTATTGTATGGATAAAAGAGATAGTGATGGGGAGAAAAACCTTCTAAGCCACCTTAGCTTTTCAGTGGAAGGGTAGGATAAAAGTTTAATTAAATAAAATAAATTTACTAACTACCAAGAAACACTTAGTATAATTTACAAATACATAAACATAGGTGCAATGTCATTGTAAGGGTACTAGGAAGTAAGTCTCATTGAATATAGTGGGATCTGCTTCTGAGTAAATGTCTATAATATATTGGGGTGGGTAAAGTGCATACTTGGGGCTCCCTTCGCCCCTCCAAATTCCCCAGATAGGCCATTTTCTGGCGGTAAAAAAGGTAATTGCTTCTCCTGGAAGCATCTAGAAGCAATGGTCTACTTTTTAAATAGGCTGCAGGCCCCTTCCCTGTCCTCTTTAACATTAAACATTATTCAACACTTTTTTCAAAATCAGAAGCAGAACCACATCTAGTTTTGTTTTGTTTTTTCTTTTAGGGGAAGGTCTTCGGGAATCCTCTAGGTTAGAAAATTGTCCTCTTGTACCTGCCAGAGTTGCCCACCCCTGACATTTATCAAATATGTACACTACATTACACCAAATGAAAAAATGGAATGCGTAGTCTGATGACAATTTGTAGATTATCAGATGTTTTGTGCATTAATATCTATTTGTATGCAAGACATTTTGGTTCAAAAGATTTGACAGGAACTCTAACATGTGTTACCTGAATTCTCATCTTTTGAAATCTGGTTTTGTTTATAGTTCAATAAATTAACTAACTAACTAGCTAAAGCAGCCACATAAATAACCTACACAATTTACTCTCTGCAAAATATGGAGTTTCTCAAAGCAAAACCAACACTCCTTCCTTATTATGAGCACTGATTCTGTTGTGGAGTGAGATAGACTTTTACTTTATAAATCTCCAGAGGTATCCTGCATTTGCTGAGTCAAGCTGGTACACTGCCAATAAGTTCCTTTTCCAAAGCTTGACTGTGCTGACAAATTTCTATAACAGAGAACCTATAGTGAACAACAATCAGGCATAACATACGCTTCAAAGCTTGGCTAGGTGACAATGTTAATTACTCTTTCTGGCTCTTCCAAGCAAGCTAAGAAGAAACACTTGAAAGCAAATGTTACCAAATGAAAACAAAAATGGAAAATCTGCTCTTTTAAACTAATTTCTCATTCTGAGAACCAATTCATAAAGCAAGGAGATGCCACGGCACTAGCCACCCTCACATCTCTAACACCAGTAGTGAAAATCATCCACATGAAAAAAGACTGAGGATTTACAAGACTGAGTTATCTCAGATACTGAAATGAAATACAGTGCTTTACTGCAATAAAAACATAAATCTTTTTTCTAGATTTTGGAGCTGAAGAATAGTTCTCTAGCCAAGATTTACAAGACTCCAGAAGGGAGAAAGATAATTTTCTCCTCTAGCAAATTTAAAGGCAAGAATTCTTAAATAAACAGACTGGAAACAGTTTCTAATTTTATTTGCTGCAGAGTTTTAACAGCTTTCAGACCTTCCCAAATCTGAAGGAATTTTGGTTCAACCAAGTTTTCAAAGCTTGCTTGCTTATTTATTTATTTATTTATTCATTCATTCATTCCCCACTCTTCAGGCACAAAGGCTCATAGAGCGGTTTACACATTGTTAATTTGACAGTTCCTGCCCTCAGGCTTACAATCTAAACAACACATGACACATAAGGAAAAGGGAATGGAAACATGGGAGGGGATTTAACTGCAGTTCTAAACAATGCTGAAAATGAACAGGTCTGTCTCACAATTCACCCCTGAAACATGACTGATTTTAACAATAAATGAGTACCAATTAAATTTGCATTGTTCATTAATACCACCATTGGAGCTACAGCAGAGTTGCTTTAGAAGAACCTTGAGGAAGCACTCCATGCTTATACCTTGTGAGCTCTCCTATACTTTCCAAGACTAATGACATTTGTTGGGGGTTCACGTGATAATCTTTTAACCTTGCAACGAAGTAGTGATGCGATACTGTGGCTTAAGAGCAGGGTATAAATACTCTAAATAATCAAACAAATAAATGTTGGAGAATTATATAAGACAATGAAAGAAAATAAAATAAAGAACTGGTCATAATAGGGTTATATTGCTGGACAGACTAATATAGGCTAAATATTTTGAGGAAAAAGTGCTATGGTACACATTAATAATAAGGAAAAATATCTTCCTAGGGAGATGGTAGTCTAGTCAGCAACTACTTTGTTGGGTAGTCATTTTAAGATAAGGGGCAAACCAATTTAGCAGAAGAGTCTGCTTGTCATGTCTTCTTGTGATAGATAGGCAGCCATAGATAGGAAAGAATATACATGTATCACATTTATATCCTGCCTCCAAGAAGCTCAAAGTGACATACATGCCCCCATCCCATTTTATCCACACAATGCTGTGAGAGAGGTTAAGCTGCTTGCTGCAAGAATGACTGTGCAAAGTAACCCGTCACTAAGTAGGAATTTCAATCTAGATTTTCCCAGTCTTACACACAAAACAATCATTAGACCAAATGGGCTATCATCTATATTTTGCTGTTTCAGAGACAAAAACAATTAGGGATGCAAATGGCATCCATCATTTGGGTTTAGTTTCTGTTTCTGATTTCTTTTGTTGAATTTCCATTCTTAAAGCCTTTAAAGAAACTCTGGACAGGCATTTGCTAGTATTTTATGTTGAGCAGCCTTCCTCAATCTGGTCCTCTCCAAGAGCTCTGGAGCACATCTTCTTCAGCCCTAGCCAGCATGTCAAGGACGAACATAGTCCAAAACTCCAAAGAGCAAGAAGCTGTGGAACAGGTACAATGAGGTACTATACTTTAACCTAGAAATCCAGAATATTCCACTTCTCAGCATGATAAGAAGATAAAACAGTATGCAAAACCCATACTATTCTAAAATACAAACCTCCAAAGCAAGCATTTACACAGACAATTCGTATTTACAGAAGTACAAGCAGGGTCATATAGGGAAAGGAGTTCCTCCAGATATTGGAATCCTAAGCCATTTAGGATTTTGTAGATCGGCACCAGCACCTTCAGTTCATTCTGGAAACAGACAACCAATTTATGTAGCTCTCTCAGGATCAAGCTCCCTGACAGTACTCTTTGTTAGTGCCCTGGAATTTGTTAGCATCCTGCAGTCGTTATTCCTAGATATGTTTTCAAGGACAGAACCACATAACGTGCACTACAATAATCTCATTAAAAGATTATGAGAGCACAGGGAACTGTTGCTAAGCTGTATCTGTCCAGAAAAGAAAGGTGGTAGAACAATGGCTAAAATATTTCAGTCCAGAAATGAAAAGTGGCACAAAAATAATTAAAATAAATAAATATCTAATAAAGCAATGACATCAATAAGCTGCACTGCTCTCAACAAGATGCACAACTTCTTTCTACCTCTGGAGGATGTACCTCGTCCGGAGAAAGCCCCCCTTGCACATGGCATACAAAGTATGAAAAAGGTAATACAAAGCACTCATGTTTCCTCATTTCTCTATTGTGAAAAAAAACAAAAAACCCCTGTGCTTAGATGGACCTGAATATATTTCTAGATCATCATACAGGTCATAAAGTGAAACTAAAATGAAGGGGAGTCTAATAGGGTAGGAAGACAGCATAACAGCAGAGCACGTGTTCTTCATATAGAAGGCCCTAGGTTTGACCCTCAGGACCTCTAACTAAAAAAAGGGATCAAGTAGGCAGTGTTGAGAGACTACTGTTTGAAACCTTGAAAAACTATTGCCAGGAAAAGCAGGCAGTAGTGAGCTAGATGTACCAATGGCTTAACATAAGGCAGCAACATATGTACATATGGTATTCATAAAAGATGCCCTTCTGCTGTATTTTAAGTGCTACCATAAAAGGAAAATTGGCTGTGCACCTACATGGAGTGTAAACAACATGTTGTATCTGACTAAAAACCATAGCCGCCAAGAAAATTAAACAGTAAAACCTGGATTAGAACTACCATCTCAGTTCACCATGTCATGCCTTTCAAATTTTATTTCTTGCTAACAGGCTTAATTAATGCTGGAATGCCATCTGGATCTGCAGCTCAGCTCTCAAGCTCCCCTACTCTGGTGGATTTAAACCAGGCTCCTTTATTGCACTTGAAAGCAAACCTTCATAGCCAGCTGCATTTAACTCTTTATATCTCATATTTCTAGCCTGGTATCTATGTATGGCATCCAAAAAGAAATGCAAGTAGTTTAATAAGGAGATGGAAGAAGTTTGAGCTTGGGCATGCAGTTGGAACACGACTTGGGCTTGCAGTTAATAAACAGTTTGCTAAACTTTGGAAATCCTTGTTCAGACACCTTGAGTGGATGTCCTCAGGCAAATAAACCTCTCAGCCTTGCTTTAGCAGTAAAATTAAAATACAAGTGACCCACTTCAGATTTACTGTGGGGTTAAAAAATGTCCTTTTGCTCATGAATATGCTGGAAAATTATTTACAAAGTAGACAACAGAAGCCAGATCGCAATCAGAAAAAAATTTCTTAGTCCGACTCACTCAAGTAGGTTTGTGAATTTTTTAAAAATGATGCAATCCAGTCTACAATAACTGGCTTATTACATGCAAAGAATATCATAGACACATACTGTACTTAAGCATTAGGTTGCAATATTAACTAAAGCTGTAGTTCTATGCTCACTTACCTAGGAATAACTCCACCTGAGCTCATTCAAGCTTGCTTCTAAGTATATATGTATAGGATTGTATTTCAGACCAAAGCAAATCAGTTAGCAATTTTGTCAGTCAAAATCTTGTGACTCATTAACTGAGTGTTACCCTCATTATCACTAATCTATGAGCCAATCTGTCACATGTGTAAGCCAAGGGGGGCAGAATGGCTACCTATCTCTCCCATTCCTACTGAGAAGCTCTTTCTGTACATGGATGGTACCTGTTCTCTTCCAACAGCTGAAACCTGACAACAGGGAAAAACTATGGGTCAGCTTCTGGGGCTTGCTCAGAGAAATCTGCAATGCTGGATTTATAATAAAACAGTACCAGCATTTCAAATGGGCTCATTTCACCTGCAGTCAAACTGTTGCCACCCAAGTGTCAACTTACTCCACTCTATCTTTAATTGTCACTTTTTCAAACTCTGTCCATGACAGTATGATCTCTTTAACTGCTTGACAGCCCTAACCACTGTGCACCGTGTAAGAGAAGGGCATAAATGTGACAACGCAGATTAAAACTGAAGCCAAATTGCTTTCAAAGCAGTGCTGACTGGGATAGTCCTCATGATATCAGATGAGAGAAAGGGACATCAATCACACAGAGAACTCTACACAAGAGAATGCAAAGTCTTGGAAAGAAAGGATAGCATTGTTTGCTCAGTCTTTTTGCCCAAGGCAATTGCTCGTAATCTGTTCCTGATTTGGAATGTAAGAATAATTAATTATACTCACATCATCAGCTGCACGCACAACTTTTTCTGAAATGTTTCTCTGCCTTCCAAAGAAAAATTAGAAGAATAGTAAGCAGGAAGGCGCATCAACAGTTTGTACAAAAGATCCCAAGAGTCAGTTGCATAGGTACTCCAGAAACATAGGGACTCAAGACCCATAACATTAACATGGCTCAACAGCATCCATCACACAGGGCAAAGGATGTGCTCCTTTGCTTATCCCCACGCTGTTCTTCTGGACAGACAAATCCTCTTCTGGATCCATACCTACTGTTATCCACTAATAGGAGGCACAGGAGGGGCAGGAGACAGGAATTAAAACAGGACTGGATCTTTCATAAGGCTAAGCAAGTTATAGCAATGGATTTGAACTCAGAATAGGCTCTGTGCTTGGACTTAGATTCATGCATGGGTTTACACATGTTTAATAGAGCTTCTCATTCTTCAGACAGTGGCACTTCATCTAGTGTTAGCTAAACCCCGTCAAAAAAACAATCACATTGCTTAGAGGAATAAAAAGCAAAATTATTCTTCTAAATCATAATTGCTTTTCTAACTGCAATAGTATTTTAGCTTCCCCACATAGCAAGTATGAGAATCTATATGTAAATAAACCCTTATTAAGTACATACATTAAGAAAACATAAGTGGGCATCAATACCATTCTGAGTGATTTTTTTTTTCAGCTGGGGTAATTGTAGCAAGCCTCAGCTTATGAATTATCAGTATAAGCTGCTGCTGCTCTTTTTTTCCCTACCAATTATCTAGGCTACCCCCTAGCTACATGTGATGTGATTAAACAGTGCTGAAAGTAATGAAATACATGTGGCTGGAGATTTTGGTAGGCAGTATGATACAAACACTCCATTCAATGATATAGAGAGGCATCTGCCTTCATTTTCACTATTGTTTGTTTTTACCAACATCAAAATTATTAGTGAAGCACTGAATCCAATGGGAAGAAAACTGTCATTAGTTAACTGCCTCATAACAAGTATAACCAGTAGCCTCAAAACAACTTTAGTCCAGCCACCAGAACTATTTCCAGTGCGGGCAGCACTCCAAATAAAACTGATCAACGAAAGCTAATGATGAAAATCTTGGGAAAATTAAAAACCTCTTCTCATGAGAAGACATCAGAGCATTAGCTGACATAAATACAGGTTTGCAATAAATTACCTGTCTTCTGACTCTCCAGGAGCAGCATCAAATGGCAATAATGGACGTATCCTACAGTGTACTCTGATGTTGCCTCTCAATTCCTGGTGATAAAACATTGAAACACAGCAGTTTGGTTTTTTCAGACCAGATGTACAAAGAATCCTTAGAGTCTGACACTGAACACATTTATTTGGCAGTAAGCCTCACAGTTTGTAACTGTTGGTGACCACACCATTTATTCTAAAACTGGGAAGATGCTGTGGGGACTGCCACTCTCAGCATTCCTCTCCACTCGCTGTGCTGTCTAACAGTCCAGGAACATCTTGGACCATATATTGGCAACTCCTATTCTATAACATCCTTAGTCAAATCAGTGCAAGAGACAGAGGACAATTCTCTTGGATCTGAAGAAGACAAACAACTGCATTATTTCATTCCATATTATCACTAACGTTCTTTTCCAGTTACGTTTTACAAAAAGCAAAATATGTCACCACAGTAAACACAGTTCCATAGAGGCGGAGAGCATAGACTTCAGCATCTTGAAATCTCCTTATTTTCTTTTTCTGGGCATGTTTCTAACCCTAAAAACTGTATTAATGTCTGAAAATGCAAAGTGTGAAATTGTTACCTTTTTGGACAGCAATTCCTGGCTAGTGACTTTGGGAACTTTAGTACAAAAAAGCTGACTTGTCCAAGTTCTATGAAAATATGTGGATATCTTGTGAAACTCTGCAAGTTGATAGGGCATGCTTTTCTAGAGATCAGGGCTTCAAGCCCTTGCATAGTGTTTAACATGACCATGACCAGCAAATGCAGAATTCTGCAAATAAGGCAAATTTACTCAAATCTGTATGATTTATACAAGTTGCAGAATTTCATTGGTATGGAATTTTTGCCATATAATTTTACTAAGATATAGAAACAATAACGTGTTAAATGCTGCTACCAGGGTGGGGTGGGGGAGATGAGGGTGAGGGCATTGACCTCCTAAATAAGAATTTTGATCCCATCTGAAATTTTTCTTCATTCTCCAATTTCAAGCCTTGCACAGAGTGAGATACTGAAAATCCATCAAACCCATAACTTTTACACTCACCCTGTTTGCATTCCCTTGGTTACTTTACCTGCACCTTTCCTTTGGAAGCCTAAATTGTGTTTTTAGATGCTCAACTAAAGTTTTAAGTTACTGCAATGCTAGAATTTGGGTACAGATAGAAAATTTCACAGAGGGACAGAATTCTTATGGTGGGGGGGCAATGCCCCCATTTCCCCAAATGTGGCTACACATTTGGTATAAATCCAATGGTTACTGAGAAACAATTTTGTGCAAATACCACTGAAATTATATGAATGAAGCAGCAGGGCTGGTTAGATGGCATCCTGTAACTATTTTTTCTGCCTCAAAGGTATATATTACTTAAAGATTTTATTCTATGTCATGACATAGTAGAGTTTAACAAGGTCACATATTCTCAGAATGTTTTTCATCTGACACATTTTGAGGGCGGCATATGGTACGATTTTTGGTCTGGGTTGGGTTTTTTTGGATGACTGCAAGTAAAAACTCAGGAACAAAGTCAGGTCCATATAGTCACTTTAAAATGGAATGTCTAGAAACTGCTGAGGCACCCAGGAAAATGCTGAGCATAATTTTACTGAGAACTAATAAAGCTAGTAGTATTGGTACAACAGAATTCAAAATGTAAACCAGAAACACGCTAATAGCAGCTGAGCATTGTAAATCATAATCTGCATAATGTATGTTTGGAGAAGGGCAGAACTTTACAAAATTACAGTTGAAAAGAGAATGATTTAAAGGTGCCTTGACCTTAAAGATTATATGTCACTTAAATTACAGCTACTTGATCCCATGGAATAGACACAAGTCATATCATGGTGGCTGGAAATTGAGGGAATAGCTACATGGACTAAAGAGAATTAAGCCATCATTTTATGTCAAAAAATTGGTCTCAGATAAAACTAACATGTGTGGGAAAAGAGTGGTAATTTAATGAGGTCGACCTAAAAGGTAAAATGGAAACTAGGATCTTTTAAAAAAAAAGTAAATTAAAATTCAGTTTTCCTATAATAGATCTCAGTATGCATCCCACATGACTGGCCCCAGGTTCTCTTGGGGCTATCCTAAAATACTGAATGATCCTAACTTTGCAATGAATGTAAAAACACAGAACAGGTAGAAAGAAAAGAAGCAAGATACAGTGAAGAGCAGATGCAGCAGTGAAAATAAATGTACTACACTGTATATCTAGTCAAAGAGTAAAGGGCAGAAAGTTACTTTTTGGACTACAACATCCAGAATCTCCCAACCAACATAGCCCCGAGGATTCTGGAAACTGGAGCCGAGAAAAGTAACTTTTTTTCAAGCTCTGAAAGACTGCACCTTGAATAATCCTCCAGTTTCTTTTAATACAGTGGTTCTCAACCTGTGGGTCCCCAGATGTTTTTGGACTTCAGCTCCCAGAAGCCCCAGCCACTATGGTCAATGCTCAGGGCTTCTGGGAGCTGAAGTCCAAAGACATCTGGGGACCCACAGGTTGAGAACCACTGTTTTAATAGCTCCACAGCCACAGCATTACTTCTTTACTCTGGTGCAGGCATAGGAAACTGCCAAGATTGGGATGACCACAGCCCACCTCCCAGGACTTTGAGGGACCAACCCTCTCTACTCTCCATATTTAAAAACTTTGTGATTTTCTCCCCTCAGAGCCTTCAAAAATGACCCGGGGGGCTGCATGTTACCTGTGAACCAGACTTGCTCACCTTTTTGAACTGGAACAAGAAGTAATTCTATTTCATGTCACAGCAATTGGGGAAGACAGTAACTTGACTGGGGAAAATCAAGCAAGAGAAACCACAGCTATATCTTCCTCTGCTAATATAGAGCTGTTAGTGGAACAGAAAGGTCCCTCAGTAATTCTAAGTTACATAGGAGTGGGCAACTCTGAAAGACTGGGAAGCAATTTTTGGTCTTTGGTACCACCCATGAGCTGCTCTAGACCTGAAAAGGGCAAATATGCATACATACATGCATAAATATTGAAAGTGGTTTACATCTAGTTTCAGTTTACACCTTCTGCACTCCATTTCTGGGTAAAACCACCAGTCCTGGATGCATCCAGGTATGGGGGGAAACTGAACTGTGGGAGATAAGAAAAAAGTTCACCTAAGGAGTGCATGGGGCAAACAGCACAGGCTATAGAAAAGGACTGTTGGCCACATGTGGCCTACAAGATGCCTTGAGCCCATATTTAACATATATGGATCTTTTTAAGCATAACAGAAGCAATGATCAGGGTACTTACAACTAAACTGTTATGAAGTATTTTTCTCCTTTGTTTTTCCTTCTGGTATCTCTCACTGACTTCATATAAAGACTGTTCAAGTTCCAGGGCTTTAGTCTGAAATACTGAAAAGATGTTTCCACAGATGTTTGCAGAACTATCAGGCTACATATTTTCCTCAAGTAAAGGACTGAGAATGCCAACAAGGCTCTGCACAGGCAATCATGCGGAAGAATACTAGACACAAAATCGTAAGGTTAAAATGACTTTGTCAAGACCAGCAGTCTATTTTGTGTCCCACATGCAATTCTTGAAACACCAACACATTTGTCAATAAGTAGTGTGATAAAGGACTGTATTATTGCATCCCTGCTGCAGAACCCCCAAACTCAACTGCAATGCCATAATTGCAAGCAACGTCCAGGGGGTGTGAAACTTTTTGCAGTATGCCTTCCAGTGCAATTCTATCACTGTTGCTAAATGTGCAATAATTCTCACCACTGTGTGAGAATACGAGGTCTCTTTACAAGTTATGGACTTTTTGTACAGTCATATATAAATGCCTACGAATTTTGAACTTATCCTGCAATTCCTGAGACAGAGAATCCTGCTGCTCACAGCAAGGGAGCAATGATTAGATACTGCTCGGTAGCAGAATGATAATCTGGAAACACCACATCCCACTATCTGAAGAAATAAATTCGACCTATATATTGTACAATACAAGTCGATCAAAACAGTATTGCCAGGGCTGTTATCAGCTTCCATGATGAAATATGAATCTTAGCTTCTGAGATGTTGCAATTTCATCTTTCACTTCATTGTTTGTGGACACTGAAGGCTGACAGAGAAGTCTATCAAGACACTTCTACAAAGGCCTCTGATGAATTCAGAGATGCCACAGATAGGTAAAAGATTAAAAGGATATCCTTGCCAGAATATCTGCAATAGCCAAGCTTGACGAAAACACTCTTACACAGAAAATTTAACATTTTAAGCAAGGGGTAGTCTTAGGTGAGTTCCTCAAGAATGAGGAATATGCAACTCTCCAAATGTTAAAATTACAGTTCCCATCAATGCTTGCCTACATAAAATAACAATGAGGGATTATGGAAATGGCAGTTCAACAACCTCTGTAGAGTGAAACAGTCCCTACTCTTGCCACAAGTCCTCTAAATTCTGGGCTACTTTGATGCTGAGGCAATGTTTTATATCTGTGGATTGAGGATGACATTTGTAACTGACATCTAACCTGTTTTTCACTGCAATAGCACTGGTGAACTCATTGCTCTCCTCATTTTGGCATAGAGATCTCCTTCGATGTTGATTCCAATAGGCTCTGTTTCATCTCTGCCTTGTTACTTGGAAGGATGAGGCAATTGTGATTGCCAAACAATAAAAAATAGAAAGATTGATCTTGAAAATTCCTAGCCTTAAGAACAAGGATTAGCACTATATATCACAAATGAGTTAACTCAGCATTTTACCATATCTGCCCTTTTCAACTTAAATTAGGAATATGGGGCAAGGGCAGCGGAAAGACAAGAAACCAGACCTCCTGTTTTTCAGCAGAGCAATACAAATTAGAGACAGATATGAAGATACTCAGCCTTTAGTGTCATATGTCCTAAACATGATGGATTAAATCCAGGTCTTTTGTAGCTGATTCTTCAAAACTTGGCTTCATACACTAATCTCACAGCATAGCCCGCTCTTTGCTTCACTGATAAAGCTTCACTGATTTTAATGAAGCCTTCATCACATCTGCTGTGGATTCCTACTGAAGTTAATGGAAGTACTCTAGAGTAAGGGTACATGCATTACAACTTGGGCCACTTCTAGGTATTATCCAATCATTGCTCCTTTGTTGTACAGCTGCAGGAACTGCAAATTATTTTCTGTACTATCTAGAGGATTATGCTTTTTCTCAGTATGCATTCTATGTTTTACCTACCTCAGGGGAAGGAACAGAGAAATATCCAGTGTTTCTCCCCCCACACCCCTGATTCTTAATGAAAAAGATATATAGTGCTAACACACCACAATGTTATAAGGCTAATTTTCTATTATGGTACCCCAGTGATATAATGCAATAATATATTGGGGGGAAAATGTTTCCCTTCACCTTCATTTTGGGAATATTGTTAGTTAAGATGATTACAAAAGTTTTTCTTTCTTTTTTTTTCATTATTTTTATTCCATGAATAAGTTAAAAACAACAACAAAACAAAACACAGAAATATAAATATCATTAAAAGAAAAGAAAAAAGATGATGTACATATATGTATGATATCAAGGTGTAAACATAGAATTATTTACAAATATAGTAATTTTTTTAAAAAAATTTCATATCTGCTAGGTATATTTTACTATCTTTTTATCTAAGAATTATACCTTGTTAAATTACCATCATTGTGTAACTTGTACAAATTCCTACTTTGTCTTGATTTCCCTGTTTACCTTTAAGCATAAATCATTAACTAATAACTTCTTCTCATCATTTACAAGATATTTATCAAATGTACTTCCTGCCTTCCTTTTTTTGAGTTTATCTCTGAGTCTGTGAAGAATAGATCCCTCTGTGTACATCATAATTATTTTGTATAATTTCTTTATGTATTATATTTAAATACTTTGTCTGTCCACCTATTTGTTGTTTTACAATTTTCATATTCCCCTATCTATACTAGGAGTCCTGTTATTAATAAATGTGTTCTGTTTCTGTAAATATCAGGAATTGGTATCAATTCGTTTCTGTTTGTTTGTATTATTTATTTGTTTATTTGTTTTAAAATGTAATTATATCTCCAAATTTCCCTTTTAAATAAACTGTTATTGGGTCCCATTATGACTCGTTTCTATCTCTTACATTTCTGTCGAGAGCTTTAGTCAATTTATCACATTCTTTCATTTCCATAAGCTTTAAAAGCCATTCATCAACTTCAGCTATTTGATCAGTCTTCCAGTATCTTGCATGAAGAATCCTAGCTATGGTGGTCATACATAGAGAAGTATTAGCCATAATTTTTTCTTATTAAATTCTTCTGTGTCAGGAACAATATTTAATAAAAAAAATTCCAGTGTCATCGGGATATTGATTCTTAGTATATTTGACATAATTTTGTTAATGTTCTTCCAAACTGTTTTCACTTTCGGGCACATCTACCACATATGAAAAAATGATCCTTCTTCTTTCTTGCAACTCCAACAATTCTTTTGGCCCGTTTTATATATCTTGTTCAGTTTAGAGGGGCTTAAATACCACCTGTAGAACAATTTTAAATAATTCTCTTTTAAATTTTGTGATAAAGTTAATTTTTGTGTTCTTCTCCAGCTTTTTTCCCAGTCTTCTAGTTGTATATTTTTGCCAATATTCTATGCCCATTTGATCATCACATCTTTAATTGTTTCTGTTTCAAATTCTTGAGTCAGCATGAATTTATAAATCTGTGATGTCAGATGGATTTGTCAGAAATGGCTATTTCAAATTCATTTTTCTCAGCTTTGCTTAAGAATCCTTCCAATTTTAAATCCATTTTAAATTTTTCTTTGATTTACGTGTATAGAAACCACTGACTGGGAAGCCCCTCTTCTTCAAGTTCATTCCTTGTTTTTAATCTGAAGTTGTTTTCTTCTAATATTATGTCTTTATAGCGAATCCATCTTTCCTGTGTAGCTTTCCATCTACCAAAGAGAGCTTCATGCGGGGAGTTCCATTGTGAAATTTTCTTGTAGATTTTTCTTTTGAATTTTTGCCAGATGTTTATCAGAGATTTTCTTAAATAATGGTTTTGGAATTCTTTATCTACTTTTTGTTTGCCATACCAGAGGTATGCATGCCAACCAAATCTTATGTCCAGACCTTCTAGCTTGAAGGTTTGTTCATTTTCTAAGATTATTCAGTCTGCAATCCATGTCAAGCCGTTAGCGTAATAATATAATTTCAGATCTGGAAGGCTGCAACTTCCTTTTTCTTTCCTTTCAGCTAGTAATTTCCATTTAATTCTTGGTTTCTTTCCTTCCCATACAAATTTAGAGAGGTGTTTTTGGCATAGTTTGAAGAATTTGTCATTTACAATTACTGGGGGGCTCTGGAAAAGAAAATTTATCTTCAGAAGAACATTCATTTTAATGGCTGCGATTCATCCTAAAAGTGATAGTTTCAGTTTATTCCAATTCTGAATTTCTTTCTTGATCTCTTTCCAAACTTTCATATAATTATTTTCATAGAGTTCTGTATTATGTTTTGTTATCCAAATTCCCAGATATTTGATTTTCTTCTCTGATTTAAAGCCAGATAATTCTAGTAGCTCTCTTTCTTCTTTTTCTCTAAGATTTTTCATAATATTTGTCTTTTTTTTATTTTTAGGCCAGCAACTTCTCCAAATGTTTTTAATTTTTCCATTAGTTTACCAATACTTTGTTTAGGATCTTCCAGAAAAAATAACTAGATCATCTGCATAAGCTTTGAGTTTGTATTTGAGCTTGTCCCTTGATTTTCACTCCTCTTATCTGTGAATCTTCTCTAATTTCTCTGGCTAACACTTCTAAAACCAGTATGAATAGTAACGGGGAAATCGGACACCCTTGTCTTGTCCCTTTTTTTATTCTGAAACATTTTGTTTTTTCCCCATTTATGATCAAGCATGCACTTTGTTCTTAATAAATCTTTTGACAAAAATGAAAGTTGTTCTAAGTATTTTTTAAATCCTAACGTTCTTGCATTGTACTGCTACATACTTCTCTTGCATTAAACACAGCTAGAAAAGCATTTTAGCACTAAATAAAAGATCAATCAAAAATAAAGTTATAAAGTGGCATCAACCACAAATACCATAATGTACACTTGTGTGAGCAGTAATAAGATTGCTTTCGAAAAATGTCACTGCTGGTGACGGAATCTAGCTTTTTAAAAACTGATTGAAGAACAATGCTAAAGACATCTATAGCTGTAGAAATACTCTTATTTTTTTCCTGAAAAAAAAAAAAATGGACTTGCTATAATGTAAGAAAAGTAAAAGAAATCCACAGGAAAAGCAGAAGATGGCAATCCTTGGATGACAGTGTTGTGTGAGTGCCCTAAAAAAAGTGAGTAAATGAAACATCACAATTCCATGCTACAGGCCCTGGGTGGGATCCTGTTGGTTAGGCTCAACTAGTTTACACCCATTCCATCAGTTATTGAATGGTCAATCAACATGTAGGTTAATCCCACTGATTCAGTGGGTCTGCTCTAATCAAGGCTAATTTAGGATTTAGGCCATTTCCGCACTACGTTGTTATAGTGCTATTATTCCACTTCCAACATCCTATGGAATCCTGGGGTTTGCAGTTTAGGGAGGGGCATTTAGAAGTCTCAGCCAGAGAGCTCTTTGGCCTCAGTAAACTACAAACCCCAGAATTCCACAGGATGTTGAAAATGGAGTAATAGCACTATAACAGTGAAGTGCGGAAATGGCCTTAGTATGGAAATCGTCTTTCCTTTTTAGGCTCCTTGAAACAGTATAAACATTGCTCAGTCAGATAGATTTTTTAAAAAACAGCACAAACTCTGTTCATGCTTTGTCTAACAAACACATTTTGAATATTTACTTTGCCTATATATAAAAAGGTTTATTGTTCATTAAGTCTAGTCTTGCTATGCTTTCTCAACTTAAAAAAGTGTCCCAAGTCAAGCCTAAAATAAGCATCTAAACATGTCACATCAACAGATATGAGTCAAGATGGTAACTGGTTAAGTGTTTTGTGGCTGAATTTCCTCCAGAAAAAGTAATACTCATTGAACTTCTGACTGCCATAACAGTAGCATATCATGTAGTGGATTAGGAAAAACTTCAGAAGTGCAATCAAGTAATGAAAATATAACATTCTTATTTTCCTAGGATTAGTTAGAGCATTTGTTGTTTAGGGGTACAACTCCTCAAATCCACTTGGCAGCCACCTTTTTCAAGCTCTAGAACACATGCAGCAGAGCTTAAGTGTTTCATGATTTGAAAAAGAAGCATCAAGCAATAACATTTCTTACTTTCAATAGTATCATTATGTAGCTGCAGCCTTTGGATAGCAGACAAAATCTGGTAAAAAAGGCTCTTGCCCTGATGCTGGATATCCCTTGAAAACTGAAGAGCAGACAAACGGAGATTCTTCACGTCTTGTTTCAATCTCTATACAAGAAATAAAAAGCTGTTACACTGTGAGGAGGTAGGAATGGGGAATAAGCAAGGAAGAACTTCATGTTTTAATGTATTTCCAAGCATTTATAGAGTCAAACCATAACTATCAAGAGGTCTGAAGAAAAGCTTACTTTTACAAAAATAACAAAAAAAAAAAACCCCTATTAAAACATAGGACAATTAAACTGGAGATTTTTTATTATTATTTGAAAACATAATGCTGGATTTTCTCAAAGAATCTTAAACTAAGACAAATCCATCAACATGAAAAAATAAAGAACACAATATACAACATTTACTATTGTGACATTTATTGTTAATAACTATTATCTATTGATTATTTTGCTGTTTGCACTTCACAGAATAGTCTCAATTATATTTTTAAAAAATTGCATTCTGACACTGAAAATGCACCACTGCATATCTCCAATTTTCAGGTACAAATTAAACATCTCTGGCTCTTTATGCCAATCTAGTTGATCATAAATGGTTATAAGATTTATATGTACTGGAAGCAGCCGAGTGCTTCAATGCTACAAAAAGGCTGCTTAAATCTCACTGAAGTCAAAGGAATTTAAACTGATAGTCTGCAGACAGGCATTTCTGTCACCACAGAAAGGAGGAGGAATAACTAAAGGCCATACTCAGTTTAGCACATGAGTAAAGGAGAAATCCTCTCTCCCTGTGACTGTGATCTGTTGGTATTTTTTCCTGGCAGTCACTTTGTATATGTGCATATGGTAAGTGGGCATGATACCAATAATGTCTGGAGGAGGCTTCAGTGGAAAGGATACTAATTTACTGATGTTTGAAAACTTTTATAAAAACCAATTTATGAGATTACCTGTTATATAACAATTTCTAAAATATATTTCAAAACAGTAGGATGTCTTCCAGCTAGGACACTTTGTAAAATGAAAAATTCATAAAGGTGGTGCTCCAGTTTATGAATTTTCTGTGGCTCAACTTTGGTCCTTTTCACACCTTACCTTGTCCCGGCAATATCTGGTGTGCATCCCGGCATCGGCTTTGCTGGGAGGACAGCACAACTGTAGTACTCGCCTCCACACCAGCTGCCTCCAGGAAAGTATGATGGCCATGCCTCTTCCTGCTGCGGTGCAGGCTGGTACTATCCCAGGCTGCACTGGGGCAGGAAGTGCAGCCACTGCACTTCCAGGGCCTCAGCAGGAAGGTAAGTGGAGGCTCATGGTGGCACTATCGCTGGTCATTGACAGGGAAAACCCATCAATGATTTGTGGTGCAACTGCACTGCCTGGGGACAGGAGAAGGATGGGACTATGACAATGTCATGTCACAACCCTATCCTTCTTCCATCCCTATGGCAGGGTGGGAAGGTGGAGCAGAAAGGGCCTTAGATTGAAAAGCCAAGGGAATAGATCTTTCCTTCTTTTTTCTGCATGATATACTCATACTAGCAAGTCCTGAAGCATTGTATTCTGATAAGCCTTCTTACCTGTATAGCTCTGTAAAGTTGGATTACCATGGATCTGGCACTTTCATAGAAGTTCTGCGTTTTGCAAAAAGTGAAACAATCTGACTCTTCAGCTGAGATATTCTCAGTCATTTGATGACTCTGTTAAAACCACAGAATCATAAATCAGAGAGATGGAAGAGACTACCAGGGCCATCTGGCCCAACCCCCTGCCATGAAGGAATACACAATCAAAGTGTTTTTAAAAATGAGAAGAATAAAAACAAATCCTGCTACTTCAAAAGAATTAGTTTCACTGGGAGAGGTCTGTATAAAATTGAATAGTTTAAAATATAATAATCTAGAAAGCCAACTGTTACAATATTTACACAAGCAGTGGACTTGACTAAAGAATCAAATTTTTCATGTAAGAATCCACAGCTAATGTTTATCAACTGTATCTGATCAACATCAGAGAACATGAGATGGCCTTTGTGGGTGGTTTTGAATAAATCACCTTGTAAGCTATAGAGAGAGGCTGCAGTGTTATTCTATGTCAATAAGATTGTAAAACATTTTGGAAATTATTAGTAAGCATTATTCTTGGGCTGGAAGGGAAAGGAGATTTTTTCTGTTTTATCCAAATCCTGCAAGAGCCACAGCTATTTGAACATGAGTTAGATCTGGCACTTATTTGTAAGACTGTGTACTTCCACAGTAGTTCCTGACATTCCACAGCACGGATGGCAGAGTGCAGTTATATGGGACCCCCCAAGGGTGTTCATATGGTTTCCACTTCTAATAAAATCCCTCAGGACTTTTTTTTTTAAACTAAAAATGTTGGGTGGCATTTCCTGAAGCTTTCTAGGGGGACATGACTGGCTATTTCACCCAGTTTTCAGATCTATACAGCCATTTTGTTTGGTGGGAGGACACGCATACAGATTCACATCAGGTGAGGACATGCAGAAAATGGCCAATTTCTCACTCCTCTGAGGCTTCAGGAGAATGGTGTTGGCTATTTTTTGTTTGTTTAAAAATGAGAGGATAAATTTTGGTGGGAAGTTGTGGGACATGGGGAGTTGTAAACGGGTGTATGTGTGATAACTGAAGCCCCAGTCAGAGCTGCTGATGACGAGCAGCAGCTCTTGGTCCCTGTGGCTCTGGCTGGAGATGAGTCCTGCAGCTGGAGAGCTCCCCCTGCTGCCATGGACCAAGCAGGCTTGGACGTTCCTCTGCCTGCTCCTTTAGGGCAACATGGATCCGACTCTGAAGATGATTTGGAGCCTGTGCCAATCAGCCCACACACAAGGCGGAGACTCAAGAGAGCTGAGCAAAGGGAGGCTTCTTTGATTAAGTTCAAGAAGCAGTGACTAGCCACTCCTGTGTCTTGGGCTATATAACTACCTGCCTGGAAGCTTTCCTTTGCTTGTGGCAAACTTCTTTCAAGCCCTCCTCTTGCCTGTTCCTTGCTCCCAGCACCCGGTTCCGGCTACCTTGAATGGATCTCTTGACCCTTGGCTTTTGGAACTCTGACTACAGCTTTTGCTTGACGCTCTGGTAAATGTACACCCTTGTGTAAAGTGCTTGCTTGTCTCCTCCTGGCTGGACTTTGCTGGCTCTCACACTCCCTTCTCTGGGCTGGCTCGCCGCCCAGGTCTCTGACCTTGACAGTCTGATCATCTGAGATACAACATCTGAGACTACCCCATACAGTAACTGTCCACTACTCTAAAGCCTGCAAACAGTCAGTTTGTAGGTGCATAAGTCTTTAGAAGTTGTGCCTCCACAAGAAAAAGCAATAGCCGGCAGACCCCTTTGTACATATGCATCATAACATGCAGATAAGTCCTTGAGTGTCACTAAATCAGTAGATATTATCAAAGTCAGCTTTTCACACTAAAAATTGAGGAGTGCATACCGAAGTTACTAAAAGCCACATTTCAAATATTTTTCATCTCTTGTAAAAACCTTTCAAGTAGCAGTGAAGTCACTTCGTCTTCCTCATTATCACAGATGTGCAAGTATTAAAAATGGCAGCCAAGATTGGCATGCATGTATGTTTGCAACAAAATCATTCATTATATTTTTCACATGTTATATTTAACTGCTCAGAATGGCTTTTTCCCATTTTTGTTAAAACGGTAACTTTTATTTACTAAAATTTTGAAAGCTGTCCGTGTTTGGAGGGATCCAAAAACCTACAACTGGTTCCATGCATCCCTGGGAGCTTTGAGCATGTGCTTTTTCAGCAGCACTCACCCCTTCCACTTCACTCAACTGAAAGAGATTATAATTATAGACAGAATGAATTGATTAAAATTTGGCCTCTTGTAATAAAAAGTTTCAAAATCCCATTTCTGTTTATATGAAGAGGGAAATGAAAATCAGTTTTTTTAAGAGCAAAGGAACTCATTTAACCCTAACATACTTGCCACCTTCCAAGTGTCTGTTGTAATTTATTTTTTGGCTTCAGATTATCACGGAAAGCAAGAGCTGCAATAAACCAAAGCCAATGCCAGTTTGATTCACTTTACTCTGCCCATTAAGAATTTCTTCAACAAACTCAGAGCTTTGTATTTTAATGAAATGGATGGAAAATGTAGGCATAATTCTCTTTATGAATACCCTGGGAAATCATTTGCAGGGTAGATACTGTTGCTTTCCTAAAAATGAAGGCAACTTTTTAATACAGACTACCACTCACCATAGTCTTACATAGGACACATTTTCTAACATGTAGAAATTCTCTGCCTTGCATTTGAAACACATTTTTTCCTCATACATTTTCAAGTTTGTGTGTACTTTTGCACACCGCACAAAACTGTCTTCATTGCACAACTCATTGGTCTTGTTTGAGGTGCAATCCTTTCACAACTTTTTGTACAACTTCTACATAACAGATCTGAGGGAAAGTAGGTATTATAGAAAATAGTAAACCTCTGTAACACTAGGTCAAAGGGGCTAAAGTGGTCTTCTGAAGTGGTTTGTGAACTGCAGCCAAAGAATATGCTTTCTTTCGTTTAACCACTGGTTTTGTTTATGATGTCTATGGGATTCTAAGAGCTGTAGTCTGAAAATAACATAGTCAAGATCTGAACTAGACACTTCTGGGGAGAAAAAGAGGCACGCAGATGAATATTTGGTCTGATCAGATAGATCAGTGCTAAGACTTAACCAACACAATTCATTACTTCAATGAATCACAATTCTATTTTGATGATTTATTTATTATTTAGAATCATAGAATCAGAGTTGGAAGAGATCACAGGGACCATCAAGTACAAGCCTCTGCTATGCAGGAATATACATCAAAGCACTCTCAACAGATGGCCAACTAGCCTCTGCTTAAAAACCTCCAAAGAAGGAGACTTCACCACACTCCAAGACAGCATATTCCATATTCCACAGCAATGACTGTCAGGAAGTTCTTCCTGAGGTTCAGGTGGAATCTCTTTTCCTGTAGCTTGAATCCATTGCTTCTTGTCTTACTTTCTAAAGCAGCAAAAAACAACCCTGTTCCCTCTTCAATATGACAGCCTTTCAAATATTTGAACATGGCTATCATGTCCTCTCTTAACCTTCTCTTCTGCAGACTAAACATACCCAGCTCCGAAAGCCGTTCCTCATAGGGCATAACATCCAGACTTTCCACCATTTTGGTCGCCCTCCTCTGGACACATTCCAGCTTGTCAATATCCTTCTTGAAATGAGGTGCCCAGAACTGGACACAGTATTCCAGATGGGGTCTGACTTTAGCAGTATAGTGTCACTATTACTTTCGTCAATCTAGACACCATACTCCTATTGATGCAACCAAGAATTGCATTGGCTTTCTTGACTGCTGCATCACACTGCTGACTCATGTTCAGTTTGTGGTCTACTAAGACTTCTAGATCCCTTTCACACATACTGTTGTCCAGCCAGGTGTCTCCCATCCTATATTTGTGTATTTCATTTTTTCTGCCTAGGTGTAGGACCTTTGATTTATATCCTGCCTTTCTCCTTATGAAGGATCCAAAGCAGTCCACAGTATTAAAACAAACCCCAACAAAGTACAGTTAAAACATTACTTAAACAAAAGTTGAAAAAGAATTACATAGCAGTTCACTTAAAAGCAGAAGATTAAAACAATATAAAAACTCAATTCATAACAGAAAAGATAAAACTCCACTACAAATTCTTTCTATTATGTAGACTGAAACCACAGGCCTCCTGAATCAGATTTTAGCCTGCTGATGAAAAGAAAGGAGAAAGGGCTCAACTGAACTTCACATAGCAGGGAATTCCACAATCTGAGAGCAGCACTGAGAAGGCTCTCTTCCAAGTTCTTATCAAATGTTCCTGTGCTGATGGTGGGACTCTGAGAAACCCTTCTATCAAAGATCCTGAAACTGAGGAAGGCTCATACAAGCAGATATGCTCTTTCAGATAGTGTAGACCTAAGCCATATAGGGCTTTAATGGTCATAACTAAAATTTTGAATTCTTCCCAGAAATGGACTGGTTGCCAGTGAAGCTCTTTCAGTGGCGGAGGGGAAGGCCCTGTAAATAGCTCCAGTCAACAGACTGGCTGCATTATTTTGGACCTGCTGAAGTTTCTGTATAGTTTCCAAAAGGTGGCCTGATGTAGAACATATTACAGTAATCCAACCAGGATATAATCATGGCATGTGTTACCATGCTCAGGTCTGACATCTCAAGGAATGGGTGCAGCCCTCATACTCTCCTGGCCACTGCTGAAACCTGGGCATCCAAGCTTCGGGGTACACCTGGGTTGTTTTTTTTGGGGGGGTAACCCTACTGAGCACAGACTGAATCCGTATTCCTTGATCTGCACTCCAGTTGATCAAGAGCACCCCTGCCTTGTTTGGATTCAGTCTCATTTTGTTTCATTTTCTTTGCTCCACATCTGGTCTTGCAAAAAAAAAATAAAAAAAAATTGGAGACTGGTTGGTAGTTCTCTAACATAGTTGGGTTCAGGGAGAGTGGTTTCAGTAAAGTCTTCACCACAGCTTCTTTTAGACATGATGGAACTCTGCCTTGCTGCAGTGCAGCATTCCCCACTCCCCTTACTCATTCAGCCAGTTCATCTCTGGCTGCACGTAAAAGCCAGGAAGCACATGGGTCTAGTATGCTTGTCATGGCTCTCACTTCTCCAAGGATCTTTTGCACATCTCAGGCTGCACAAATTGAAAGGTATCCAATAACATGGGACAAGCACAGGACAAGACAATATCCAATGGATCTGTATTAACCATAGCATCCAAGTTGGAGTGGATTGGAGTGATTTTATCTGCAAAGTGATGTACAACTTGTCCAATCAAGCTTCTGGGTATTCCACCTGCTGCTCTAGTGGGGCAGGGCATAAAGACCCCTGACTACTTGAGACAGCTGCTCTGGAGGATACTGTGGAGATACAATGGTGGTAGAAAAGAAGGCAGCAAAAGAAACTACTGCTGCCATGACATAGGCTTTCCAGTGGTTCAGTTGGACTCGCTCCCTAGTCTCTGGCCCACTCATTTCATCACCACCACCTCCCTAGTAAACCAGGGGGCTAGTTTGGCTCCATTCCATTGCAGGAGATGCTTAGCAGTAGTCAAATCTATTGCCCTGGTCATTTCCCTGTTCTAGAAATCAACTAGGGCTTTCACAGGGCTTATTGCCAAAGCACCAAAAAAGTCCCCAGGAGACATCAGGAATCTATCCAGATCTATATTGTAACTATTTTAGTTCATGCTATTTAAAACTGGGGACAAGAAGTACCCCCTGGCTCTTCCCTCTCTGGTAATAACACTGTCTCCCCACTCCCTTATACCCCTTGGCTTGTTATGTTACCATAGTAGTGGCTGCTCCTGGGATCAATTTCCCTATTGTACTCCTCACATAAATCATCTTTGTTGTTTTTTTCACCAGCAAGAAAGATATTTTAAAGGACCACAGTTAATTTTTTTAAAAAAAAACATTCCTCTACTCTCCAACCTGAGGGACTGACCCTTAATCTACCCCCAAACCTGCTCCTCCTAAAGGGACAACCTCCCATTACTGTTATCCCGTTCAGTGGTGACCCCACCAGTGGTGGACCTCCCTTTGCAGAAAGGAAACAGATGGAGCTGACTAACTGGCACAGTACTGCTAGCCTGGTCCTGTTGGGAGCAGATGTCAGTAAGAGTCCACGAGGAGAGAGGTGGAAACAGGCAGATGAGCTACAGGCAGGAGGAAAACCACTCTCCTCAGACTAAGACTATGCCAGCTGCTTTGCATTTAGCATGATGTGCACCAGAGGGGGGGCCTTATTCCATTCCAATATGTGCCTCTGATGCTTATTTACTGAAGCTAGGTACTGACCAACTGCCAATCTATGTTAAACAGGTTTTACATGTCTGAGATTAAAGGTTGATCCATGTTCCTCAAGAGGTGAAGAGCTGAAGGCTTTGAAGCACAGAAGGCCTATTTCTTTCAACAGCTGCTGTATTTTCATAGGTACTCCCAGGAAAGCAGAGCTCAAAAGGCAACATCTGGTTTTCAGTCAAGTTTTATGTTGTTTCAACTGATCCCAGTTTTTATCCTTAAAGAGTTAATCAAGACTCCATAATAGCAAGAGACTTTCATGAGATCACACAGCAGTTTAAAATCTCACTTTAGATTAGAAACTCTTGGCTGACAGTTGCTATTACCACTAATCCCTGCAGTCTGTTCTAATGCTAGCCCAAGCTTCCACTGTTAAGTTCTCTAAATCTATAGGAGTCTTGGAAGGAAGAGACAAAATGTCCTCAGCAAGGATAACAGGTCCTGTGAACTGTTCAACAACTGTTACAGAAAGAATGGACTTGCTTAAGCAAAGCAGCTATAAAGAAGTATTCAAACTTGGCCATATTTTAAAGGTTTCCTCAAGTTTTTTGCCAGCTGATAATTTATTAGCAGCAACAACAACTGTAACAAATGAAACAATCACAATAACTAGAGACTGTTGGTTCATGTCATAAATGGACCACTTCAGAAATTACCAATTATGATGCTTGTCAAATTTGAACATGGTAACCCAGGAATAAGAGCCTGCATGGTTAGATCATTGGACTACAACCCTGGAGCCGAGGGTTCAACTCCCCACTTGGCCATGGAAACCCACTGAGTGACATTGGGAATGTCACACACTTTCAGACCCCAGAAAATCCTGTGATAGGGTCACGTTAGGGTCGCCATAAGTTGGGAATGACTTGAAGACACACAACAACGACACAAGAAGATATAAATATGTATGCATTAAGTTATGACAAACTTGAGTTTAATATAATGTGTTTTTTTAAAAGTTGAATGCATTTCCCATAGTGAAATAGACATGAACATGTGCAGAAAAACAATAACACGTAAATTGTCTCTGCTGGTTTTCCAAATGGTTTAAAATGATAGTTCAGACCGCTTTGTTCATTCCTGTAAGAATGGCATGATTAGCAGTTATTTAAATAATTTTAAACTACTTTTCCTCTTATAATCAGGGAAGTTTACAAACTGTAATAAAATGTAATATAATTTTATTATTTTTTTATAAAATGTAAAATATAAATCATTATAATGAAAATCCTAACAAAGCCATATCAAACAAGAACAAATAGCAGAAGACATATAAAATATAGACAGCTATATTGTATACTATATACTATAACTAGGCTTTGAGTTGTTACCAGAAATAATATGCCAGTGTTGGTCCATAAGGAGAGGGTTGCACAACCAGGGCACCAAAACTGAAAAGACTTTTTCTTTTCTCGTCATACAGGGAGAGACACTCACATACAGTGCATTATAATAGTGCTATTTAAAGTAATGGTCTGCAGACTGCCAATTATGAGCTGCCCATTTACAGCAGACCTTCAGAAAACGATGCACATATGATAACAAAAATGGTACTTGGCTGAGCACACTGGAAAAAAATGCCAGTCTGTCCCATCACATAGCTTGAGAAGCACTACATTATAGTAATCCAGTTGCGGGAGTTACCAAAGCATGGCCAATCTTATCCTTATCCAAGAATGATCATCCATGGTGAACCACATGAAACTGAAAAAGTACTCTTGCACCCTAAAGCCATCTGAACTTCAAATAACAGAATGGATCAAGGAGCATTTCCAAACAACACGTATTTTTTTGGGGGGGGGAGGTGAAACTCCATCTAGGACAGACTGTCCACCCGGTGCACACACATAACTTCCTACCCACAGGGCTTCTGTCTTACCATGATGCAACTTAAATTTACCAACCGGCATCCATTATTGAATCTGGATACTGATTCAGCGTCACCTCTAGTCACTTTAAACATATTGCAAGGAGGCTACACCAGATGGCAAGATTAGCACCTCTTCATGTAGACCTAGAAAAGCTATTTTTGCAACCCTCAACCCCTTGAGGCTTCCTGGACCACCATCCCCTTACTCAATAGTGACTTTCCTGTCCTGGAAGCTTTCAGGAGCAGTAAATTCATTTTTTCAGTAGGCTACCCCTCTGTCCCCTGCTTGATATTAGCAAATACCTGTTTTTCAAAACCTGCACTTTTGGCCACTTCCAGATTTTTTTGTGTTTGGGTTAGGATTGTGTTTGGTGGGTCCATGCATAGAAAATTTGTCCCCAGATCAATAGCAGGTGCCCACCTCAACACTAGACAGACCTTCAGATTAATCTAGCAAGGTTCTTCCTATCTCCTTATGTCATACTTCACAGCGCTGCTTCAGCATGTTTGGCATTTATAAACGATACCACTGACCAAAGGTCAGCTTTTCCTGAATTTTCTTTTTGGCAAAACCTCTCCTTCTCCGTTAGACATAAGGATCTGATTAATGAAAATGATGACACAGTTACATATAACAAAGTAAACAATTAAAACAGATGGCATTGATTACCCTGGTAACATTTTTTTTTCTTTTAGAATATTCATGCTGGAGCTGCAGTGCCAGTGACACAAAACTTTCTTCTCTTCCACTGGTAGCCATTGATACAGGTTAGCAGCTGGCTCCAGAGGGTTTCTCAACCCTCTGGTTTCTATAAGGGCCAGATGCTAACCAGAGTCTTTAATGTTTCTGTTAAGGAGAATACAGTAGGCTGACAGATGGCTTCAAAGCTGCTTATACGTAACAGAGTTACACACTTCTGGTAATACACATGCTAATAAATAAGCACAGTAAGCCTCAACAGCAGATGTATTCAAATCTATACTGCAAGAAGGATGAGACAAAACATCTCCACTCAAAATACGAAATGTTAACCATGGTAAGATCAGTGAGATTGCACACTGAAGAGCATTTAGTCTAAATCCCAACTAATTAGATGCTTGACTACATGTGGTGTACAAATTCAAGAACTACATGTGGTGTACAAATTTAAAAACTTGCCCATTCAAGTCTTGTTTTTACCAAGTATATCCTTTTGAGATGATGAAAAACATACAGTAGGGGAATTCTGCAAATGGCAACACATTTTCCTGCACAGGTTGGGACTTATGAATGTTGACACAGAAGGCTGTGGAGGTAAACGTGTGTGATACAACTGGATGGAGAAACTGAAACCATTATTACCTCAGCAAGCTTGAGATGAAGAAGAGCATTTTCTGTTTTCAGCATAATTATCCTCTCTTCTTTAGCCTGGAAATACATAATTTGGATACATCTGAACTGAAAATGGATAAATGATTATACAAGAAGCAAAATGAGTTGCAGTGACAGCTCTTCTAATCCTAAAATACAACTGTCAATCAAATGTTTCAGCCAAACTATACATTGTCCACTCTCACTATCCAGCAAGATTTCATTCAAGTCAGACTGAAACGTGCCCAAGCCTGTTGCAGCTTGGGCACAGAGGTTTCGGGCAATATTTCACGGGTTCTTCTCAGATTATAGTTCCACATACGTTATTTGAAGGACTGAAGTAAAGTAGCATACAGACAACTTAGCAAGAGGTTATGAATATATTGCTTGCACACATGCACGTTCTGTAGAGGACAGTGCAAACAGGTGCATGTGACACTGTGGAAAGTGGAAAGTGTTTCAGTCACAGCTTGAAACCTGTAAAAGCTTTCAAAACTTGCCTGGCTAGCAAACCAGGAGCTCTTGTCAGAAGTCCTTCCCTCTTTTTCACCTCACTTAAGCCGCTTAGCTGTACTGTTAAAGAAAGGTGGGTAACTGTGGCCTTCCAGATGTTGTGAGACTGCAGTTTCCATCGCCTCTCACAACTGCCTAGGACTGATGGGAGTTGCAAAAGTCTAGCAACATGTGGACATCATAGCTTCCCATTCCTGTTTTAAATGGAAGGAACAGTTGCGTTAAGCACAGGGTTGTCCTGGACCGAAGTCGACTTGAGGGTAGTTAACAACACAACACGAATCCTATGCATTCATGGGGTTGCCACAAATTGTCAGCCACACACGGCAACCAATTAAGCAACTCGTTTCCTCCACAAGGTATTTGGAAAGGGTGAATAAGCACACTCCTTATCCTTCCAGCAGCGCCAAGCCGCTTCCCCTTGGGGTCTGTAAGGTGAATATCAATTCAATCCTAAGGAGCAAGAGATTATCCATACGGGTCATTTACACACTATACTGTGCTAGCGCTATTATTCCACTTTCAACATCCAACATCCTTGAGGCCCCTCCCTAAACTGCAAACCCCAGGATTCCACAGCATGCTGAAAGCGGAATAATAGCGCTATAACGGGCTAGTGCGAAAACGGCCACGGAGTGCAGCGCTGGGCAAAGGGTCGCAGCGCTCCTCGGCTACACCCCGCTCCCACCAAGACTCTAAAGAACTGCGGGACGCGTTTGGCCCCCGCCCGGTCTCAGAGCCCCGGAGACTTCAGCCGTGGAGACGCGCCCCTTTCCAGCGACGGGCGAGACTCACTCGCAGTTTCTGTTCCAGCTGCCGAATCCGCTGCTCGGCTACGAAGCTCAGGCTAATCCCGCTGCCTGGCCTCATCCTACCGCTTGGCGATCCCGAGGCAGCACGGACCGCCCCACCACGCTCACTGCCTCTCCGGCCACCACGACCGCCGGCTCCCCTTCCGCCCTACCCGTCACGTCACGTGCAGGATGCCTTTTGAACTAGCCAATCCCAAGCAGGGATTTAGCTTCTCCGCGGTTGCTGTGGATACCGCACACCAGTTCCGGATTAAAAAGGGAACTGGGATTGGTTAGATTTAGAAAGAGGCGGTAACCGAGAGTGCGTGGGGTCGGGCCGGAGCCCTGTCGAATGAGATTCCGGCTGGAGGGTCTTTTTGGCACCTTTTCTCCGTCTGGGGGCTGAAATCTTTCGTCTATGGAGGGGAGGTGTGCGTTTCTCTAGTTGCGGCCTCTTAAGCCCATTTTAAGTATTATTTTAATCGCCTGTATTTTAGCTTCTTTGCCCCGAGAGGCGGTGAGCGCTGTCAGCCTGAGCCGAACACGGTAGAAAAATGGAAGACGATGGTGAAGCAGCCAAAGAAGTGCTTGCAAGCTGCCCCCCTCCAGATCAGCATTAGCATTGGGAGGCTACTCCCCTTAAAGGGGGCTAGAAATAATTTTTTACTTTAAATAGATTAATCCATCTGTCCCGTGTTATCTTTTAAGGTTTCTGACCTTTAAGACTCCAGCCCTTCATTTTCATCATGTATTCCTGTCCTCTAAAAATTGGACTGACCGGTTTGCTTAGGTTGTTTGGGGAGGGTTTCTCTTTCTTTTAACAATTGCAGCCAGAGGTTGGGGAAATAAAGGGGGAAGTAAGATCCACACTCATAGACCAGGGCCATTTCTGCACTAGACTGTTACAGTGCTATCATTCCACTTTCAACATCCTATGGAATCCTGGGGTTTGCAGTTTAGGGAGGCGCCTCAAAGGCTAAACTGCAAACCCCAGGATTCCATAGGATGTCGAAAGTAGAATAATAGCACTCTAACAGTCTGGTGCAGAAATCGCCCAAGACTCGAACATACACCTTTGTTTTGTTGAAGTGCAACCAAACCCCTGGAGACCACCATTTCCTGATTTTTTTAAGTATACAGCTCAAATGATAGACTGGGCAGTGAAGACCAATAAATGGAACATGGCTCAGAAATGAATGATGCAGTGTAAGAAAAGCCCTGCTGGACTAGGCCAGGAACCTATCTAGTACAAGGTCCATTTACCCAGATGCCTCTGGAAGCCCCCACCGTGCCAAAAGGACAAGAGCAGTAATGATCTCTTTTTATGTAGGATACTGCATCTGCCCAGTGGAATAACACTCATCCTGTATCTCAAAGGCCTCACTCACTTCCCATGAAGGAAGAGCATCACAGCTTGAGAATATTCCTGGATCTGTCCTTTTATTTCCATTGGCATAGCAAACCTCTTGCCAGAAGGCATCCTGTTTGGACAGAAATTCATTGGCCTTATGGATCCATTCTAAGACAACATTCAGGTTACACTTCTGCAGTGCATTCTCAGTGCATGTTTTAAATTAAAACTGTCAATATCATATGGCCTTTATATAGAAGCCACATAGAACATTGCGTGCAGTTGTGGCCATCCCTAAAAAGGATATTCCAGAACTAGAAAAGGTGCAGAAAAGAGAAAATACAAAGGGGCTGAAGTGACTACATTGCTACATTTATATTTAGCCCTGTATATCTTTTTTTTTTTAATAAGCAAGGGCAAACATAAAATGAGATGTACAAAATTATATGTGGTGTGGATAAAAAAAAAAGAGACGGAGCAGTTTTTCTCCTTGTTTCAGATTACTAGAACTTGGTGTCATCCTCTGAAGCTTAAGGGTGGGAGATAAAGGAAAGATAGGCGGAAAGACTTTGTATAGCACATAGTTAAATTGTGAAACTCACTGCCATAAGGATGTAGTTAATGGAAGCCTTTGAAGGGGGACTAGATAAATTTATATAGGATGGGTCCTCCAGCAGTGGTTAAAAGAGTGGCCATAAGTCACCTTCAGCCAGAGCCAGTGGGTGATATGCATCAGTTACTCAGGAGTGTGAGAGGTGCACTCATGTGCTGCTGACAGACTTCTCATGGACAGGTGATTGGCCACTGTGTGTACAGAGTCTTGGACTAGAAGGACCTTTGAAGTCATCCAACATCTCTTTTTCTGTGGCTGCCTTTTGTTTGGAAATAATTTCAAAACTGCGTTTAGCTGAGAATGTAGCAACCAAATTAGTGAGGCAGCTTCATACCGGATTATTGCTATGCCAGGTGCATTGCCTCTCAGTCAATTTCCTGACCAAGTTGAAAGATTTGTCTATGTGTGCTTAAGCTGACTCCAACTTACAGCAACACAAGCATAGGAGATTTTTTTTAAGCAAGATTTTAAAGAGTTTCCTATTCTTTTCATCTAAAGGTGAGAGCGCGTGACTTCCTCAGGGTTACTCAGTTGGTTTCCATGGCTGAGGCTGGATTTGAATCTAGGTCTCGCAGAGCCCTAGTCCAACACTCAAATCACTACACCGTCCTGACTCTCAAATTCAAAGGCTGTTTTTCAAAACTAGGGCCTGCCCCCCCCCCAACACAAATCTGCATTTGCCTTTATGATCTTCAGTGAAAGTTCTTTGGCTACCTCTGCCATCCAAACTGAGCTAAGTGGCTACCTGGGAAAGACCTTCATAGATATGTACCTCAGTTACAGATATTTTTGCTCACAGTGAAATACCTGCTACTATTCGATATTTTGGGAAGAGGAAAAATACTTTCTAAAGTCCTTATAGGTACAATTTTAATGCTTCTGATATGGCTTTTAATACCTTACTGTTTTGAGTTCCTTTGTTTTTATAACTGTCTGGATTATTTCATTCATGTTTTAATTGGTGTGTGTGTTTAATGTAAACTGCTCTTTTAAAAAATTGAGTAGGATTCAAATATCTTAGAAAAAGTGTATTTCATAATGACATATTTATGAAAGGCTATTTAAAAAAAGGAAATCTATGTAGACTAAACAGAAAGGAAAATTAGCACATGTTTTAGCAGTTTGGTTTACAAGCATATGCTACTGATTTACAAGCATATGTTTTAGCACACTGGTTTGCAAGCCTAGACAGATAACTACATAAACTTATCTATATACCTTTCAAAATCAAAAATTGTTGGCATAGTGCAGCAGGTACTAAAAGAAGGCCATTTCAATAGACATAACTTCATTTTCATCTGTATCTTATATATTTGTTTCTGCCATGAGATTCTTCATCACTTGAGCATTTCTGATTAAATCAGATTCCATTTTCTATATAAGCTATATAACCTAAGAACAATTGTCTCTGTGGATTCTTCTCTGTGTTTTTTCCAAAGATATGTAAAACCCTTTCTCAGAATGCCTCCAAGATCTGTTCCCCCAAATCTGTTTATCTACTGCTATTACAGTAAAATGCTTATAGGCACTGCTTTATTAATTTGTTGTACTATCTTTTTTCTACCGTTAGTTTTGTTTAATGAGTTTAATGTCTGAACCAATATGAAATTGTTGCATGAAGAGCAATATAGAAATATTTTTAAAATAGGATATTTAACTTCCAGATATGTAAATTTAAATTTAACAGAAAGTTAGTATGATTTGAAGTGAATAATGAAACTTGAATTGTTTTCTCCTGGTTCATATTCCGGAGTCGAGTCTTGATTTACCAACCATTAGAAGAACATTTTCAGAACATTTTTCTTTTTTGATGAATACTATTGAGGCAGCAAAAGTAAACCCCCTCTGAACACATCTTGCCAAGAAAACCCAATGATAGGTTTGCCTTAGGGTCACTATAAGTCAGAAATGATTTGAATGCACACAACAAAACAAAGCAAATAAAGAAGAAAATGAAAAAAGAATGTGTATTATATAATGACAAAAAAAAGCCTGTAGGGCCCAAATCCAGCAAAAGTTAATAATATTTAAATTATGTTGAAATTAAAAAGGATAAATTAATTGTAAATAACACAGTTATTTTAACAGAACTTCAATATAACTCAGTTTCTTATACAGGCTTCCCCCACTTATCTGACATGTTAGAGAGCAGAGCAGTCAGAAAATGAAATTAGTTGAAATGCAGAACCTATCTACTGTACTGTAAGCAGCATGAAGGACTTAGAGAGGTTCACTTTGGACCGGTTGTGCATGCAATGCTTTCAAAGTTTTGCAGATAGCTTGGTACCTTCCCACCAGCTCATTTTGCAAGCAGCATGCACAATCAGTTCCAAACAAGCCTCTGAAGGCAAAAAGAAACGATGAAAGAGCAGAACCCCTACTGAATTAATAGAACTCGTCCTTAATTTGAACGTGTCAAAAGAGCAAGCTGTCAGATAACGGGAGATCAAAAAAGTGCGGGCTTCCTGTACTCAGGCCATAGTTTAGAGCTAACTTGAGTTAAATATGCTGAAGAAATATCTTAAATTAAGCATTAAGGATTGATTCCTCTCTGGTTGCCAGTTGACATTGGAATTCAAAATGCATATGTGTGATTTGAACAAATACTCTTCATACAGACATTATACAGTGCAAAGTTAAATACAATACAAAGTTTATTAAAAATAGGTTGCAAGTGAAATACAGTAGAAATGGGGAACTACAGCAGTTTTGATGTTTTTTTCCCATAATAATGCACAAACAGTTATGAAAAGCACTTTTACTCATATTCACAAGTGGCTTGAATGCCCAACAGCGATCAAATCCACCCCACAGTAAGTGATATTTCTTTGCTTAGGTTCTAGCAGCAATAATATTCCAGCCACAGAATATCTAGTGTTCTCAAGATAAATTGGGGGAAGCTTGCTTTTCCTGATTAACAGATATAGCAAGCATGCAAATCCTTCATTAACACTTTCAACCAGTTTAATCTCCTACTTCATATTTAACAGGTGAACGGTAAAAGCACACTTTCAAATAAGAAATCTGAAATATGTAAAAAAAATATTTACACTCCAATTTTAATATCATTAACTTGCATTTATTTTTTATCATACAACTTATTAAAAGTGATTTCTAAGGCAGTGAAAGTCTACCCTCTGCATTTGGAAGTGTGCATAATTCCCTAAATATATATTTATAAGAGAACATATTATACAGAAAAAAAATCATCTAAAACCCAATTAAGGGCTTCATCAAATAGAAAATTTGCTTAGAATCACAATATAATATATTGTTTTTAAACATCACACAATGAGAAACAAACTGATGAGGTCCTTATTCTCAATATCAGCCATATACTCATAGCTGAAGGAACAGTGAGAGAAAAAGATTTCAACCATTTAAAAATTAAATAATGCTGCAATATAGTAGGAAAATAGCTTGAACTGCCAACATTTTCTACAACATATAGGAAAAGGATACGGTAAACTGGAGGCAACTTGACTAGCACTGTTTTTAACACAAAGCATTGTCAGGCGGCCTCAGTGAAATTATTACTGGCAGACAATACTTTCTTTTTATAGCCTCCATTGCAACTACATTCCCTCTCCGGTTACGGTTTAATACATTTTCTATTGGTAATTCAGATTTTCTAGTTCTTTTTGGGACTATTTAACTTTGGTTTTGACTTGGCTACAATGGAACTACCAGAAGAAGCATATTCCTGTTGCTTTTGGAGTTTCTAAATAGCTCAGAATATTGTCTCATCCCTCTCACTCACTCATTCTCTCTTTCAAACACACTCTAGCTTTTTCATCCGTGTTTATAAGCCTCTTGTTCAACTCTCACCAAAATTTCAAAACTCAAGTTTCAGAAGTGGTTTACATTACACAGAGAGAAGCATATCCTGTCTTGGATTTCTAAAATAAGGTGCTTAGTTTGTCCTCATCCTCCACATAACTCATTCTCTTCTTTCAAACACACTCTAGCTTTCATCCGTGTTTATAAGCCTCTTGTTCAACTCTCACCAAAATTTCAAAACTCAAGTTTCAGAAGTGGTTTACAGTTCAGCACAGAGATGAACAATACATAGCTGGTAAAAAAATCAAGGTGCTTGTCTTGTCACATCATCAGACTGCCACCAATATAAGTCAATCATTGTCTTTCAAAGAACTGTATGATACAGATAATTACTGTGTTTAAGGATTGAATGCTCTAGCCTTTCAGCTTCAAGCTATTCTTTTTTCAAAAACAAAGTTTTAAAAAACCCTAACCTTCAATATGCTAGTAATGTACATGAACAGCTCTCAGTATCCCTTGAAATTTGTATGTAACCCTAGACTTTGTTTAGAAACCATACAGTGCAACAAACCAATGCAGTTAGTTTCGGCAGTTCAAGCTATAGCCACTCTTTCTGATTAGCAGCTAACAAAATGTTTCTGCAAGAGACTAGGAAGCAACCAGAACTATTGCAAAAGTAGTTAAATCTCAAAACAATGAAAGGGCTGTGGAGAAAGGACATAATGACATTTGATTCACATAATTAAAATATAATTTACAGTGCTTTAATTTTATAAACCACAAGCTCTTTGTAAAGAAAAGTTTGTTTTTTTTTGCTATTGCAACATGACTAAATGTCAAACAGTCCAAGTTTCATCTTGTTTGTAAGAAGACACTTCTATCTTTTTGAACAGTCTCTTTCCTAGTCCCTTGCTGATCTTTCTGGTAATTTTTGTTAAGGTGCCTTTTATCCTATTTTGTATTTAACTCATTTTCCAATTCCATTAGTTTTCTAGATGCTTTTACTTTGTTGGACACATCCTGGCCCTGGGAAAAGAGTCTCTGTCGCTCTCGGAAAGTCAAGTTCTCTGGTGCACCAGGTAACTCTGCATCTTGACTGCAAAGCAATCAAACATACATACATGTCAGCGTTTAAAAACAAAAACAAAAAACTCCAATGAAATAAGTACAAGTGCTCTGTTTGGTAACCAGACATTGGTACAGTTGTTTCTAAATCTCCTAGAAATAAACTGGTCTTATTTCTAAATAAATCTGATGAAGATTAGTTGTCATCTATAAGAATTCTCTCTCCATCACAAGCAGATCTGTTAAACTGAATGATGGGTTTGAGTGTTTATAACCTGGCACTGAACTAAAGAGACAGGTCAAGGATTCTATCCTTGTACTGGTACTGTACAAGGATAGAGATAGGGTACTGGTCATTCTGCTCCCCATTAGTCCCCCTGCCAAAGTTGGCTGAGCAGGTCTTCAGCATAATGTTGGAAAACCCCAGTACATTTGTCTTGGAGCACTTCAGGAACACTTCAAAAAGTATCAACCATGATCCTTTTACTAACCCAATACATCTTGCATATGCTTGACCTAGCATTTTCAACAAACGAGAAGGTTAGAGGTCTGTAATTAGTAGACATCAGAATTAGCTAATTTCTTAGTGAAACTTAGATTGTCAGTGGTGCACCCATTAAATTTGTCTGCCACCAGAGACTTACACAATACAATGGATTCCTGAATGCTCTGGTGAATTTTCCAATTGACATGGCTGGCAGTTTTAGTGGGTTCCTAGTCTCACTATAAAATGGTGAAATGGTAAGTGCTATGGACAACAGTATTCACAAACATCCCATCCAGGAAAGTAAAGCCAACCTAGCTGATCAGAAAGGTGATGGTAATGGAAAGTGGTCATGCAGCAAAATACAACAAAATCCATACAAGTGTGGCCTTTATTGGCCAACCAAAACACTTTTGAAGCAACACTGACTCTAGGCAAATAGTGTTAAAAAACCATAGGTGAAAAGAGAAGTCACATTTTGTATCAGATGTTGGTTTTGTTGTAATTCAGTTGTTCTGGAGGCAGTCTTGGTATAAGCAAAAGCTAATCTCCTTCTTGACCATGGGAGGACCAGAGACAAAGGGCAATAAACGGCGGGTAATAAAATTGCAGCTCCATTAGCAACAGAAAAGTAAGTTCTCTTGATATCCTGTCCTGTGGAAAGCTAATTTGCTCCTTTCTTAGATAGAGAGCATTGATTTTCTCAAGAAGTCCCTGCACTGTTACATCTGGAATAACCTTTAGGTTCTGTATAGGTAAAACTTGCCAATATATCTTTTATTGCTCTTTGTCCCTGCACTCTACATGGCCAAGAAGAAGAGTGGCCTTTGCCTGCACTGAAATCCCTCCAGAGCAACTGAACTAGAACAGAAACAACATCTGATATAAAATGTAGGCTTGTGATTCTTTCATCGTCACTTTTCTTCTCCTGTATGATTTTTAAACATCTTTTGCCTGATGAAGAAGCCACTGAAGCTTTGAAAGACTGCATTACATATTTTGTGCATTTTTGGTGGCCAACACAGATCATCACTTGTGGATTTTGCTGTATTCAGTTTTTCCATTTTAGATAGCTATCTCACTTGAGTATTTCACCCAATTTCATTTTAAGTTATTTTACTGTAACAAGTTTTTAAATTGTTTTTTTATATACATTATCTGAAATACCATTTGGGATGAAGGAACAATATATAAATATGTGTTTTTTTAAAAAAAGTGATCCTAAATTGTTCTTTTTCGACATGGATTAATTTTCTTCAGGTTCTATCAGGTTAGCTAATGTTACTGTTAAGACTTAAGCAATACTTTATATAAGCTTGGTTCACACTCAAAATAGATCTTATATGGCAGCCTTAGGTATTTACATATGGACTGGTGCCATGTCATTTCAGTTATGGAAACCATTGTTTCCAGTGGCAGTTGTGACACTGATGTCAAGTGGAGCAGTAAATCTACTCTAGTTTCCAGACAGCTTTAAATGAACTATCCAAGATGATGAACTTATTTTGGAAATAGGGTTTCGCACCTTGGGTAACTCCTTTAAAAATTCAGATTAAAACCTGGAGGAAATTCAACAGCCAAGTAACATGGGAACCACAGCTGACACTCACTCAGTGTTCCGGGGAACTGGCTGTTCCACTTGGATGGTACACATGGGTCTGCCAAATACATACTAAATATGTCACTGACATTAATAAGGACAAAGCTGGTATGATCATGTGTCAATCTCTTCTATGTGTTTTACAGGATACACTGCTTTATTTACATTTAATGATCTTTTTTATCTTAAGAAATTTACCTTAAATTTGCATTTAATTCAGCTAAGAAATTTACCTTAAATTTCAAAGCTGAATTAAATGCAACAGGTTATATAAACTCAGAAATATTATTTAAAGTATTTCTTTCTATTTTACCTTTTTGAGTTTTTCTCTCTTGGGTCCTGATAAGGTTCATGAGAGCCCACAATTGCTCCAGTAGATCCAGTGTAGTTTAAGCCTTTTGCAGGAAAAAAAAGTAAATGACAGTTGAAAGATTTGTTCAATGATAAAATTGTTCAATTTTTTTTCAAAAGGTGCAGTGCTTTTAGGTGGGTATCAGATAACTCAAACTATGCTTCCTACTCTTTGAAGGTAATTCCAAGTACAATCATATTCCTAAAACTTCCTTGCTTATCCAGATTAAAGACAAACTCTACTGAAAACAAACCACAATGTCAAATACTTTTTGCCTTGTGATTTCACTTTTAAATATGGATATGATAAAATAAAGTACATATACAGAACTGAACAAATGAAAATTCCACACTGCAAATCCCCAAAAGGTGTTCAAATTCCCCCCCCCCCAAATTACTGTAACTTAAAGGAGTCTGTATGGAGTATTGTATTGTTTCAAGAAAGAGTTGATGCTTTTACCTTCAGCTAAAATCTGGAACTACTGTTTGAATACTATCCACTGATCAGATTATGAAATGTAAAATACATAGAATGCAAACATGTATTCCTATGACAATGTTCTCATATGCTAGTTAAACTTGTTAAGTGCATAGTCAAAAAGCTAAATTATTTAGTAATTTTGTCATTATTCTCTGAGGTGAATTAGTGTCCTTTTCATGTAAGCATCTATTTTTATACATACCCCAGCACTGCACCTTTATACCTTGTTCTCATACAAGAAAAAATCCTACAAGGCCACAAGACTAAACACATCATTTCTAATTTAAGTATCAGTAGCAGACTCATATTTTAAAATACTCTTCTCATTTTCTATTTGTACTATTGCTGAAAGCAGTCTGTTACCACAAAATCATTTCTGTTTTCAATTGTTCATTTTTAATCTCTTGGTATTGCATGTGTTTTTCTTGTGAGCCTCAATCTACACAAAAGCAAATGTACGCTCCTTCCATTAGTAATTTTTATTCAACTTCTGAACTTAAGTATTGGAAATCTTTGAGCACTACAATGTAATGTTACATTGGTCCTCAACTAAAAATGCAGTTCTATGAACATAAATCCAGGAAATAATCCAACTAGAGAAAGATTTAATTCTCAGTAAACATGCACATAATCTACCCTGCATGTTAATAAAATGTTTATAACACTGTTTTATTTTGCAAAGTGCCAAATTTTAAAGTCAATGTTGAAAATACTGACAAAGATGCCCACCCACATTGTAAGGCTCCCCGATTTTGGAGAGCACTAAAGTTTTGAAGTAATCCCAAATGATCCAGTGGAAGGAGCTGGGAAATTTCAGTTTTGCAGAAGCACAGTTTGGCAAACGTTAATGTACATTAAAGGACAGAAATACGAGTATTAATGAAATGGAAAGATGACAAGCTGCATAATGAATTTTATACTTTGTGCAAAGAGCTTTGTACTTTACGCAGGCAGGCTTCAAAGATGACTGAATATTCAAGTAGAATATATGACCTGTTTTATAAGCTTTTCAAAAACAAATGAAACAATAAAATATCTAGAATTCATTTTATGGTTCATAGACAGAGGTTGAAGTAAAGCTCAAATTTTACAGTATTTTCCAATAGTTATCAAAATGTATGTACATTTATTTGTTTCTTAAAATTAGATGTTAATGTCAACTATTAGAAAATGTAGCTTCCTCAGCGTATGAATGAAGGACTAATATATTCTCAAGGTGTACTTGTGGTTGCTTGGGGAAAAATTAAGTTTAGTGCGTAATGCATTTTCTGGAGCTTCTTAGCTTAAATACATTTCTAGCAGAAGAAGAAGCACAGAAAACACTCTACCCTGTATTATTGTGATTATAATACTAACCCACCCACCCTGCTCCAGCTCTCATAGTAAGATAAAAAATGTCAGTTAGCAATCTTACAAGATTCCTTCTATGCCCTCTTCACTGTGATAAGGTTACAGGATATCCTACCACTATTTGAATGAGAGATTTCCCTTATCCTTTAATACCAAAACAACTAGAAGATAGTATCAACATGTTCAAATATTTATGTAACCTTCTGGTCTGCACAATTGGTTCTATGTATGACAGAGAAGAAAGGGATATAGCAGATAAAAATTGATAGGCCACCCTCTTCTCTACTGTTTAGGGCATTTGGAGGAGTGGAAAAAGAGTAAGATTCAAACAACACTGCTGCCAAAATTATGATGGGAAAATAGTTGAAAAGTAACACTTTTGATAAACTGGTTTTTCACTTGCCAAAAGTGAACCAACCACCAACTATGTTAGTTTTGCACCCTGATTCTCTTGCATTAGAATTTTAGTGGACATATTTGCTGCACAGTTTAGTTGCCTTGTGCTTATAACATGAGGGAACAAAGAAGTAAGTCAGAGAAAAAAAAACTCAAGAAAGGGAAGGAAAGAAAAATCAGTACTGATGGTAAACTAGGCTTGTATCCCACCACTAGGCAACCTGTATTATAAACATCAAGAAAACCTGCTAGTACTGGGCCAATCTCCTTTCCCCAAAGTATACCTAGAATTTCAAATACAATCATTGGCTAACAAACTTTGGAAGCAATTTGCACACTATTTGACATGACAAACAATAAGCACAAGATACATTTCTGCCCATTAAAAATAAATTAGACACACATGTCCTATCACTATGAGAAACATGTGGCTGAGAAATAAGAAAGCACCACAGATCCAATGAAGATAAGAAATAAGTCAATGGAAGAGATACAGAACAAAAGCCAAAACCAACAGTACTTTTAGCTGATTAAAAAGAATTTTCTTTTAAAAAAATCATTTGCTTTCATTATATGAAAGTAGGAATTGGAGAGTTTGATAAGAAAATAGAAAGAGCACACAGTTAAAAATAGGATTTAATAGGAGCAAATCAGTTGGATCACCATGCTGAATATAGTGATCAAATAGGAAGTAATCATGAAGTGATTTTTTTAGAACACCATAGTGGAAACGCGCAAGGAGTTTCATACAGACAGATTCTTAATGAAAAAATTTGAGTCTACCTTTTAACTTGCTGGGATTGATGAAACTCGGTTTGTTTGGTGGGGGAGGGGGTTGGTTCGTTTTGGAAGCAGTACTGTTGGCATTGACCGAGGATGGCTGGAATGAGTTGGAAAGAAAGATGCCATCTGAGGCTGGGCGTGGCTGGCGCGTGGGTTGCTGTGGCTTAAGGGTGGCAGGAGGAAGGTCACCATAAGATTTTCTTGTACTGGAGTACTTATCCTGACCTGCTGCTAGACAGGAATCCTCCTCCTCCTCATCACTGTATGCAACAAACTTGGCAGTATAAATCGTATCAGGGGAGAGGACCTGTGTTTTGAGGTAAGAGGTGTTTCGCTGAGGTGGGGGAGGAGGAGCATTAGATGAAAGGGGTGGGGATGGGAATTCATATTCCCGTGGAAGCGGAGGTCTGTACAGACCAGGCTCATCGGGTTCCAGCAATCTCCGTTCTGCTTCATCATGTTGACGGCGCCTTTCAGCTTCCAAGCGGTTGTAATATTCTTCTTCCTGTCGCCTCTGCAGATCCAAACAGGACAGAAATATCTCAGCCAATGTTAAACATCAAACCTGAGACACATATAAGGTCATGAAAGACTCCAACACAATCTTCTTTCTTGCACCAAGGAAAAGAGCTGTGTTTCCTACAATAAAGTGTTTACTTTCTTTTCAAAGGCTGAGTTTCAGCACTTCATTTAAATGCAGTACATTTTGCATTGAGAAAATCCAGCTTATGAAGGATGTCCAAATTAAGATTTAAAAGGGTTAAGGAAGAGAGAAGTAAGGCTGCCCACATAATGGAATCCCATCTTTCCTTTCATTCATAATACCTGTAGTTCACTGGAATTTACTGACACTATTCAAGTTATCACTAAAATGCTGTATTTCTTCTTCCATTCTTCCCCAATATGTACATTTTGCCTTCTGTCAAGTACAAGCCAACAAACAAGAACATGCTTTTTGATTTTAGCCGATGTACAACATCCAGTACATGTTATATGCTATAAAAACAGTAAGTGATAACAATTTATCATGTCTGATATCTGCTGAGCAGATGACACTGGCATGGCATTATTATAGTGGCCTCCACCACCCATTAGTAAAATCAAACTGCTAGTTGTCAAGTTAATGAGGTTAAGCATACAAAGATGCTTGGCTTCACTTAAAGACTATAACCTTTTGTTCAGCATCTCTCTTTGTTCGCTCCTCCTCTTGGCGCCGACGCTCTTCTTCTTGTCTGGCCCTGTCTTCCGCTTCCCGTTTACGCATCTCTTCCAACTGCTGCTGCCGTCTGCGCTCTTCATCCTGTAGCTAACAAAGATTTGTCTTCATTCTTTCCCCAAATAAAACCAATACATTCTTCCTTAGAATAAATACAAATTCTTGATTTTAAGGGGGAAATAATCTGAACCTGAGAGCTACACTGTCAAAAACATTTTAATCATCTATTTAGGATTTAAGATTTCTTCTTATTAAACACTGGAGGAGGGACCAGCTTTTTTTTTTTTAACAGAACAAATAAATGTCTACAACAATCATACTTATTTTTTCTCCTTGAAATAGGTGTGTTTCAATTGTCCACAACCTTAGATTGATTATGGCTTCCTTAAAAAAAAATGTGAGCAGTTTTCATTTCCTTCCTGTTCTATCACATTTGTCTAATGGCCAAACTAGATATTTGCATTTATTCTTGCTGAGACATGTCCAAATCCTAATTTGGGGAAAGTCTCCTCTTCCTGTTGGCATTACAATTGGTCTGGTCTAGACAGCAAACAGCTATTTAGACTGCACTAGCATGACTGACTGTTATTTAACCTCAAATACAATTTGCACAAGGATTTCTACAGTGAAGGAACAATTTGCAGTCATATTAAAGTGGAAAAATGTCATGAAATCCATCTGAGAAAGTGCAATTACTAATTTCTCCACTTTGAAACAGGGCACATTTCTACATCTGGATCATCTTGTACTACTATAAAGTCCTACTGAAATGAACCAATTTCAGAAAGTATTCCTGGAAAAGTCTGAAGCTTTAAAAAATGTCATTGAAGAATAAAGGAGAACTACTGGACTATGTCCCACACTGCTCAAAGAACTCAAATTGTTCATGTCAAAGTTTTGCAGCAAGTGGTGTTATTTTAAACTTTCAAAACCTAAATAAAACTTAGGGGGAATAGATGTATTTAAAAATCTAAGTCCATCTGATATATTTGAAGTCATTAGGATCTTGCCAAAGTTGAGCACTTCTAAATTCTATTCATTTCAAGGGAAAGTTAAGCATGTGCTTAAATATCTTCCCTTGAAATCAGTGCGATGGAGCATAGGTTTGATTGCCTATGAAATCTGAAAACAAAGACGGAAAAACATGTATTAGTTAATAACGTCTAGCCAGCACTTTTTCTTTTTTAGGGGGCAGGATATTTTGTGACGCAGAAGTACCAAATTGGAATGTGGGAACCTAGTTACAGGCTTTTGTAAAACTTATTTCCTTTGATAAACACAAATAATTTCTATAAAGAGTTAAAGGAATAGAGAAGTGATCAGAGTGTAATGAACCCTGTTTCTGTTTCATACAGCAGCTAAATATATCAAACAAAGATTAAGGAGATGCATTGGTCTCCCTATTCTTATACCACTGGCATGGCACTACATTGCTCTATTACTATACCCAGCCAATTTAGCAATCTGCCTGTGTAAAGAAGGAACTATTTTGTATAGATATTTAGAATATCTATAAATGAGTTCAAAAATCATAGCCAAGATGTAGAATTTCAAGAAATAAACAGTTAAAATGAATTGTTTTGAGCAACTGATATGAAGGGCAAACTCTACAAACCAATCATGACATTAGAAAACAAATTATTCAAATTGGATATTGGAATGTTTAGAACACATCTGCTTATGTGACAAAAGAGTTGTAACAACAACAAAAAGAGAGAAAACCATGAAGTCTCATCCACATAAAATATTTTCAAACTACTAAGATTTTTTCAATGACAAATACATAGTTCTTTTAATTATGGTAGGTCACAGCTGCAAACAATTCAAAGATGCAATCAGAACATAATATTTAAAGAAAGAAGGCAGGAGAAAAAAAGTCAGGAACATACCTTCAGCAACAGGTGCGTGCTTACATACAACTAATTTAATACATTACACCTTGCCTTAAAGCTCTTGTAATATCCAATGCATATTGGATCATTATTAATTAAAAAGAAAAAAGAAAAAGAAAAAAGCAGTAAGGAAAAGGCATTGAAGAGAAAGAAATAAGAACATACCAAATCTAGAACAGAGATTGCTGGCATAGCAGTCTGCTGCAGGTAATAAGAGAAGGAAAAAGAAAGATGCACAGTGAAAATAAGGGTAAATTTAGATCTGCACTATGCCACAAGCATTTTTTTCTTTGATTTGTTACTACAGCTGTATCAAAAGAAAAAGCAGTGTTTGATTTGCTACTATAAAGTAAGTGGACATATCCAAATAAATTAGTAAAAAGAGTGGTTACAGCATTTTTTCCCCTATGAATTGCATCTTTAAAGATACAACACACAGCCAATGTATGTGTGGATAAAGATGTATACAACATCAAGGAAGTTTTGCTGTGAGGAAGTATCCAATTAGTTACCTCATTTAAGGGTGGGGTCGTCTTTTACAGTTCTAACACTGTGCACATCATGTGGAAAATTTAGCAGTCTCAGACAAAAAAGAGAATTTATGAGATTATGCAAGAGAGGGGTCATCTAACGAAGTTTATGTTGCATAGCAAGATTGAGGTGCTAGATGACTGAGGATCATGTAGTTTAATAGCTGTGTAATACAAGCAGTATTAGCAACAAATACAATTAGTTTGTCAAGGATGCACTTAGCTTTCATTTAATTCATTGCAAAGCAGAAAAATTAAGCATAACAAAAAGAAAAAAAGGAAAAAATGGAATAAAACAAAACTCAGTGCTCTCAGGGGGAAATGTATAAAAGGACAGCCTGAAAAAGCAAGTGCTTTTCACAGATGCACAATAAACATACAAACAATTAGAGACAAATAAATTCTGAAATCAAATACTATTGTAATCTCATCATTTATCAGTATTAAGTATAAGTCCCTAATGTAAAATAACGCATTTCTAAGGCTGTGATTCTCAGGAACAAGTTTCCTGAATAGCTCTTGCTTTGATGAAAAGCGTAACAACAAAAAATCCGTATTTTTTTGGAATGAAAAACCCTAACCATGTTATACACATGAAAAAGGAAAAGCAATGTTAAGTGACATAGGGTTATTATAAATATACAAAATCAAGAAAAAAATAAAGCAAACTTTTTTTTAAAAAAAGTACTAAGGAATACTGTCCTTTTTGCTCTTGTGAATAATAATACATGTATGCATTACACAGAAACAACTACTGTATATCTGCATACTATGTATGTAAACAGGCATCAAAGTATGTTTAATTTTCCTGCATTTCCATGGTGCTTTTTCGTCCTGAGAAACGGGGACAGGAAAGAGAACTATTTCCAGCTTATAATACACCACTTAACTGGACAAATCAGTATGGGTAAGGCCATTATATAAAATGAAACATGGGGACATTAAGAGAGTCCAGTCCTCCTTTATCCTATTCTGATTCCTAAGTTTTATTCTGGCTAACTGCATGAAGATATTTTAGCACTCAAAATGTATTTTTAAAGGATTTTCTCAGTTTACCCTTGCTCTTCTCTCAGCTTCCAGTCGCTGCATAATCAGCATAGTATCAATATCATCATCTTCTTCATCATCCTCATCCTCATCTTTTTGCTTTGACTCTTGGAGTCGTTTCTGGAATTGCCACTCCAGCATGAGCTTGCGCAGACGGTCATTCTCTTCAGCTGTTCGATCTGGTTTATTCTGGAGTTCTTGAATCTCTTTGCTCAGCATATCTACAATGTGCATTTGCTGCTGCTTTTCCAGCTTTTCCTTAGCATCTCTTTTCCATGGGTCAGGTGACAAGCTGTCACTAGAGGACAACTCTTCTTTGCTTATGGTAATGTACTGCAAGTCTCTGCGCTCAATGGTTCGGGGTTGCTGCTGCGGCTGCAATTCTCGAATGACAGTTTCCTGGGATCTCTGCAAAGTTGAAGGCTTTTCTGGTTTCACCTGCTGAACTGAAACAGGAGGAAGCAGTGGCTGAGCAGGAATAAGTGGCTGAGCACGCATTTGTCCCAGCTTTCTTTCTTGCTCCCGACGCTTCCTGTCTCTTTCTTCTTCTAAACGTGCCTTTTCTTTTTCATACCACCTTTGATGTTCTTCTCTCTTTTTGCGTTCTGCAGCAGCAGCCTGAGATGATGCCTGTGGCCCCAGTTGGTTTGGAGGTGGAGGTGGAGGTGGCAGAGGCAAATCCATTTGTAGTCCATCAAAGTCAGATGCATAGTGCACTGGAGGGGGAGGGGGAGGAGGAGGAAGGTCCGTTCTGGTGGACTGGGTAGCTGACAAAGATATTGGCTGGGGGGCAATAGGAGTCTTCCAGCGGCCAGGTCCACTTTTAGTTAAAGAAGAACCAGGGGGAATGGATTTAGAGGAATGGTTTAGATGTTCTTGGCTTGATGTGCTAGAATCTACTGAAGAATTCATCCATGGATCACTGTCTGATTTCCGATCAATATATTCCACATCTTTTCCTATGACAACCTCTAATCGATTCCTTTCTGGATGATAAACTTTATCATCACGCAATTCCTCCTGAGAACGAGTTACACGCTTGAAGAGAAGGGAAAAATATATTGTTAGTTTTCACATCAATATTCATAAACAGCAAAAATGACAAGTTGTAACATTCAGCTACAATGATGCATTGCTCACTTACTGTTCCTTCAAATGAACATTTTCATAAGCAGTATTTTAAAACAGCTGAAGTCCTATGTGCAGCCTTTCATTCAAAACAAGTTATGCAAGCTCTAAGAGCTCAAAAGCTTTGAGAAAGGATTATGAAATTACTTTAGGAGAAGGTAAACAGCAATAAAATTCCTGCTGTATATCCGTTCTTACACTGTTAGACAAAACCACTAGTGCCTTTGAAACCTGCTCCCCGATATAGTATGCCGGGCTAGCAGCTTACAAGAGTAAATGAAGCATACTAATTTCTCTAGTACCGCCTTCAACTACTGTGACAAGCTTCTATTATAATCACAATTAAACATAAGAAGTGCAAAGGAAGTGCTACCATCTGTTCACTCTGCTTTATTTTGCCATTCTTACTGGCTTTCTTTCTTCCTGCATGGGGAAGAACTACTTGATCCCCAGATTTCAAGTGAAATGTTACCCCTTCATAGGTGTACCGTGATTTCATTAGTTTGTTAGTGTGAGACATTAAACACAAAACATAACTACTGCACAGCACAGCATTATCACTGGGTAATGTGGCACCACATACCTGAAAGGTTGTAACCTAACAAACTGTAAGCTTCCGCTCTAACTCAAACTTCCTTAGAATGCTTTTATGATTTACAAAACTGACCAGATGCAAAAGAAATGCAACTAGCAATTAACAAAAGCAACTTATTCTGTGCTTCTCCGTCAATGACCTTATGCTTGACCTAGAAAGAATGCCTTGTTTGGAATGAAAGCATTTCTTATGCTCTATTAGTCCAGAAGCTCTGGACACAAAGCAACTTGTGTCAGACGCACAGTGAAAATACAGCCAGCAGCTTGCTAATGACTTCGTTATTTAAAAGCAAAACAGCTAAGACAGACATTTTATGGTTTCACAATAGTTAATGCCATCTTCTAAAACAGAACAGCGTTATAGCCATTCCGTATAGCGCTTACAGTACCCCTTACTTTTGTGAAGTTCTGGCTTTAATTTTAAAAACTAACCAAATATTAGATTCGTTTTCTAGTTTAACAGCAACTATATATGCAGCAAATGTCATTAGAGGTACTGAATATTCAGGACCAGTCATCATGATTTTTGTACCATGCCATAATCCTGAAACTACTGACAGAATTTAGTCTGGATAAAGCAAAATGTTTCTAACCTGCATTGCAGCACTGATATAATGATTACTTTCTGCTGGAATCTGTGGTTTCTCTTCATAACTTGACCACTGATTCTGAGCAGGACCCATTCGATCTTGAGACTTCGATGCTGGAAATGTAAAATACTCCCTAGTGTATGTTTGTGTTGGGATGGGATATGCTTCAGGTCTGGGTGGCAGTACCTGTTCCTATAGGAATACAAAAAGATCAAACAAACACAGATTTACATCTATTTAAAAAGCAAATATGCCACACATTTTTAACAAATATTTTAGATAAAAGTTTTTGCTTGCCACTTCTAACCTCTGTACAAAGATTGCCAGTAGACACTGATGTTATTTTGTTAGTAGTTCCAGCTGCATAAGCATGTTTGGTCCCAGGACTTGGAGGCTGATCTGTTGAGAAACAAAACTTTTTTAAAAAAGGTATCAGCTGTTATCGTACAAAAGAAGGAAACTTTAACCTGAGTGAAACACAATGCTTATTGTATTGGTTGTCCCTTTAATATCTTTTTTTCATATATCATTTATTTGCTAGTTAGCTACTAAATTTTGTAATGCCATCTGGCTTGTTTCTGAGTTCAATTCAGCCCTATATAGAAAAGTATTCTATATTATTGGTATTGTGTGCTGCCGAGTCCCTTTTGACTTGTGAACTTACCACGAGTTTTCTTGGCAGAATTTGTTCAGAGGGGGTTTGCCTTTTCCTTCCTCAGAGGCTGTGACTTGCCCAAAGTTGGTTTCCATGGCTGAGGAGGGATTTGAACCCTGGTCTCCAGAGTCACAGTTCAGTGCTCAAAACCACTACACCACACTGGCTCTCCACATTCTATATGGACTACAATAAATAATATCCTACTTACTTGCTACATTGGGACTAGATCGGTGATCAGCTCGATTCTTCATCAGCCTGTCATCTCCTGGCAACTTCTTTGGTTCATTATATTCTGGCCATGGCAGCTGAGGACTCTCAGGTGATCCATTCTGAGCAGAATTGTTATACAGCTCAAAACCTTCACTCTTTGGTCTGGGTTTACCTGAGCCACGGCGGTCTGAAACTGCACAAATATGGAGAAAAATAATTAAACAGAAATAACTACAATGTTCAAGAAGAGGGAATCTTGACTTTCCAAGTTTCCATTGAGCTCCTGTAGTTTTGTGGGCACAAAAACCACAAAATATGCAAGAAACCATATTGCATGATATAAGCCACTACTCAAATATCTAACAGTTCTTCAAATGATCATCTATGAAGTCCAGCAAATGGGTCTTGCACATGCACAGATCAACATTCAGAACATTTCAGAGCTGAAAAGCTTTTGGAGCGAACCCACCCCTCCTTTCACCTCTTAGTTTGGTATCTGCCACAACTATTAGCAAACAAGATAGAGGGGAAGAGGAGAGATTATGTGAGTTCACAGATGACAATCTCAAGAACCAAAGTTACAAGTAAGCAATCTGTCATCCTTCTTCTTGGTCTCTGTGACTCATAAAAATGGGTGATTAGCAAGTTAACTTACCAGATGTGAGTTTCACATCAAATGAGAATAGAAGGAAGCACCATGAGGTAGAACATAATAAAGCCTAAACATCAAAAAAGATAATGCGCAACAGAAAGAACAGGTTGCTTACCTGCAACTGTGGTTCTTTGAGTGGTCATCTGTGCCCTCATACATTAGGAGCTTTCACGCCTGCGCGGTAGCGTTCGGAAGATTCTAGAGCTCGTTAGCTTGGCGGGAACCCCTCCCCCACGCCTGTACTGCGCATGCTCCTCCCGCCGAGTAACGGTCTCTCCTCAGTTCTGGTCCGCCGAACAAGATGGGACCTGAAAAAGAGGGGAAGGCAGGGCGGGAATGTACGAGGGCACAGATGACCACTCGAAGAACCACAGTTACAGGTAAGCAACCTGTTCTTCTTCTTCGTGGTCTCTGTGCCTCATACATTAGGAGACTGTGTAGCTTACCAGCAGGATGGTGGGTCAGGTCCCAGACCCTAGAGAACAGAAGCCAGCACAGCACGGCCAAATCGAGCATCTCTCCTGGACCGGCAGTCGAGTCTGTAGTGGCGCACGAAGGTCGATGGTTGGGACCAGGTAGCCACATGGCACAGCTCTGGCAGGTCGACGCCTCGCAGAAGGGCAGCAGATGTCACTACGGCTCCGGTAGAGTGAGCCTGCAGAAGGTCTGGCGGAGGCTTCTTGGCAAGCTTGTACGCCAGGTGTATAGTCTGTACCACCCACTTGGAGAAGCGCTGGGTGGATACCTTGTGGCCTCTCCGGCGCCTGCCATAGCAGACAAAAAGATGTGGTGTCTGTCTGTAGGCTGCAGTCCTGTCTTTATGAAAAGCCAGAGCCCGACGAACATCCAGGGAGTGGAGGGACCACTCCAGACGTGTAGTCGGGTCAGGGTAGAAGGCTGGCAGGATGATGTCCTGGCTCAGATGGAAGCTGGACACCACCTTCGGCAGGAAGGAGATGTCAGGCCAGAGGACCACCTTGTCCCTATGGAAGACAAGGTATGGCTCGTCACACCGTAGTGCTGTCAACTCTCCCGCACGCCTGGCAGAGGTGACAGCCACTAAGAAAGCAGTCTTCATGGCGAGCAACCTGTCGTCTGTCGTCGCCAGCGGCTTGAAGAGTGGCTTCATCAGCTGGGACAGCACCAAGGACAGCGACCACGGCGGTAGCAGCGGCAATACCGGTGGGTAGAGGTGCTGAAGGCCCTTCAGGAATTGCTTGACAGTGGTGTCCCTGAAGAGAGCAGCCGATGGGGAACATGGCGGCTGGTATGCCATGATCATGGCGAGGTACACCTTGAGCGACAGAAAAGCCAAGCCCTGTTGTTGTAGGTGAAGGAGGAAGTGGAGTACCGTACGCAGATTGACGGGCGATACCGGCTCTTGACGTTCCTCGGCAAAGGTCACGAAGCACTGCCACTTTTAGTGGTAGTTCCTTCACGTGAACTCTTTCCTGGCCACGATCAAGACGTTACCAATGATCGGGTCGTCTACGGCGATATCCTCCAGGCATGGAGGGCCAACACCGGCAGGTCCAGGTGTAGCACGAGGCCGTCGGAGTGGGACAGCAGGTCTGATGCCGTCGGGAACCTGAGAATCCTCCCCCGGGAGGCCTCGATCAGGGGCCCGAACCAGTGCTGCCTTGGCCAGTACGGTGCCACGAGGATCGCGTCTGCTCGGTCCGTGATGATCTTCGATATCATGCAGTCCAGGAGAGGGAACGGAGGGAAGGCATAGAGGAGAACTTCGTCCCACAGAAACTGGAACGCGTCGCCGACGGAGTGGCAATCATGGCTGGCTCTTGAGCAGAAACGGTGGCACTTCGCGTTCTGGCTGGTCGCGAAGAGGTCGACGGTCGGTTTGCCCCATCGGTCGCGAACCACCTGGAAGGCCTCGTCTGACAGGGACCACTCGTGGTGGGAAGAGGTGTCCCTGCTGAGGGCGTCGGCTGTGGTGTTCTCCTGCCCCGCCAGGTGAACCGCCACTGGATGTATCTGAAATGAGATGCACCAGTTCCAGAGGTCGAGAACGATGTTCAGAAGTGTGGTGGAGTGGGTCCCTCCTTGCTTGTTCACGTAGCAGACCGCCGTTGTGTTGTCAGTGAGGATCAACACCGTGTGGCCCGTGACCAGATGACCGGATGCTCTCAGTGCCTTGTGGATCGCCAGCAGCTCGAGAGAGTTGATATGGAGGGGCATCTCGTCACCCATCCACCTGCCTCGGACTCGGAGATCGCCGGTGTGCGCTCCCCAGCTGAAGAGCGAGGCATCTGTCGTTACCGTAACCGATGGCTTGGGTTCGCGGAACGGCATGCCTGACAGGAGGTTTCTGTATGACTGCCACCACAGGAGCGATTGACGTACCTGTTGGGGCAGCCGGTAGTGGCGAGACTGGTTGTCCCGGAATGAATCGAAGGCCCTGACGAACCAGTGCTGAAGTGGTCGTGCACATAACCTGGAGAGGTAGGTTACAGCGGTGGTCGAGGCCATGTAGCCAAGGAGCTGCTGTAACGTCCTGGCTGATATCGTCGGAGCATGGAAGGCGGAGGACGCTGCCTGACAAAGCGTCCGCGCCCTCTCATCCGGTAGGTAGGCCCTGGCCAATACCGCGTCGAGGGTCGCCCCAATGAAATCGAGAACCCAGGAGAGATGGGACTTCTTGGGGTTGACCCTGAGTCCGAGCTGAGTGAGCAATGTCAGAGTCCGATAAATGTCCTTGTAAAGTTTCTGTCTGCAGGACACCACCAATAGCCAATCGTCCAAGTACGGGTAGACGGAGACGCCTTTTGTCTGCAGGAAGGACACGACAGGAGCCATGCACTTCGTGAATACCCGCAGCACAGTGGAGAGGCTGAACGGCAGCACTCGGTACTGGTAGCTGGTGCCGTCAACCACGAGCTGCAGGTAACATCTGTGCTGCTGGCAGATCGAGATGTGGAAATAGGCGTCTTTGAGGTCTATGGACGCAAACCAGTCCCCGCTCCGGAGGAAGGGGAGGATCGAGGGCAGTGTGACCATCTTGAACTTCTTGGGGAGGATGTACTCATTCACCCCTCGGAGGTCTAGGATGGGCTGCAGAGATCCGTCCACTTTCGGTACGGTGAAGTACCTCAAGTACAAGCCGGTGGTCTTGGCTGAAGGCGGAGTCTCTCGATCGCTCCCTTTTCGAGGAGGGACTGGATCTCTTCCAGTAGAGCCGAGCTGGCCGGGGTGGAGTAGTAGACACCCCGTAGCGGAATATCCTGGAACTCGATGGCGTATCCCAGGCGGATGATGGTAAGTACCCAGGAGTCCGCAGTGATCTCCCGCCATTGATCGCGGTGCCTGGCCAGGCTCGGATGATGGATCAGGTCTGCTGAAAGGGAAAAAGATGGCATAGGTGGTGTCCTGCGAAGACCATCAAAATTGGGTCTTCGCCCCAGAGGAAGACTTCTTCGACGATGAAGATGGGCGTCACCTCAGAAGCCTTCTTGAAGCAGAAAACGTTGATGGTCTCAATGCGGTCGATCGCGGAGACCGCGGCTGGTACGCGGAGGATGAGGAGGACCTTCTCCACAAAGACCTCGGCTGGAAGCTGCGGCGGAATTGGGCAGCCTGGTTTATGCCCATCTTCTTTGCAGTCAGCCGGGCCTTGACGAGGTGATCCATGGCATCGTCGGTGGAGGTATGGAAGAGCCCTTCGCCATCGAATGGAAAATCTTCGATCCATCGATGGCTATCCTCCTGGAGCCCAGAGGACCAGAGCCACACATGACATCGGAGGGCTACGGCACCGACCATCACCCTCGAGGTGGTCTCCATGGCGTGCCTCAAGGTGGCGATCTGTTGGGAAGCCACAGCGGCGGCCTCGCCAAAGATCTGGGTGGCTGAGGCACGTGACTCCTCTGGCAGTTCGGCTAGGAGCGGTGTGAGTCGGTCCAGTAGATTCTGATGGTAGGCCGCAAGGCATGCCATCGTGTTAACTGTCCTGGCCACCAAGGATGCCGCCAAATAGAAACGGCGACCAAAGGCATCGAGCTTCTGGCCTTCACGGTCCAACGGGGAGGTATGCGCCTGATTGCCTCCCTTCGTCTGGGCCAACTCGACGATGATGGGAGTTCGGTACAAGGTGGCTGAAGAGGAACTCTGCGTTCTCCTTCTGTGTCCTGTACAGGTGCTCCAGCCTGTGCGGAATAGGCTGCGCGGATGCCGGCTTCGCCCACAGCTGCTTCATTACCTCCACCAGTGTCGGCAAGAAGGGTAGCTGTGCGGTCGACGGTGGGCAGGTCTCCAAGTACTGGAAGACCAGATTCTGGGCTTGCGGAGCAGGTTCGGTCACTTTCAGGCCAAGGGCGGTGGCCATTCTGAGGAGGATGGAAGAGAATTGGTGTACATCCTCCGGTGCAGACTCCGGGCCTGGTTCCCCAAAAGCCAGCGGAGAGGATTCGTGAGAGGAGGGAGTCGACTCCATGGACTTGGAGTCTGACTCATAGGAATCGCCTGATGGAGTTGGCGACCGCTCCATCTCCTTCTCTTGAGTTGGCTGACGGACCGAGGGAGCCAGGGTGACTGCCGGAGCTACAGGCTGCACCGATGTAGATGCGGCCGGTGTCGTGGCGGGTACCGAGGTCGCCTGCAGGGGCACCACCAAGGGCCCAGTGCGGTGTGCCACCTGCGTCGTAGACATGCCGGCTACCGTAGTTTGGGCCACGGTGGACTGTGGCGCTGGACGGGTAGCTGTGGCCGTCATCCACGGGGGTGGTGAAAACAGCCCTGTAGCGGGGTGAGGGCTCCCGGGACCTTCGGTGGCTCAGAGATCGACGCAGCGGTGACCGTTCGTAGCAGAAGTAGTGGGCTTCCCGCGGTGGTGAGCGAGACCAATGTCACGGTGACCAGTACCGTGGATCTGGGTGGTACCTGTCCCTGTAAGAGGGCAAGTATGAATAGTAGGAGCCAGCTGGCTCGTGCCACACCTGCTCCTGGGCATACCTTCCAAAGTAGGCTGGTGGGGAGTAGGCGCTCTCGCCCGAGCGTACCCTCTCCAGGCTCATCTCCCGATAACGCAGGGATGGAGGCCTGGCCCGCTGCTCCGGAGAGTGGGATTCATCGCGCCGAGAGGCTGGCCGCTGCCTGACCACAGCCTCCTCTCGGCAGTCTGCCGAGGTTGGACAGTGACTTTGCAGGGTGGTCTCCACAATCAGCTCGGGCAGCTGGGAGGGCGAGGCCTGCACGGCCTGCTCCTCGTCTGACACCTCAAGGATGTCCTGTTCCTCTGGAGGCTCCTCTTCCTCAGGGAGCTCCATCGGTTCAGGTTCCTCGGCGGGCTGGGTGGGTGGCGGTGGAGTTGGTGGTTGCACCACTCTCACTCTTCTTCTTCTTCTTCTCCTTCCCAGCGTCTTTGGTAGGTGGACGCTTTTTCTGGGCCAGGGTAAGTGGCCTGGAGGAGGAGGTGGAGGCCTGCGAGCCTCCAGGTTCCTCATGCAACCAAGTGGCAGAGATCTTTGGAATTCTCGGCAACTTCATGATCGGTACCGAGCTTGGTACCGATCTCGATGTCGAAGGTGGCGCGGCAGCCGCCGCTGCTGCCAAGGAAGAAGAAGAGGAGGTCGGGTGTTTTTCGGCCATCGATGTCATCTCTGGTCTCTGAGCGCGCAGAGATTCTTGCCAGCAATGGGATTTTAACCTTGCAGCCCTGTTACGAAGTGTCTGGTGGGTGAATTCTTTACAGATAGGGCAGGCTTGGACGTTATGCCCTTCACCCAGACAGAACAGACACTTCAAATGTCGGTCAGAAAGAGCGACCTTCCTTCCACAGGAGGCGCAGTGTTTAAACAAAGCCAACATAAAACAAGGGCAGGGCGAGGTGAGGAGAAATCCGAGAACGCCAAAACAGTCCGAGATCCAAAATCGTCAACAGCCAGAAAGGAGTCAAAAAACCGATCGAAGCAATACCAAAGACAAATCCGAAATCCGAGAGGGGTAGTCAAAATCCAAATCCGAAGTCAAAAGCCATGAAAAAACAAGCAACCACAAGAAAAACACAAGCCAACAAGCAGAACCTTCTGTTTGCGATGGCGGACAAGAAAGAACTGAGGAGAGACCGTTACTCGGCGGGAGGAGCATGCACAGTACCGGCGTGGGGGAGGGGTTCCCACCAAGCTAACGAGCTCTAGAATCTTCCGAACGCTACCGCGCAGGTGCAAAAGCTCCTAATGTATGAGGCACAGAGACCACGAAGAAGAACAGATAGTTGGGATGGCATGTAGCCATTCTGCATAGCTCAAGAAATGGTGCCCAACATAGAAATGCAGCCGTGAGTTGAGTAGAATGGCCACAAAGTTCCTCAGCTAAGAGTACAGAGATAACATGATTATGGCTATCACCATAATCTTCTTCTTTGCACCAATTGCAGTCATGGTGAACAGACCGGGGGACCTTTCTTCAAACCACTGCAACAGGTAACAGGTTTGGTTGATCAACGAAAGGAAGCTTTTCTGTTTGCATAAAAAGTGAATAATCACTGAACATCTAGAGAACATAAAGGGATTTCAAGCAGAGCAGGTGGGTTCTGCAGAAAGACTAATGGCAGAATATCCTGTGGCACAAACTGAGATATCATTTGGCAGAAAAAAGAGTATTTGGTTGCAAGACTACCTTGTCCTTGTGGAAAGACAATGAGGGAGGATCACATCATAAACTGAAGTGTTAACTACATTGTCATGCTGATCTGATGGTTATGAGTAAGAACATCTTGAAATTCAGAAGATCAAAGTCACAACTGATTTCCTAGAATGTTAAGGCAGCAGAGATAACTATCCAGGATCTTGGGAGTAAAGATTTCCAAAGCCCCAAAATAATGTCTTCACTAGTGGATTGTCAAAAGAAATGACAGTGGGAGGAGTCTTGATGAGTGGACAGTGCTACCAGACAGAAAGAGACGATTGTTAAATGGAAAAGGAAACAAAGGATAATGTGCAGCAAGACGAACAGATTCTGGAAAACATGAAACTCTTTTCCACATTCTAGCATCAGACGTCAGAAGCCTTCTTGTGCATTGATTATTGTAAGGACATAATGTGGGACTGCCTGAGAAACATGACACATAGCAGAATAAGACTGTCTTGAAGGATCATGGACTCTCCTTCTTTTGGCACAGTGCTGAACTAGATGGCCGTGGCAGCCCCTTCCAACTCATAAGATGCTATTATTCTATACACAGCCTTCCAAGTAGCCATTTATACATTTAACCTCCATGAATTTAATTCCCTTTTAAAGTTGTCCAAATTGGTAGTCATCTCTACATCCTGCCATGAGCATAAGAAGTACTACGCTTCATCTATTCTGAACTTCTACCATTCAGTTTCAGTTCCATGGGCTACCACTCTTAAGTACTACTGCTCTAAACCTCAAGCTTGGTTGATACATTTTGCATTTTCTTTCCAGAGCATTTTGCTGCAGTCTTGTACATGGTAACATATATCACAGCTTTTGTTATGAAGACAGAGTACTGGGGAGAGACTTTGTTAAGAGACTTTGTGGACCAGCTCTGCTTTTACTGAATAGCATCTTACGTATTTTCCCCTTTGCTTAATGTACAGAATTTAATCAATTCTGTAATATTTCATTTATTACTTGCTCATTGTCTTCATGGTAGTCACATTGTTAACTACTTCAGTTAGTATACAATTATCATTATCATCATCATACAACTCCACTGTTGCAACAGCTCCACAGGCTGCCAGTCTGTTTCTGGGCCCAATTCAAAGTGCTGCTGATAACCTTTAAAGCCCTACACGGCTCAGGTCCACGTTATTTGAAGTAACATATTCTCCCCTAAGAACCAGCCTGGCCCTTGAAATCTGCTGAAGAGGCCCTTCTCTCCATCCCACCACACTTGCAGGTACACCTGGTGGGAACACAGGAGACGGCCTTCTCAGTGGCTGCCCTGAGGCTCTGGAACTCTCCTTCCAGATAAGTCATCCTCCCTACTGTCCTTCTGCATCAGATAAAGCTGTTTTTATTTAGACAGGCATTTGATGTATGATTATATGTGGCCTGTCCAACATAAATGTGCTGGGTACTATGTTCTTTGATTAATAATTCAGTTTTAATAATGTATTTTACCATTGTTTTAGTCCTTTCAATTGTTTAATTATGTTTTAACTTTCATATTTATGAGTTTTTAACTATGTCTTTTTTAATCTGTAAGCTGCTTTGAGTCCCAACCTAGGAAAAAAAGCGAGATACAAATGAAATTAATGATAATCACTATCATATATCATTATTGTTACTGTTATTTTAATGCAATGTTCTTTGTGTTCTTACTGTTTTATAAAATCATACCAGCAAGTATATGAAATTTATAATCACCTGCCTGCCAGACTTGGCCCCTACCCCTGCCTTGAAAATAGTTCCCAGGTCCCTGACCTGGAAAACCAAAAGCCAGAGGTCCATCACTGAAGACAGTGACAAGTAAGAAGCCAAAGAAGAAGAAAAAGAATCATCCCAGAAGCTAGACTAAGTTTGAAATATTGGGCAGTGGAGGGGGGCAGTCTAAAAGAGAATCTATTCAGCAGTTGAAAACAAAGGCAGTTGAAAACAAATCTTCACAATGCTGCTCTTGTGGCAGTCAAAAAAGGAATGGAGAGAAGAGCATCTGAGCAGATCTTAGCATACAGAATCACAGAGCTGAAAGAGACCACAATGGCCATCGAATCCAAGTACCTGCCACACAAGAATACACAAAGCATTCCTCACAGATGACCATCCAGCCTCTGTTTGAAAACCTCCAAAGAAGGAGACTCCACCATATTCCCAGGCAGCAGCGTATTCCAGTGTCAAACTGCTCTTACCATGAAGAAGTTCTTACTAATGTTTAAATGGAATCTCTTTTCTCGAAGTCTGAATCCATTGCTCAGTGTCCTAGTCTCTGCAGCAGTAGAACACAAGCTTGCCTCATCTTTCATATGACATCTCTTCAAATATTTAAACATCATGTCACCTTTACTTCCTCTTCTCCAGGCTAAACAAAATGGAGCTATATGGTCTGCTGTGCTTGATCTTTTTTTTCTCCCTCAAACAAACGTAAGCCATCTTTAGGGTGACATCCACCTATGTTTGCTGTGGTGGGTGGGAATCAACCACAATGGGCCTGCAAATCCAGTGCCAACTCAGGGGCAATTAATAGCTAGCCCCAGCTCCAAGACCATGATTTTCATAAGGGCCTTTAAAGAAGAACTGAATGCACTTGAATGACGGACACTGCCATGTCAATTAAGAAGATCATAGGCCCCAGCCTATACAGGAAAATCTGGCCAAAGCACAAAAAATCCTTAACCCACCTCACTAAATTTCCACTCAAGAGATTAATATATTCCAGAAACATAAGAAACTCAAAACCAAGGGCTCTGTGATCAGGATCCTCTTTTCTATCATCTACCCAAGGGGACAAGATATAACTAGAATGATGGTATTGATGATTCTCCATAACCATTAGGAATCATGGAAGAAAATTTCTACAAAATTCAGCTTTGATTTTTGAACAATGTCATCCCAGCCTTCTTAAATTCACCTAATACAGGTGGTGAGGCCAGGAATATATGGGTGCTGGTATCTGTCAAGAACAGAGGTACAACAGAACTAGCTTTCCAAAAGACAAAAAGGGTGAGAAATTGTCTCAGGACTGTTCCTTCAAAACAACCTGCCTCCTGAAGGACAGAAAGCATCCAGCATTCACATTACTTGGATATAAAATTATGTTGTTGCTTTCCCCCCCTTTAATCTCACCAATAAAAATATTCTACGCTTTCCCCATTTCCGTGTTTGTTGTATTTTTACTAGGTTCACAATACCATACAAATTCAGTTAGTATCTATAGTAGAGCTAACAGCCACACATCTAGCTGTAAGGCTATTTAAACTACTAAACAGAAGTTAAATTAAGTATTCTCGCCCCTCCCTCATGATGGATAAGGAGACAGGCATGTCTAAAACACATGTGCTGCATGTGTATTGCCCTAGCATCTCCAGCTAAAAGGATTTCAGGTACCAGAGCTGGGAAAGACAGTTGTCTGAGTCCCTGGAGAACTACTGCAAGTCACAAGGGCACAAACAGTAGGCCAGATCAATCAGCAATTAGACTCTGTGTTCTCCAAAAAATGCCAGTCAGAAGAAAATGTTCAAACATTAAGAGACATCTAATACTGAAGCTGCTTTGCAATTATAACTCTTCTGTCCTTTGAACATATCATCATCATTCCTTATTACAGACAAGAAAAAGGAATGAGGAACAGGGACTGTTCTCTCATTATTTTAAAAGACAAAGCTCACCCTGATTAAGTCAGCAATCCTGTATAAACCTCACAAAGGCTAAGTTCCAATGAACTCAGTGGAACTATGTGAACAGACACAAAGATGAGTAGACTGACTTGTAGCCTTTTGTACAGTGTAACCCACTGGAGAAAGCAATAAGTGAGTCAGGATGTACCATGATTATTTGAACATTATGTCATTCTAGAAAGAAGAAATGAAGATTAGAACAAACAGAGATTTAAGACTAGTTCTCACTCTAAAAACTGAATGTAGGGGAAAAATCGTTTACCTCTTTGCATCATCGGAGATGGCTGGTTAAGAAGAGTTGCTAGACCATGATAAATTGCTCCTTGTTTTGCTACTTCTAGTGTCACAACTGAACCTGTTCTTGTCATTAGTTCTGCTGCCCTGAAGTAAAAGTAAAATTTAGTGAAAGTAAATACACTGTAACTGACAGTACAAAGAATGAAGATTATATTTAGAACCAATTATACTGAAAAAAAGACCCACAAAAATACAAGATAACTGTGTAACATTTATACAGAAATTTTGATATTAAAATAAAGAAATTTCATTAAACACTCCCCGACTGGCCCCTAGTGTCATCTCAAAACACTGTGTACTTAAAGACCTGACCACAGGCAAAGGGCACGACATACTCCTCCTGAATTATTTAAATGTAATTTTTCCTGGTGGGCTCTTAATAGATAAAGAGGACCTTTGGGAAAAACTGTCACACATCAACACAGATAAACACCTGCTATTTCTAAAGTTGTAACGTTTTCTTACAGTGATTTAACAACGTGTGTAGGTCTGACAGGTCTTGTTTCTGATAAAGTCAACACCAGGAAAAGTGCCAGGCAAGGCTGCTTAGAGGACCCTTTTTCGTTTAGCTTCTATGTGAACAATCTAGCATATGACCTAATTTCTTTCGACTGTTTTCCCCTTTCTGCAAAAACAGCAAGACCCAAATGCTTACTGCATGTTGATAACATGGTCCTTTATTTTACCACTTAGGCAGAACTAAGGAGACTTCTAAGCAAACTAGATAAGGAGTCAGGAGAATTTGATCATTATCTATTCCAAAACAAAGGTAATGGTTTTCTCCATACTTTTTAAATTCAATTCAATTTTCAATTGCTATATATATATGTGTGTGTGTGTGTGTGTGTTGCCATATACATTGAAAATATAAATAGCATGAAACATAATATGTTGTTATTGCTGGTTATCATCAGCAAAAGCTTGGCTAGGCCTGGTGGAGGAAGCAGAAGCAAAGGAGGAAGAGGCAGCAGCAATGGTGACTTGGCCCTCAGAAAAAGCAGTGCCTTGCCAGAACAGCAAAGATTACAATGGCAGTGACTTGGCCCTCAGCAACATATTGTTGCTGCAGGACACTAGGGACTGTGACAACTGAGGCCATGGCTCCTCCTTCAGCTCCTCCTCCTCCTCTTGTGGGTGTGAGGTGAGATAGGAGTAGCCTGGGACCTTCTACTAGTGGTGCTGCTGCCGCCATCCACATCATAGCCCTCTTCAATTCAGTGCTAGTTCCATGGAGCGGGAAGCAGTAGCACAGCATTAGTGCTGAGCCAAGGGGTACATGGTGGTGATGACAATAGAGGCAGTCCTTCTAGCAGTAGGACCTAGGCTGCTCCCATCTCATTTTGCACCCACAAGAAGAGGAGAAGGAAGAGGAGGAGGAGGAGGGAGCAGAGGCCTCCATCCTCATGGCTGCTGCTATATAGCAGCAACAATATGTTGCTGAAGGCGAGGTCACTGCCCTACTCCCCTTCTTCAGTGCTGTTGCTTCCTCCAGTAGGCAAGACTGCTTGGAGTCAAGTCACTGCTGTCCTCTTCACTTCCACTTCCACTTCCTCTATCCAGAAGAGCTGAACATTTGCTGGCCATGCCAAGTGGCAGAACTTCACATTTAACTCAGGAGGAGATGCCTCAGCTGGTGATGCTGCGGACATTTTGCCCCATAACTATAATCTTTGCTCTCTACATATATACTTTAAAATCTGCTCCACAGCTTTAGACTGACACGAAGTCACCTTGCAGGATACACAAGTGCATCTATGGAAAACAGTGAATCCTGTTCAAGGGTATAGATTTTGCACAATCCTGGAAGAAAGTAGTTAAAATTCTCTCAGAAGAAAAATGTTTCACATTTGTATATGTGTTATCTACTATATTCCTATGACTTGAAAATTAACTGAAAATGTATATGCATCATGTACACTCTTACTGTAGTTTTTAAAAACCCCTCATAATCCAAGGTTGGAAAGACAGATAAAGATCACATTATTCAGTGGTCAGAACAACTTACTGCTTTAGCCTTGCATACTAGGTATTCTATATTTTTGGATATAGGGACACCTTGAATTAAGTCAACATTCATTTATATTTAAAAATGTATCTATTTATTTATCAAGTAAGGAGAAAGGAATGTGGAGAGCAAAAGGCTGGAGGAAAGAACATACAAAATCCCAGGCATTTTCTTTAACATAAAAGCATAATGTACCTTTCTTGGGAAAGTCCAACCAAACTGCGTCCATCTACACTAAGCAACTGATCCCCTGCAGCCAGCCTGCCATCCTAGTTAGATGTTTGACAAAACAAGATGTTAATAAATTGAGATTAATGAGTATATGAAATATCTATAATTAATAACTGAATTGTTCCTCTTGTTTAATATTTACAAATATTGCTTACCGCATCTGCAGCACCACCTTTTACTACAGACTTGACATAGATACCAAGCTTATCTTGGCCAGCACCCTAGAAAGAGATAAAGGAATATGTTTTACAACTGTGCACTTAAGGCCGTAATCCTAAATCTATTTACAAGACAGCAGTCCTATTGTGTTTAGTGAGCCCTAAGTTTCCAGTATACGTATGCTGGATTATACATCAAATATTTAACTTTATCAGTCTCTAAAATGCAAAAAGAAATGAATGAATGGTTGGGAGGCAGTTATATGAACTTCAGTGATACTGGAAGCACCTCCTGTCAACAAAGAAAAGTAATAAACTTTTTTATTGAAGTAGATCTGACCCAACATTAACAACAATAAATTCTATAAGGTTTATAGATAAGAACTACAAGGTACTCAGACCTATAAATATGGCATTTAAAATGTATTTGCTTTCATTAATATAAATACTCAGACATCAATTCAGAGAGCAATCTGTAGAGGAGGACAACACAAAAGCTATTCCTAGAAAGTCTCATGGCCCACAGAATTGAGAACTTGACTCACAGAAAGTATATGTTAATCAACTTCCAATGCAGAGGCAGGTAACTGCTGAGAGGGCAGGATCCAGCCCCCCAATCAATTTCCTGAGCACGCAGCGCTGCATGTCAACATGCCAGAACTGACACTGCATCACTTCTGGCTGCCATATTGGCCAATTTCTGCCTCTTTGCTTTGTTTTGTTTGGAAAAGTGTTGAAGGGACTTTGAGAGAAAAGTAAACCACTGTATTTGCAGCTTGTTTTGGGCTGATTTAGTTGGTTTTCATATGAAAATTATACAAAAATTGTTGTGAAATTTTATTTTTATTGTTTTTTAAAAGTTGAGTCTGGGAGCTCTGCGGTACTGTGGTCCAAGAGCCACATGTAGTCTGCAGGCAATACTCTGCCTATCCTATTGCAAGGAAATGACTTGCAAAGTAGTATGGAAGGAGAGAAAAGTGGTTCACTTTCACATTCAGCTGCTCTGTTTCTACTTAATAACATTCAGAATGAGTATAGCAAGCAACTTTCAGTTCTAAATGGACATACCTTAAAACTCATAAGTATGAAAGGAATGACCAACAGCTTTGAAAAATCACCCAAAGTAACACAAGAAAAATATTCCCACTGGTATTTCTAGTGGTAACTTCTTGGCAATAGTTTATATCTGGGGGAAAAAACTATCAACATGGAGTATATTCCTTTAAAGAGCAAATACAGCATGCCAGTTAACTGAAAAATGTAATTATAAAAACAGTATTAATACATTGCTGTCTAGACGTGTTTTCTAACCCTTTAATCTCCCTAATTACTCTTATTATGCGGCAGATTAACAAATCAATGCCATTTCAGCATATAATTAGTCTTGGGTAATATTTTGTTAAGTTAACAGTGAGCGGCTAGCATGAAATCTCATGAACAAGTTAGACTGGAAGCACCTACAACTCTTCAAAATTGTTCCACACAAAATTCCATACAAAATAAATCAAAACCAACATGTCTCACGAAATTATCCACCTAAGTCTATATAAAGTTTGATTAAAACTTGTTTATAAACATGCATTCTAAGGTCTTTAAAAAAGGAAATCCATTGTTGATTTGGAATGTACTCAAACTGTTCAGTAATAGTTGACAGACTGGGTCTAAAGCTTTACTGTAGTCTTTGTTTTGATCCCATTAGATCACACATCAAATCTGATAACTCTTGTGATCATGCATGGATTTGTACAGAAGAGATCAAGCCACTAAAATGTGCCACTGACAATGCAAATCCAATTGTAAACCTTTTGCTCTCTTATGTTTCTGAAACAGTTCACCTCTATTCTTAGCTTGCTTTTATTGTTTACATGTACCAACTGTATTAGCTGATCATCTATAGGCAAAAATACACTGAGACACTAGATATTTAAAATACTATTATCACAATCCTCTCCTAGAGGAATGGCTTACATATTATCAGTAAAAATAAGACATTAGCAAGCTTTTGTCAGTACATCCAGCTGCTTGGCAGTAGAAGCAACACAGGAAACCTGTAATTAATCACAGCTTGCTGTTTCATTTGAACCGAGATACTATGGTTACCAGCTTTGAATAAACAAGGATATCAAACCAATTTCAAAATGGGACATGCTAATAGGACTTGTCCTGAAACTCAACAGGGTTTTTTCCCCTCAGTTTCTGTAAACTGGAAAAAAATGTTAAATTGTTTCTGTCAGTGCTCTTCTTTGGACAGGCTTTTGCCCTAGATGCTGTGGAAGTTTTGTTTTTTTCAAGGAGGGTGCTTTACTTTTTCTTTGTTCGTTATTTTTAATTGCTTTTAAATCTTCTTGGTTTAAATGCTCATACAGCAGAGGGAAGAGTGATAGGACTTACATAGGCTTATCTTTTCTTATTAAACTGAGATACAGTTGTCTAAACTGGACCAACGTCTTTTTCACTCATTAACAAAACAAGAAAATGACTCTCTTACTCCATATTCTCATACTAGAGAAAATATGAAAAGGTGCTTGTATTATTATCAAAGGTAAAACTATCAGTCATTTGTGATTTGAAATGTAATATATAGATTTATAAATTATCCAAAAGGAATCTCTACCTAAAAGCTGGAAATAATAACTGGATATTGGCTTCTTTAGCCCACAATAATGTTTTAAAAGCAAAGAGTTCTGTGCAAAGTGATACTAATTTAATTCACTGCAGTTTTTACAGAAGAGCAAATATCAACTGACAATATGCACGAGGAAGTTTAGCAAGGATTATATTTCACTTGATTAAATTTTCTCATTTTAGAGAAACACCGATGTGAAAACTTCTTTTCACAGAAATGGGATAAAGGTGATAATCTGCTAATTCCTGTATCTCCTTGCAATCCTCCGGAGTACTTATTTGTTGGTGTAAATGACAGAGGAAAAATGCATAATCAAAGAAAATTTACTTCCTTCAGTTTCCTTCCAGTGCAGAAAAGTTCTGTGAACAGAATTCTGCTGATGGGTTTCTGGACACACTAATAAGGATGCAACTTTGTTTTCTTATAATATGTCTGTTTGCCTTTCCCAAGCATTTTGACTGTAGTCACTCTCATAGCAGCTTGTTTATGAGGCACAGCAGAAGAAGAGAAGAGAGCAATGAAAGTAATTTCAACTTTTTCTATAGATTTTTCAAGGGGAAAAAAAACCCTATCACAACATTAGCCACCAAATCTATTTAAAAATATTGAGAGAAGAAGCTTAGAGGAACAGCAAGGTAGTAGAAACAAAGATAGACTCTCTACAGTGAAACCTGAATCACACAGAGTGAAGAAAATCAGGAGGGTGCAGTATGAAAAGCTGTCTGCTTTAAAGGAAGCTATTTAAAACAACATATTCAATAAAGTTGAATGCAATAATGTTATAAAACTGTAATTAAAAAGATTTCTTTTTAATTTTAACTCTAATATACTATGGATGACCTCATTCTAACAAGCACCCTGACAACACAATTCTATGCATATTTATTTGGAATGCAGTGCCACTGTATTCATTTATTTTACTCATTATTAAGGGTATTTAGGATACAAGCCTCAAGAACCTAATTGTGTTGCAGATTCTAATATACATACTTTTTAATACTGAAGCTTCTGTTAAAGCAGAATGTTAAAGATGAGTGATAGGTGATCATTTGGGAGGATTATTTAAATTTCTGACTACCATTATTTGTAACATTTGGCTTTAGGTTTCAGTTACAAAATATAGCCACAACACAGAATAAAACACTACTTTATAAAACATTTTGGCTTTCTTTATGATGTGTGATGGACAGACATTAAGACAGATAGTTATCTTTTATTAAGGTATTACTATATGAATCCAAGTGACATTAACATCTATAAGAATGAGATACAGAAAGTACTATGTGAACAGAAACAAAATTTCAGAAGTCTTTAGAATAACAACCATTTTTAATATTCTTTACAAACAGAAATAATATGTTTTTAGAGGTACCATGAAAAGTAACACCACATATCTTAAATTATGCATGATCTTTCAACAGTACTTTTAACAACAAATAATGATAAAATTATAGAAGATGAAAACCTGCCATTGTACCTCCTGTTAATAAGCAGATAGAATTACAGGCTTTTTTGAAATTTTAGATAAAAATAATATTATTGAAAAATATTAAGCTGCTTGTTACAATAAGTATTACATTTACCAAAGTATAGGGGAACAAAATCAGATCTAATGTTAAGCATTCCCTGAACACACTTACCAAGGATTCTGTTCTTCCGATGACAGAAAACCACATTTTAGCTTCAAAATATAACTCTTCACTCCTTTCTCAGCCTTTAACTACAACAGTAAGTCTGCCAGATTTTCCAAAACACCCAGCTAGATAATTCTGAATTGGGTGCTGACACTGCATAGCATTCATCAAAACTTCCCATAACCAATACAATATTCCAGCTCTTACATGGCCAGTTACGCTACTCAGCCTTTCATTTACCATTAAGAACTTTATTAAACTGTAGACACTGCTTAGAAAAATCAAGGCAGCTTTTTGTACAAAAAAAACAGAAAATCCAAGTTAAACAGGAAGTAAAGTGCTGGCCTACAGATGGAAAAAAGTCAGATGCTAACCCCTCCCCTCACCCCCCCACTCCTGGTGATATATTTTTAAAGTAAACTGCATGCATACACTGCTTCCAAATCATCTGGATTTCATAAAATGTAACCACTGTGTGGTTGGAAGTCAGGCAGCATTTAACATCAAAACAGTTTCAGGCTTAGAGCATTTTGCCCTCAGTCTCACAAGACTTGCTGCCTCCAGCCACCAAGCAACCAACCACTACCCTCAAAAGATGGCTACTGGAAAAAAAAAAAAAAAGGTGGTACAATAAGAGAAAACTGCTATAGCAGGAACAAGCCATCAGTAAGGGCAGGCAATTTATTTAGAGGTCTGCTAGAACTACAGCTATTGACTTTAAGCTCAGCATTCAACATCTTTGAATTTGTGCTTCTATTATATAAAGTGTGCTTCTATTATATTAACTAGTTACTGTTCCAAAGTACATGTTAACAGGATCACTAGGCATGCCTGGATTTCTGGCTCTCTTTGATCTCCTGTTCCCCAGTCCATTACACCTTGTTGGTCATACACAAGCTGCAACCTGAATGCTTACTCTATTACAGAGTCATTCTGAGACATTTTGCTGCCTGAGGACAAGATGGTGCCCATTCCCAGTTCCACACATGATAGCCTAATCTTACTTCAGGGCAGGTAATAGGATACCATCTTCCACCATAGTGAAGGCTACAGATTAGTTTAGGGGGCCATGGCATACAGAGATCTGCCCTGCAATGGAGAGGAACAGGGATATTCTGTCAGATGCAGTTACTTCACTCTGCTTAATGACAGGTCTGGGACTAGAGTGCTACCACAGCTCCAGGAAAATACAGACCAACTTTGAATTAAAAGTCCAGGTTTTTTGAGTGGGGCAATGGGGCTGCAAGTTTATGTTTGTCTCTTCTAGAGAGTTAGAGTCATGCCCACCAGATGGTCTGGTTGAAGTTTTAGGGTCATCAGTTTGCAGGGACAGTTGTGCATCACAACTGTAGAGATCTGCAGCATAAGAATTTCTTTCAGATCCCAAACTACCACTGATAAGACAAGTATAACTTCTACCATAATTATTTACATCTCAGCAATGAAAAACATGAATCAATTATCTAAGGTTCAAATACAAAGACACTGAAGTCCCCTCTGCCAAGTAACTTCCTCCCTGAAGTACCTAGTGAAAGGATCCAAATCCATACTCGTTACTGACACAAAACAATCAGCAATGCTGCGCATTGCTCCTTGAGCCCCAATAGTTAAAGCCCAAGAACTGTCTTGCTGGATCTGAGAAAAGATATCAATTTCAGGATTTTATATTCAACCAGCAGCCAACAAGTTGCTTCAAGGAAGCCTATGAGCACAGCATGAAGGCAAGAGCCTTTCCAGATTATCCGTAACTTCCAAAACTCAAATGAATATTGTCTCTAAACTCAAAAGATGCTGTTTTATTATCAGAACTAATGGCTACTGATTCACCTGTTAGTCATTAATTTGTCTAACCCGCTGTTAACAACAACAACAAATAACAATATTTACTATTACAACTATAACAATATCATTAAAGGACTATATACTAACCATAAAAACAGCACTACACAGAATTAAAAGGCCAACCTTACTCAGGTTGTAAAACCTGACAGCACAAAAATGATTTGGCCTGCCAACAAGAGAGCAAGGATGAGGTTATCCTGGCCTCTCTAGGGAGGGAGTTCCAAAGTCTGGGAGCAGCCACCAAGAAGGCCCTATCCCTTGTTCTCACCAAATGAGCCTAAGAGGATAGTAGGGAGGAGAGAAGGGCCTGTCCAGACAATCTCAGAGTGATAACTGGCTAATAAACTGAAATACAGTCCTTCAAATAACCATGCCCCAAGCCATATAGGGCTTTATAGGTCTTAGCCAGTACTTCGTGCCTGGAAACAGATCAGCAGCCAGTAGATCTGTTGCAACAAGGGAGTAGTGTGTTCCCTGTAAACCAGTCTCAGTTAACAACCTGGCTGCAATTATTTGGGCCAACTGAAGTTTCTAAGCACCTTACAAAGGCAGCTCCACACAAAGCACACTACAGTAATGTAACTAAGGGATGTACTATCGTAGCCGGATCTGACTTCTTCAGGAATGGGTGCAGTTGGTCCACTAGCTTTAACTGTGCAAAAGGACTCCTAATCACTTTTGAAGCCTGAGCCTTCAGGCTCACAGCTGAATCCAGGAGTACTTCTAAGCTGCAGATTTGCACTGTCAAGAGGGAGTCTAATCCCATCTAACACAGGCTGAATCTGTATTCCCAGATCTGTGTTTCAATTGACTGGGAGTACCTCTGTCTTGTCTGGATTAAGCTTCAATTTGTTTGTACTTATCCACTCCATTGCAGCTGCCAGATGACAGTTTACCACAGGAACAACATCCTTGGAATTCAGTGGAAAGAGGTAATAAAGCTGGGTATCATCAACATATGGGTAACACTTGACACCAAAACTCTAGACAACCTCTCTCAGCAGATCCAAGTAGATATTAAACAGCGTAAGGAGCAAGACATAACCCAGAGGGACTCAGCAGGCCAATGGCCCAGGAGTTGAGCAGGAATCCTTTAGCACCACTCTGTAAGAGCACTGCTCCAAGGAAAGAATGAAGACACTGTAGAACAGCACCTGTAAGTCCCATTCCAAAGAGATGGCTCAGAAAGATACTATAGCTGATGGTATCAAGAGCTGTTGAGAGGTCCAGCAGAACCAACAGGGGACATATTCCCCCTGTTCAGTTTCCTGCATAGATCATCCACCAAAATGACCAAAGCTGTTCCCATCCCACAGCCAGGCCTGAAACCAGACTGATATGGATCTATATAATCTATCTCATCCAGGGACTCCTGAACTTAAGAAGCCACCACACACTTTAGTACTTCAAAAATGGAATGTTGGAGACTGGCCTATAGCTCAAAAATAGAATTTTGGAGACTGGCCTATAGCTATCCAATATAATAGGATCCAGGGAAAGGTCCCCCCGCCACCAAGAAGAGGTGTTACCACAGCCTCCTTTAGGCATTTTGTCTTGTAAAGCAGCATTAACCACCTACTCCGTCAGCCCCCCCCAGACTGCTTTATTAGCCAGGAAGGGCAAAGATCTAGTACACATGTGGTGGTTCTCACCTGTCCAAGAATCCTGTCCACATCCTTGGACTGCACAAATTGAAAAGTGTATGTCAACACTGGACAAGCGGGGGCCAAGGTTACATCTACCAGCACTGTATTGACTCAGATGTCTAAGTCAGGGCGAATCTGAGTGATTTTATCTGTGAAAAGGTGGGCAGATTTTTTGTAGCAGGCTATTGAATGGTTTGCATTTGCCTTTGGGTCAGACTGTAACACATGACTGACCACTCAAAACAGCTCCAGTGGATGGTTCTGTGCACATGCAAGTGTTAGCCAAAAATGCCTTTTTTGCTATCTTTATTGTACCACTACTGGCCTTCATAGAAATTTTAGTCTGTTTCCAGTTGGATTCATTCTGCGTTTTCTGCCACTGTCTCTAGTTTCCAGCTTGCTTGTTTCAGTTGCCAGCTCCTTAGAAAACTAGGGGGATGTTTTAGCTCCCCTCTGTAAGAAGGGACACTTAGGAGCAATTAGGTCCATTGCCCTGATCAATTCAACATTCCAGAGATCAACCAGGGCTTCAACAGGATCACCTGCCAAGGCAGCAGGAAATTCCCCAAGAGCCATCAGGAATCCATCTGGATCTATAAGCTTCATGAGGCAGACAATCTGAATGGGTCTCCTACCACTGCAGAGGTTCTGAGTCCCTAAACCTGACCAAGAAGTGATCTGTTCGTGATAACAGAGCAGTAGAAATTTCCTCCATTTGCAGATTACCATCATCCTTCTTGTACAGAAAACAAGGTCTAGAAGCAGTGGTTCTCAACCTGTGGGTCCCCAAATGTTTTTGGACTTCAGCTCCCAGAAGCCCTGAGCATTGACCATAGTGGCTGGGGCTTCTGGGAGCTGAAGTCCACAAACATCTAGGGACTCACAGGTTGAGAACAGAGTGTGCCCAGCATCATAAGTCAGACCAAATAACACTTGGGACAGACCCATGCTTGTCATAGCAGACGTGATGTCCTCAGCCACTCCCAGTAACATGGATGTTGAAGTCTCCCTGCATTATTAGCCCCAGGGATTCCAATACCACCCCTGAGACCATCCTGGCTAGCTCAGGAAGGGAGACTGTTGAACACTGCAGTGCATGATAGACCAAAAGAACCCCTATTGTTCCAGTTATCCACTTTTAAGTAAACACACTCATGCCCTGTAGACAGAGGGAAGAGTGCATGGTCAGGGGGATATTATCCCAAAAGACTACTGTAACCAGCTTTGCTGCTCACCAGGTCTTGCCTGCTACTGCACAGAAAATCCTGGTGGAAAGAACTGACAGAGATACTCCTTGCTTCATCCCATCAAGTCTCTGTAACACATGCCAGATCAAGATGTTCAGCCTGGATCAAGTCCTGAATGGCAGCTGTTTTACCATTCGCCAACCTGGCATTAAGTTAATGTCTTTTATACAGATTGGCAATCGACATTTACATGTGGAAGCAAAGATATGCACACGCATTTGTACTGGATATATAATGTGGACCTACAATCTTGTTCACATACAAAGGGGAATTATGCATATGTAACTGGAGATGGATCCATCAGCAAAAACATTTCCAGTTGAAACAACAACAACAACACTCAGAGAATGTTTTTCAGCCAATTAAAATTGTCAGATATTTGCCCAACTTCTAAAATACAACTGAATATGTTAAGACCAATTTTATTTCTTTGCAATAAATACACATAAACCACTCAGATGAACCAATTATCTTCTTTCTTCAAGAGAGTGATGATAGTTTGACTACTTTGGATACTGCCAGAATTGTCAGAAATCCCACAGTTTAATACCATCAGTGATTAGTATTTAGCAATTATTCTGTACACTTATGAGGCTGTCTGATTACAGCCTAAGGATTCACTTTAATCTCATTAAAACTGTACTATCTAGGTTTAAAATGCACACGCACACACACATACTCCTTTTTCCTTGTAAACAACTAGTCTCAATTCTCTTGAAGAAAAAGAAAAGGAAAAGTTGGTGACTCCTAGTCCAGTCCTACTCTTCAAACCCTGCTTCTTAGCAGTTAAACAGAAGTGTATCAGTGCTTGGACAACTGCAAAGAGACAAAAAGGAAGAATATGGATTTGGACGAGGAGGAGGAAGAAGGGGATATGTAGAATAACAAATATTCTATATCTTTGTGAAAAGTTTTTCTCCTCTTTCAGAAAAGGCTAATATAGCTGGTCTTTGTGAGAAATTCTGCCAGGAACTCTTCAGAACCAGGTACCATCAGTCGTGACAGAGATTATGGTGATATAGGTTATGTGCTAACATGCAAGGGACTCCATTGTATTTTAATGGCAAAATGCAAATGTGAAAGAACTCTGTAGTGCTAAATGTTCATAGGTCTCAATATAGTTCCCTTCTGTTATTTAAGGTGCAGTAAAATACACTATCTTTAAAAAAAAACACCTGCAAGTAGGATTCTCCTATGAAACAACTGAAACAAAGATTTCTACTGCAACAACTTCCTACTAATTTCAGATTCAACTTACCATTTCTGCCATTCAATTACAAGAAGACTACTGGCTGATCAATCACATTTACATGCTATTCTTCCTGTAAGGATACAGGGAAGAATCTAACAATGGACTTCCACTTGAAGAATGCAACAGATCTGGGAGGGATGATGCTTACCATCACTACAGCTCATCATCCTGTATTTGCAAAAAACAGTTCTGAAGGCTTGGAAACCCTTCTGGAGTCAATTTTTTGGACTGCAATGTGGAGGTGAGAGGACCACCAGTACAAAGTAAAATTTAATCCACTATAACTGTTTATACAATATTGTCCGGTAGTCACCAGGCCATGTTGTTTAGAATACCCACTAAGTTATTTTCTGGGGGGAAAACTACTTTGTGTGCCTTCATCCCATTCTCTGGGCCATTACTCTCATCACTTTTCACTTGTTTTGGAACAAGAGTCCTCTCTTTCTCCTTCTTATTTAAGTTTATTTCTAAATTTTTACAGAAAATCTACTGAAAAGCACAGGTCAATTTGCTGAAGCTACTGATTGTTCAGCTTCCATCCTGTATGCAAACAGCTTAGCCATCTACCACTCCGTACAGTGGAGTCTGACTCAAAACTTCCTGTAAAAAACTGACACCACAGATATCTCTAGGTGTCATCCCAAAAATTAGCTGGAAACAATCATATACTGAACTCCATGTAACTCCATTTTTAGTTATGTGAGTTTGAGACTAACAACACTGGTGCAGTGCACCATCTAGTGTCCACAGAATGGTGCTACAAGAATGCAAATTGATCAATTGCTCTAAGCCTTGGAAAGTTCACAGGTAGCTTTTCTTTAGAGTCAAATTACAGGAATTTCAGACAGTTATTTTACGCCCTTCCCCCAAACTTATTTTAGATTTAGGGTTTACAAGCAAAGATGTTTGGGTTTCAACATGCAGAAAAGTACTGTGAGGTCAGTTCCGGAGGTAGGAGAAAAAAACCCTCTCTGGATGTCTCAAAGGTGTCACATTGCTAAAATATAAAGGTACATTTTTAGCCACTGTTTTGCATGTGTATGAAACTTAGAGCTTGTAGTAAAGGACATCACAGATCTCACAAGTCTGACGGCAGCCCATCTCTGAATAACACTAATCAGTAAAGTATATCAAAACCAACAAAGTTTATTATTAATAGTAAGTGTGTATAATAAATTTGATGTAATTTTAAAATTCTGAATATACATTATGCTGATATATACATGTCTTTAACTGATATGTCATTCAGCCAAAACATTTAGACCGACTACACTAAGCTTTTGTTCTAACAAAACTGAAAAATATTTATTCTGCTAGACTTTTGCCATTGTGTTTTATTTGAAGATTGTGGCTTTCAGGAGCTGTGTCTGCCTCTTAGGTTTCGCTGATATTGCTAACGTGGCACTGTAGTGTTAACTACCATAAGCCCCTTTGCTTTTTTATATATCAACTAGCATACATACCTGGTTTTTTATTTTCTCATAGGTAACACTTGTTAGAAAGTTTTGAGATCTGTGTCTCTTATCCCCAAACTGTCTTGTCCAGTACCTGTAACTTTACCCCATATTCCCCAATCCAATCTGTATTCAGAGTTATTAACATACACAGGGTGGGTTCCTGAGGAAATACACTGCCCTCCTCCTTCTTGCTGATAGGCCTCACCTCCACAGCAACCGGTCTATTCTCTGGCTGAGAATTCTAAAAGCCCCTCCCTAAACTGCAAACCCCAGGAATCCATAGTATCTTCTTAGGCAGCCAATCATATGAGGCCTTTGCCTGAGACAGACAAACAGACAAACTTTGACTTTTATATATTAGATAGTGTTTGTACCTTAGCAGCCACTATACTCAGACCCATCCCATTCTGTTTCTTTAGAGTCACAGTGATTATCTCGGGTTCCTTCCTCAAGGGTTGAGCCTGCAAGGAAAAAACATATAGCTCAAACCCCAAAATTCCACAATATCAAGAAAAATTTAAGGCAGGAGCTGGGGAATTCAAAGACCTTCAGAAATAATTGGACAACAACTCCCATAAACCCTCACCCCCTGGCTCTGCTGGATAGGGTTAATGGGAACTTTATTCCAACAACATTGGAAGGAAAAAGGTTTCTTGCTGTATGATATGTAGAAGCAAACATTTTTATTTTAACAAAATTAAAGACGTTCTTCTCCTTGATAGCCAGCCTACATTTTAACAGATTAAGTAAGAAAGGAATAGTAAACTTCTTATTTTACAACTTCAGTGTAACACTGATCCAGTATGTTGGAGTACAAACATAGAAAATCCAACCATCCACATTTTTAGCTCTCAATCACTACCTGTTTTAGCAAAAGAGTAGCCTAAAAATTGTTACCTCACATAGATAAGTATTACAGAATATCACAAATGCCCATTTCTGTTCTCTTCCATAGTGCCCACAATGTGAGTACTTGCCAGATCAGCATTATCCTGTAATAAATGACTTTCATAGTCTGCACCTTCAAAATATATCGTCCAAGTTCCAGGTGACCGTGGATGTGGTGTCAATCTGCAAAAGCCTAGGTGGGAAGACACTGTACGTCAGAGCATGTACACCACATACTCAGTGAAGTGAGAAAGGAAACTAATGAACTAACAATTATAATATGTGTATACATTGCTATGTATGTGGTCCAATATTAAAAAGAGCAGTGATCATCAATGTGGCAAGTACTCTTCTAATCAAGACAATTTATTGGCTTTTATGCCATTACCAATCTTGGATCTTTCTAACTTCACGTGATATGGCTACATCCTATACCCATATACATTTGTCAGAGAATCTAGGACAACTATAGCAGATAGTTTACAACTCATCACTTTCTATCATGTTTTAATATCAGAGGCAACCTTATTCCAAATGAAAACTGAAAATCTCAACACTATTTACTAACCATAACCAAATCACATGTATTGTGAGGATCTGAGGTAAAAAGCAAATAAAATGCTTTAAAAATAAAAATAGATAAAAGCTTTCAAAGCAATTTGTGTTTCAGGAGACATGTAAGTAAAATTGCTATTGTTGTGTGCCTTCAAATCATTTCCAACTTACAGAAACCCTATGGTGAACCTATCATGGGGTTTTCTGGGGTTGGAGTGTGTGATGTGCCCAAGGTCACTTGATGAGTTTCCATGGCTAAGTGGGGAATCAAACCCTGGTCTCCCATATCCAATGGCTCTAAGCAGAATTGCTGCAGACTGTATTTCAGAGGAACACAATGGCAAACCATCCCTGAGTATTGCTTGCTGAAGAAAACCCTACGAAATTCATGAGGTCATCATAAATTGGCAGCAACTTTAAGGTACATATTTAAATCCTGAATACTGGTTTATGACCATGCTATTTAAAACTCTCCCTCTGTCCTCAAAAGAATCAAATTATTCAAGATAAGGAATTACTGCTACCCAAGAATCTTGTTACTAAAAGTGTGCAATACTTCCTAGGCCTAAGAAGAAAAATGTACATTCCAATCCCCTACATATTTACTTAAAAGTGAATCCACATGGATCACATGGAGCTTACTCAAAGGAAATCATAGTCCTAGTGCAGTGGTTCTCAACCTGTGGGTCCCCAGATGTTTGTGGACTTCAGCTCCCAGAAGCCCTGAGCATTGACCATAGTGGCTGGGGCTTCTGGGAGCTGAAGTCCACAAACATCTGGGGACCCACAGGTTGAGAACCACTGTCCTAGTGCAACCTCTCATTAAGGCTGAGGACTGAAAAGAACAGAAAATTCTTCCATAGATTTTCTTTTCTATCCAAGTTATCTAGACAGTCTTCCAATGAATTTCTTAAGAAGCACATCTTAAGAGGTATAGATGAAGTAGGCAATTAACAGAATGCCTACCAACATCAGAATACAAAGCTGGAAAGGAAGACATGGCAGCACCTGAGGTCACTGAGATTTTATTTGTATTTCTCAAAAGAATGAGAACAGCTGACATCATGATTTAAAAATAAGGAAACTAAGGAATTTCCAAGCCAGCATGCATTTAAAAAAATCAGTTTAATCTAGAATAATTAAAGCAAAGAATAAAGTTTCTACTCTGTTGTAAAATCAAAAGCACTAACCTCTTTGGCAGAGAGGATCTAAAAATTCTTGTAACCCATTTGGGATATTTCTAACAACATCACATGAGTAGCCATCTTCTGGCAGGAGAAATGGTAGCTGTAAATCAGGATCCTCTTCTAGCTGTACTTCTCTACCATCGCTACGAGCCAGCTCATCAGCAGTGTTTTCTGCAACAGCTACAACATTTTCTATTAACTCCTAGGGATGAAGAAAAGAGACATGAACAATACTCTGCACAGAGGAGTTTGGGAGTAAAATGTTACAGTTCTATACTTCAGTTGCCCAAGTAAGACAATGATCAAACTAACACACACGTTTCAACCTGATGTCATGTGAGTCAGATCCAAGCAGCAAAGGCAATTAATTTTTCAGCAAAAGTACAGAGACTTCATAAAATTCCTCAAGCTTTCTTTCAAATGCAATACTTCAAGTTATTGGAAATCTATGTATTTGTTAACCTGAAGAGGAAATGTTACACCAGTACAAAAGCAATCAGTGTGCGTATTCATCATTATATTAAATAACAACAAAGTTAACATTTGATATCTATAAAAATATGTACTTCGGTGGTGAGGGAGAGAAAACAACAATTTCAACTGGAGGTTAAAAACCTAGGTATAGATTGAATATTTTTCATTACAGAATGTTTGTCTTTTCAATGAGTTTTTGGATCAGAAAGTTGTAGCAAGTTATTCCACAGATGTGCTCCAAAGCCACATTTTACTCTGAGAAGATCACCTAATTTGAATACAGTAATAGCTTAAACCAGAACAATTTCAAAAGGTCAAAGAGCCAGTCATAGGACTCACTGTGAACTGCATCAGGTCAGGAACTGTGTGTGTATGGGGGGGCACCCCAAAATCAAACCCAGAAATGGTTGTACATCTTCTGATTTAATTATTTAAAGTTTGAGGAGTTGGAAGGCTTTACACTAACCCTATTACAATACAAAACCAAGCTCCTGAAGCCCTCCGGGAACAGAAATTTAATTTAAATAGGACACAAAAACAGACTTACAGGATATACATGGCCAATCAGTCAAAATTCTGTATTAACTAAAAAATGTTATGGGATGCTGTCATATTCCATCTGTCCTGCAGTGTTTTATTCCCAAATCACTTGTCCAGCCTTTACATAGTATTTCTGGTATCCTCAAATGGATAACTAACATACCTTGATCTCAGAGGCAGGTTTTCTCTCCTCTCTAACTGTAATACTTTGGCCCTGTTTAATATGCCACATGCCTTTTCACCTAGCTACACTTCATTAATGTATCAATATCAGTACGTAACCCTAAGAATGAAAATAATTAGTGACAAGATACTGAATATCATCCAACACATTTAGTTTATGGACTTTTAAAATTCACTTCCAGCAGCAAACTATTGTACTCTTTTATTGCTTGGCATCTATTACTGTTGGGTTTTCAAGGAAACATATACAAAAAATTAAGTACCCCAACATACAGGAGATCACACTCTTGCAGGTGTTAATGGTTTTTAATTCTTCTCTGTCTTTCATGATACTTGACTTTCAATAAGCTTATCGAGCCATTGATCATTTGAGACTGAGGAAGATTATATGTACTTTTGTGTGACACAAAAGCATTTCTCACAGAAACTGTTGCAAATATTTATGGAGAACAATGAGAAAATGAGCTAAAATTTTATCTTTCTACATAAACCTGGGTTCTACTGTATGAAGATGTACTTCATTTTTATCAATTTTATTACCGTACTTAAAGCTTCCTCTACTATGTTTGATTTCTATGAATTTCAATTGCTAGGTTTGTTGACTAGATCAACACAATTGAAAAATGCATGTCAATTTATACGTAACAATATTTCACAAATGGTGCACAAAAAAAAATTCTTTTTAAAAAAAGTATCTGCATTACTTTTGACTGCCAAAAGCCTTAGCCATATTTACCTTAACAGCTGTCCCAAATTAAGGTACTACAGTGCCCCCTCCACCTTCCTGAGGGTTCAGAGTTCAGGGCATAAAACCCTTCACAAAAGAGGAAAAACTGCATATAACTCCTCCCTGTAATCCCCTTCCCATGCCCTTCTGGGGCTCCCCACTCCCATTCCTTTGCTTTTGCCCTGGAGCATAAGCTTGCCTTTTCTGTGCTAGGGCCAAAGGCAAGGGAATGGGAGCAGGACCTTGCTGCTAGGCCTTGTCTCCACAGCAACCGGCCTATTCAAGACAGACACACATGACTGAGGCCCAAGAGCCCTCTGGGTGAGAATTCCAAAGGCCCCTCCCTAAACTGCAAACCTTAGGATTCCACAGAATCTTCTTAGGCAGCCAATCATATTAGGTCTTCACCTGACACAGACAAACTTTGACTTTTATATATTAGAAAAAAAAAGACCACCCAATAAAATCCCCCAAAATGGGGAGACACATTTGAAGAGGACGAAAGATTAAGTCTGATAGCTAAAAAATCCAACATGGTTTGCTTGTAATGTTTTAAAGCGTTCTTCAAAGGGCTGTAAACAGAATATAAAGGACAGCACAGGAACACATCCACATAAGCATAAAGATAAAAAGCATTTAAATACTTATACGTAGCATATAAGCACTTTCTCTTTCTCAGGCATTCAGTTGCAACAGAGACTGTGTCACCCACCATGTAGATTTTTCCCCCTGGTGATATCGGTTGTGCTTCCAGCACAGAACCTTTCAATCACCAACTGAAGATTTATTTGCCAACACATGTTCCTGATCATTAACTATGCCAGTTAACTCTAGTGATTTTAATGAAATATTTTACTGTTTATTATTATTTTAGTATTTTATCAATACATTCTGTTGCATTTTTCCTTTGTTCTTAACACTATAAAACATTTTGGGATTTTTTTTTAAAAGTAAGAAGTGTATAAAAAGTCATAAAGAAATAAGTACAATTCTTGTTCAAGGACTTGCAGGCAATATAGGCCTTAGTAGCTATACTGAAGCAGAAAAAAGGAAGAATCTCCCCTCATTGACCATTTTTTAAAAAAAAAAAAACCTCTTTCTGTTCCAAAAGCCAATGGAGCCTGTCTCCACATCTCTTTTTATTTTCCCCTCAATTTCTTGCTTCCACTGCTCCTCTTTTTCCCAATCCTTAAATATTCCTCATATACTGTTCCAATGACTTCTTGCATTTTAATCCACACTTTACACCAGAATACTCTTCTAGCTATCCCAACTCCAAACTACACTCCCTTCTCATTAGCTGCCCAGACCTGAACATTTGTCTCTGTTCCTCCTCTATCAAAAATCACACAGATTGTCCCGTTTTAAGATTGAGTGGATGTTATTCCCATTCAGTTTGATCAGATCCCTCAATACAGCATTTTACTAGCACTTTTATCACAAGTATTTTAAAAATTTTTGGACATTTTCCCACCATAGCTCAGTCAATGATATATGCATAGTAATTCAGAAACAGACAGCTTCAAACAATTTTCTGTTTGGGAAAGAAGAAGTTGTACAACAAGTTTTTGTTGTTGTAATTATAATTTTACTAATTTATATCCTGCCTTTCTCTCAATAATGAGACTCAATGTGGCTGACAGCATATTTAAAACAATGCAGATTAAAACCACTCAAAGCATTAAAAAATACGAGTTATTTTAAAAAAATTAAACAATTTATAAAGTTAAAAATATTAAAATTAAAATTCATTAAAAGATTACATACAAACCTTAAAAACAGCACCACACAACATTAAAAGTCCACCCGAGTCAGTTCCTTAAAGCCTGACAGCATAAAAATAAGTTATGAAATATATCATCCATTGCAAATTGTGTTTCAGTGTTAAACAGCCATTTTATCTCTCCGGAAAGATAAAACTAATTTTTCATACATGATCTCATAAGATGTATTGTTTTATAAATGCTTGATGTCCTATAAAAGAACCATTTCCTCCACCCTTTTAAAAAATAAAAAGCCTAGATAAACTTACTGTTGGGATAAATGGTTCATCTGGGGCACAGTGATAATTCTGTAGCAATGCATGAAGTTGTAGAGAATTGAGTTTAAAGCAGGTACTATTAATATTTGGAATATCATCTCGTGAATATTTATCCATAGTAAGTAATGTAGTTGCCTGTGGGGGAGGGGAAAGCAAAAACTATTATTTTAACAGCTACTAAGAGATGTGGCACTGGAAACAATATGCCAAAGTCAGAATGGGGGAGCCACTTGCTAAATTACTCCAAAGGATCTTCCAATAGAACATTCAATATAGAGTTCTTCTGTTAAGGGTTCTAGCACCTCATTTGATCACATACATATCCCAATTTTTCTTTCCAGTGAATCAGCATTCCATGCACACTAAACATACAGCATATGTCAGTTAACAAAGCCTCTGGCAAAGAAGCTCCTTTTTACAAAGTCTTTTTCTGCCCACCCAGTCTTTCCTCTTTTCCTCTTTGTCCTCTGTAATGTACTGGGAAGGTGGAGAAACAGAAACTTTCAGCTGATGGGTTACTGCAGTATGTTGGCAGTAAACTGTGTGAAAAAGTTTAAGATGGAGGAAAATGGGATATTTCTCAGTTGATCCTACTCTAGTTGTCTGTGCTTGCCTACAATGGCAAAGAAACAGCACCTCTCTTTACAATTCCTAACTGATCGTACATGAACAGCAAAACAGAGAGAAAGGGGAAAAGCAAATTTGCCTGCCTTAACTACTCTCATCATGTTAAAAAAAAACCAAAAAAACAAAACAAAAGAACCCACAGAAGTGCAAGTTTTGCTACCAAAATGGAAATCATAAGAAAAGCAGAGGAGGAAGAGGAGGAGGAGGAAGAGACAATGACGACGACTGCTTTCAACCACTCTGTGGAAAGCTCGAAATGTTTTTACTTGCTTATGCAAGGCTAACATAACCTGGTCGTATCATTTCACGTGTGCATACTATTTGTTGATTTCTTTTCTTTTCTTTTTGGGTGGTGCAGAAGCAATATCTCTTCTTCCCATGTTATTTCTGCCTCTGGTACCAAATTTTCTGTTAAACAAGTAATGACAAGGAACACATCTGCTTGGGGGTAGAGCGGGACATATTTGTACCCAATCCAATGTACATTAAAATGCTGGTTTTGATTCCTATGGGCAACTAACTTCCGTTTCCTTTGAATATTTCAAACTATGCTTTCAGTGGGAATCCACACATGATCTTATCAAAAATGAAAAAGTTCATTTTATTCTCTTTATGTTTCTCTCTTCCACTTTCCTTTGAACTCTATTGCGTGTGCTTTATCAAGCAACCGTCAGATTTTCTCCCTCTCATATCACATCTCAGCAAACGTTCTATGTATTTTTTAAATGGTCAGGGGTTTGTTCTGGGAGTGCCCCCTTCCCTCAGCACAGAGGGAGAGGAATGTCCAGGTCATCTCAAGTCTACTGATACTCCCTTCCTTTTTGTACGAAGGTGTTGACTTTTTGGAGAGAACTATATGAACACAGGAAGATGTACAACAGAAAGGAATGACAGTGGTTGTGGTATATGCATTTAAACCAATAATCAAAAGACAAGAAAGGATAGACTTTTTTAAAAAATGGGGAGACTGCAAACTAGTTATATTCAGGAAGGAAGAAACACAGATCTCTGAGAAAAAGCACTTCAAGGTAATTGAAAAAACTACTTTACAGACACTGTTCTCCTATTCATTTTATTTATACAAAGATGTATACCCTACTTTCCTCTCCAAAAAGAGGCACTCACAACAGCTAATGAACTATAAGGAAAAATATTTAAAGGACACTATCAGCAGTGGCTGTTCTGAAAGGACTGGAAGGTCATACAGCAGAAGAACATATTTCAAGTAGTTTTTTCCCCAATCTAATTAAGTGTTTTACAAGATATAAACACTACCTTGAATTGTACTTGGAAACTAACTGGAAGCCAGTGCAGATGAGACAATAAGGGAATCATATGCTCCCAAAACTCCAGTTATTTTTAGCAATAGCATTCTGCACTAACTGAAGTAATTTCTTCAAGAGCAATCCCCCACAGAGTATCTTGCAATAGTATAATCTAGATGTAAATCATGCATACAAGTCTATGATCTGATATGACTGATCAGTGGGGGGTGGGAAGTAATCAGTCAGATCTTTTTGTGACACAAACTGAAACTGCACAAAAACAGTCCTGACTGTAATTGATGTCTGACATCTTATAACAAGGGTATGTCCAGTACACCAAACCTATGGACTTGGTTTGTTAAGGAGAGTGCAATGATGTTTAAAAACTATATCTATCCAAGGGTGAGCATGGCCATTTCATATGACTTCATATAGGTGCTCTCAAGTCAGCTTCAGCTTGCTGAATGAGAGCCCTCCAAGACACAAGCCTAAATCCTATTTGACCTCTCTAGAGCAGACCTACTGAATCAAAGGGATTTACCTATCTGTTGTTTCAGCATTCAAAAATTGACTGAATGGGTCTACTCCAGTTTGGACTGACCAACAGGATGCCAGCTACTGTTATTAATAGCCCTGCTAAGATGCTGCAAACTCAGGACAGCCATGGCTTTCTTGATTGAATCTATCCATCTGTATGCAGTCTTTCTCTTTTCTTACTACCTTTAACAAGCATTGTCATCTTTTCTAATATTGTCTCATGAAATATCTAAAGCACGATAGCTTCAGTCAAGTCGTTTGGGTTTCTAGGAGACCAGGATCCATTTACTTTCAGATCCATTTACTTGTCTTTTCGGCAGTCTGTAAAACTCTCCTCCAGCATTACATTTCAAATGACTTGATTCTACAGAGATGTTCTTCAGCTTACATTTTTGCATAGTGGTTGGTTTAGTATTCTTTTTTAGCTTTACCCCAATATGTGCCACAACCTATTCCTGGCCTTGTTTTTGTACAGAAAATGGAGCTTCTCCATCTTCTGTTTTCAGTTATGTAGTCTATTTGTTTTCTATACTGACCTCTTTGGTTGCTTGAAGAAAGTATTTTATAAAGAACAATCTGTTGGCCTCATAAAATTCAGTCAGTCAGTCTCTATCATCTATCATTATCATCTGCTTTAAAGTTCTGAAATCTTCTGTGGCCATTATTTCTGTTTTCTTAATGTTCAATTGTAACCTTACTTTTGTACTTTCTGCCCTTTCCTAAATAGTTGTTCCAAATCTTTGCTATTTTAGGCGGCATGGTGTCATCTAAATATCTTGCACTGTTGCTGTTCCTTCATTCAGTATTCATGTCCACTTTCTCCATGTCTAAGCTTGTGTTCTGTATGATACATTCTATGTGTAGATTAAACAGCTAGTGTGATAAAACCCAGCCTCTCTGACCCTCTTCTCAACTGGAAACCATTCTGTTTCTCTATGTTGTGTACTGACAGTGGACTCCTGTCCTGAGTATAGCTTATACACTAGGACAATTAAATGTTGTGGTATATCGATTTCTTTTAGAGCCATCTACAGGTTTTCATGATCTAACTTAGGTACACTAAGTTGAATGTTCATTACTACATTAGCAGGTGACAATTTTTAGAGTCACATGCAAGCAAACATCTGTTTTTCTATTCCCAAATACCCACCTGCACTATCCTACTAAGGTGACAATCAGCAGCCAGCTCTAAGCCTTGTTTTTCTGCCCAGGCTTCAATGTGTCCTAGTTGCTGGCGGATAATAGCTCCCCAGTAATGTGAGCACAATCCTGAATCTGGATCAGTAACCAGTCTGTTAAAAAGCCACATGTTGATAAAATGAAATAGCTGGGAGAAGAGCTGTATAGTCAGGGCAGCATTCACTCTACAACGTCGCAACAGGGACATGGCTCCAGTTAGTGTATGCAAGACGTCATCTACCGAAAAGAAAAAAAAGGGGGGGGGGGGAAAAAAGTTGTATGTTATTTTTTAGGAGGGGGTTCTATAAATTCTAGATAGAGCTCTCTTAAATGTTTCAATATACAATACTAATTTATATAAATTTATACAATACTAATTTATACAATACTAATATATACAAAGATAACACTATAATTTAAAGATAATAAGAAGCACCAATTCCATTCTTTTTGATTTAAAAACCTTATTATGTAGTTTCTTATTTTACAACATATAAACATATAAAAATGAGAATTATTGATTATTTACAAAAAGAAAGCGACAAAACATTCTTGAATTATCATTAGGGTGCAGACCAACCAGAAATTCTGCTTTGGATCCTGCGTCAATGATCCACAGACTAGGTCATATTGGTTTGATCCAATTTGAGGACTGCCCAATCTGACTAAGATCTGAATTTTGATTAGGAAATCCCAGTTTTTGTGACTCTCACTAACTATTAAAAAAAATCAACAAATGGTTGTAATATTTTCTATTTGTCAAAACTGAGTGAAATTTCCAAACACTGCAGACTCCTAGGTGTGACTTATGCCTGCCAGGTTTCAGACAACAGCTGCTTATAGGGTTTTGTACTAAAAGACTTTATACATTCTGAATTTTTAAAAAATTGGAATTGCCAGTAATACTTTTTTGAAAAAAAAAAGTACTGGCAATTGGCAAAAAAAAATTGTTATTGGCAAAAAATTCTCAGCAGAATTACTTGAGCAGCAATGCTGGGTAATAAGACTAACAGCTTTTCAGAAGAATACACGTAGGGCATTTTGTGCAAGAATGTACATTTTATCTTCCTAGACATTTTTGTGAAAATCATAATAAAAATGATTTAACATTATTAACAGGTAGTCCTAATTGAAGACCATGTAACATCTCAAAGAGATGGTTGCCAAATTGTGGGTAGAAAGGGAAAGTTCAAATTTGGGAAGCAGGTGATCTCCTCTTTTGTGTTCTGCCATGATTTGGGGACATTTTGTATGAAAATAGTATATGAGGTACTGCAGAGCAAGACACCTCTGAAATCGCATTAAGTTAGCTGCAGAAACAACAGTTTACCTTCCCCCCCCCCTTTTTGGACTAAAGTACAATAGGATGGAGTGGGTGATGGGTGTGGAACACACAGTGGCAGAGGCAGACGAACATAAGCATTCAACATTTTCCAGGAAAACATTCAATGCTACATCCTCTCACAGATCCCACCAAAACTAAATTAATCCCCCCACTTCTAGGAGGAAGAACTAGCACAGAATACTAAAGACTCAATCAGTCCTGTGCTTTCTTTACTTCATCATTTCTCCCTCAAAGGACAAAAGGCAGACATCTACAGAAAAACCACTCACTGTGGTTAGGAGCTAGAACTGAAAGTCACAAATGTGCACCTACTCTTCTTGCCCACTCTAGTGTTTTCCTGATATGGAGAATTTGGAGTCAAATGTGTCAGTCTTAATAAGTAATGTCCTTAATAAGCTGAATTATTACCTAAGAAGAACATATATTACCTAAGAAAAACATACATCTCTAGCAGCTGTCTGATCTCCTTATACTGACATGTTCTTTATCAGGAAATCTGAAAAGTTAGATAACTGATTCCAACAAATCTAAGTCTCTCACAAGCCAGCGTACTTTCCCATGTTTCTACAGAAGCTAGACTCATTAACCTAAAGCAACAATCAACATGGTCTTGACTATCAGTATGACAGAGCTTTCTCCCTCTGAATCACTACACACTGCCAGAAAGCCATGACTGGAAGATTTCTCAGCTTTCTGGAGAATGTTTGTGGGTGTTCAAGGGGGTGCTGTAGGAAGCGGTGATCTTCCCCCTCTCCAGTTCTGCTTACAGAGAATCTGTCAGTGGAATAACTTCTTTGGATTCGAATGGCCTCAAGTAGGTGTGCCTACAAGACTCTCCATCTTATCCTCAGTGTCTCCTAACAATATTTCAGTGAGAATAACAGTAAAATATTTGGACTTAATTTTTAAGTTTTCCATATAGTTAGTACATTGCCTACTTTCCTTAAAACAGGATCTAATTTAAGTAGGTAGGAAGGAATTCAACGGAGCATTAACAGAATGTGTTTCCTGTCACAGACTAGATATTTTCTTTTGAAAACTGTATTAAACCTAATTATTCAAATATGATCACAAATAATGCTCAATATACTTAAATTCCACATCTATCTTTTCTAAGCTTTGTCCAGTAAAATGTGATGACATTTCAAAGATCATCCTTTAGATGATTTGAGTTCAACTGCCTATTTTATGATTCAAAACTTCAGTTTTAATGACAATATAAGTACAGACATGCATGTAAGATAAACATTTCTCTAATATTGTATGAACGCACATACAGCACAGGCTAGTTACAGCAAAAAATACCATTACGACTAATCATGTCATTGTGAAATCTTAATTAAAACATTCATTCATGTGTCTGTGTATATTGACACATATGTCCTATTATGTTCTAGCTCAGATGAAGAAATGGAGTCTAGAGCAACTGTGGCTCAGCTTACAGAGAATCCCTTGGTAGATAATAGCCAATCCTATTAAGCATTAAAGTATACACCAGATTCCTCCACAGTACACAAGATATCCTATCACACTCTTATCACAGCAAAAGGTATTATTCTTAGTATAACATATTGTGATCTAACCTATTTTAGGTCTTTGAGGATTATTTTCTTCAGGATCATCAAGAAATGCAGGCATGTAGTTATTAAGCTCTGACTGAAGACAGTGAACCAGGTACCTGGAAAAAAAATGTTGTAATAGTAGTACAAAGTCTCATCCATCAAAAAAAGTGTTTATTAGCTGGTTTGTTAAAAGCCTCCCAATACTCCACAAATTAGGTCAACTAAAGCATGCAGTCCTAACAAAAATGCCTTCATAAAAAATGTCAAGAATCTGCCCTTCTAAATGGAAATATATCCATGTATATTTAGAAATCTCCCACTGAAGTCCACAAGACTGATTTTCAACTTAGTATGCTTAGGACTGAAACTCACACATATTACTTGATTTTTCAAATTGGAATTCTAAATGAACCTACTTTTTCTCACAAAGATGAAAATAAAACTTGGTCAACAGAGAATAACAGGCAAAAAGGATGATTTTCTTACTTGAATGCCATTTGAACTAGATGGGCCAAAACATCTTGGGCATCCAATGTGATTCGACTAAGGTCTCGATCCTGTTTAATGAAGTTTAGTAGCTCAGATGCATTTGCCATCCAAAAAGCAAGTGCCCCAGCAATATTCTTCTGTTTCTGCAATTATTAAATGTAGAGGTGTAATGTCATAAAAGAAGTTTTCTGGTAATTCAGTTCGCACTCACGTCAAAAAGACTCTGCTTGGATAGACCAGTATATCTTCCGTATCACCAAACATACTCAGATACCAGATAGTTGCAGAAATTTGTATGACACCAGAAAGAAAAAGCTGGACACATACTGCAACTTCTTTAAGTTTATTTCAATTATAAATTATTAAATATTTCAAATGCTATTAGTGAAATGGAGTTAGCATGTTGTCATGGAATGCTGAAAGCTTAGATGTATGCATTATCTGGTAATCTGTATGTGCATAAGCACATGTTCACTAATGCCCCTTGCAAGCCAGATACTGTTAAGTTACCGGCTTTGAAACCAAGCAACTCAGTATCAAGTACTGAACTATTTCACCATTTCTCGACCACAAATGCTAGGCCAGGCAACCCTAGATGAGATCCAAAGAACAGAACCACAGACAAAACAACCAAAAAAACAAAAACAAAAAAAAAAGGGAAGAAAAAGAATTTTTGTCATTACATTTCCATATTGAAGTGCATTAAGCAGAAATTATGGAATGCTGATAGTTTGCGCAGTCAAAAAAGATTTTAGTACTGCATGTTCCAGGTGCTGAATGAGTGTTATGTTCAACCCAGCTGCAGAAATATCTTATTTTTATATGGAAGCAGCATGAGAAACTGAGCTAAGCCAATACACCTAGGATCAGTTCCCAGCAATATATCCTACCTGATCAACCTGGTCTACCTCCTGGAGAAAAACGAACGAAGAAAATCAAACAGAAGAAAGAAACTTGTGAACAATCATGGTAGTTTTAGAAATAAAACACTAAATATGAAGGCACAAGACTTATGCTTAGTCACATAACAACACTTCACCAGGGACATAATATAACTGATAAGACCTTTTTTAAAAAAAAAAAAAAAGTGGAGCCTGTAGGAAGATACAGAATGCTAAGCTGGAGAAGCCTGAGTGTTTCCTCCAATCAATTTATGCAGGACCACTAACACCAGCAGCAGCACAATTCTGCACAGAGGCAAATTTACCCAAAGAAGCCACGGCAGTCTTCTCCTCCCCCAACACATTAACTTTGTATCAGACTGTCAAGACACACAGTACTATAGATAGGCTTATTTTTCTTTTTTTTTAATTTGAGTACTCAGGAGTACTCAACTCATAATCTGAGTTTGTGGGTAACTCATTGCAAATATCAAATTGTCTGTGGTTAATTTCATATTTCTAGTATCTAAAGCGTATCTAGGTTAGACTGTAATTCTAATACAACAAAGAATAACTACATGGTTATACTGTAACCATATTTTAATTCATATTCTTAATTAGGGTGCAATGGCCCCCACTGCATCATGCATTTTGTACTACAGACACTAATCCTATAGGACACTGATTTTTTAAATGAAACCATTCCATTTATTTCTGAGTAACAAGAAAGACTTTGTTTTAAAAATTCTCTCTCTTTCAGCAATTACACGAGGGGGAAAACCTTGGAACTGTAACATTAACCTTCTCCTTTTAAAAATGTTAGTAAAAATAAAAATATTTTAGTAAAATCTATAGAAGGATTACGTTACTATTGTTTATTTAAGATTGATCTGTACTAATGTCTAATATATATTTTACATACATATGAATGACATTCCCCCTGAGCTAATAGCCCTGCCCCCCCCCCAAAAGTCCTTAACTCTCCCTCTTCTACACTGGCAATAAATCTGTTGTTTTTTTACTATAAGCTATTGAACTTACTGTACCACCTGGTGATTACTGGTTATGATGGCAGAAAGTGAATCATCTGACCCACTATTAACACAGAACTGTAACGCTGGCTCTATAATAAAAAAATGCATAGGCATCTGGAAAATGATTTGAGACTCCTTAACATATCATTGATATAAAAATATTTTTACTCATTTTTAATCTGTTTTCTTCTGTTCGAGCCATCATAATCCAAAAAGTCAGCACCTGCTTAACTCTCATACTGAGCTTCCTGAGACAATTCATGACTGACTCCACTTAAACTGCCCCATACATGCAGCCCTACAAACATTCAGCTGTTTGTTGCTTTGAGATATTGTTCTATTGCAGATTTTCTGAGATTTAATTGCATATAAGTTATCTAAAGGTAAATAAAACCCTGAACGCCTTGTGGAAGAGACTGCCTACAAATGAACGGCATGGATGCTACAGAACAACCCAGCACAGGGAGGATTCTACTGGCTTCTGTGCAGTAGCTCCACACTCAGGAGAGCATCAGCTGTGCAAAACTGTGTTCCAATTATTTAGAGGTACTAATGTAAAGTAAGATACGCAAGACAAAGAGAGGACAATTTAAAAGAACATACAAGTGGAAAATTAATACTTTGATTACTTTAATAGAAAATAGGTTTTGAAAAAAAAATAATGATTTTTTTTCTCAAACACAGAACATGAACAAAACTGTGTGACATACAAGCTATGGTACTAATCATTTACAGTTGAAAACTACATGGGACATGTGCAGAAGTAATGAGTTGGGTCGAGAGAGTTCCTTCTTATGAGTGGAAGGGCCCTTTTTGTTTGCAAAAAGCACTGAGATCTACTTAAGGCTCCTGCTGGAGGAAAGAAAGGGAAGCAATTTTACCACTCTGTCTTTCACCTGTAGTCTTCTGCATTCTACTTCCCACATTTTTTTAGAAAATCACCTACCTACTCTATCTGGATTAGCTATGATTCATCAAAGTATGGGTCATCAAAAAATAAGCCAAAATTTAAGATATTATCAGGTTAAAATAGGAAAAAAAACATATTTCACGAGATTTCATGATGAAGATAGTATGAAACAAAATACAGAACTGGTGTTCTGTATCAACAAAATAGTTACATATTTGTGTGCACCACTTATCTTAAACCCTTTAATCTCCTCTTCATAATTTCAGATACCTGTAATACTATACAAAACGCTCTCTGTTTATTAAAAATCCCTGGATAGAGTTTTTACATTTATTACAAAACCTTCAATATTTCTTTGTTGTAACTGAGTAATTATTTCATGCAACATCATGTGAATGCAACCACAGGTTCACATATAAATAATTCTGAAAAAGGAAATTATTTTGTCAATAGTCACTTTATTCTCTAGACCAGTATTTGAGACTGAAACTCACCTGTATAACTCCTTCCATCATGCTCACCATCTTGTTGACTATTGCAATGACTTTGTGAGTCCGTTCAGCAGGACTGATGTCAGGTCTATACTGGCTCGACAATACATACCGACATGTCATGTACAAAACATAAGTAGGAGACAGCTTAAAATGAACTGTAGAACTATTTGTATAATTTATAATGGCAGACAAAAAGGTATCTTCCGCTGTGGAAAACACAAAGGACGACAAATTATAATCAGATAAGTGTTGCCTATCTTTTAGTAAACTATTCAGGAAAAAAAGTGTTAATGTTAGCAAGTCAAAAGCTAAATGATGTATTGTCATTCTCAGATTAATAAGAATTTTTTAAGGGTAAATTCATAAAAAATAAACAATGACTTGTAAACTTCACACAGGTGATTATATTTAAAGATAAAGAAAGCAAGACACAAAAAGCATCCAAAAGAACCATGTACCTCTTTCATAGATACCAAGTATTTCACTCTTCCAGTAACTGAAGCAATCAGTGAATTCTCACATATGAATGAGGCCCACATTTTTAACCTAAAACCTAGTGAAGACACACAGCAATGTGCTAACAGATAAATCCTAGTAGAAACAGCTCCTGAGACCGTGATGCATCAACTAACCTTTAACCGGATATCAAGCCACTTAAATATCTCAAACTATTGACTGCTAACAATATTCAGCAGATGGTTTAACTGAATGTTACTCTTGCAAACCAAATAGATCTGAAGAAGTAGTTGTGTTTGCCGCTTAGCAACTGGAGCAAAGCTAATTTATTTTATTTTTTTCAAACGGATATATACTCTACTGCTTGCTCAGCCCATAGAGATCTTACCAAAGGACACAGCAGTGGTTAAGATTCTTCCTACAAGACCAAAAACTATGTGCTACACTGCTCTCAGAACAACACAGCTTCTAAAGGAGTAGAGAAATATCAATCTGTCTGACTCACAAGATTACCACACCATATTTGTGTTGGCTAAGGACAGAGATTCTAAAGAGAGCTCTAAACTGTGGGTGGAGGGGCTCCATGAACCCTGGCATACACTTGGCTCTGAACTGCTAAAATCAAGAGTACAGATTTCCTCCCATTATTATAGCCACCAGAAGAATCTAACTGATATTGATCACTCAACTTAAATTTTACCTATATAACCATGAAGACCACACAGTGCAGTGACTCCCATACCGTCGGTGTAGGGCAAAGAGCAGTAGGGCAAACCAGCTATTAACCAACACGTGAAATTCAACCTACCTTGTTTTGGCAACACACTTAGACAGAATTTAAGTCTGAGCTGTTGCAGTTTAATTGCACTGCTTCATCTTTTCAATAAGTAAATTTATTGATAATCATATTCCTTAAAACTAAATCCCATGCCATGCTTGAAAACCCATTCAGTGGAACACAGTACCAGCAACAGTCAAATCCTCATCTTTAAACTTGAACTTTCATCAAATCTAGCAGAAAATTCTGTGAAGAATTCAACTGACTCCAGGAAGTGTCCCAGTCCAGTGGCTGAAACAATGTTACAGAAGCTGGCAATGAGAAAGAGGGGAAATGGCCTGCTTTACCTCCTCTGAATTTATGGAGTAATTTTGTAGCATTTTATTAGCTTTTAAAGGTGATACAAAACAGGCTGAAGAGAAAATATAACTAATAGGAAGTAGCTGTCATATGAACAGAACAATAACAAAATACAGTCACACCTGCTTAGGCTTTGTTTGAAATGATAATACTTACAACTTTCCCTGAATTCAATGCTTGCTGGTAATATCAATTCAGGTCCATGCAGGTCCTGAGGTCTAAAGGCAAAAAGGAAGTCTTTAGAAGTCCAATTCAAAGAGTAAAAATTAATTCCATTTTCCAAAGATACAGACTTCTCCAAAGGTTTTGTTTTTGAGACCATATAAAACATTTTTGTTCTTTAACTAAAAAATACAGCAATGGAAAAATACAGCTTCTCCCTTGCTGTTGTTAGATTCACTGTCAGGTTATACTTGACCATTGACAAAAGAGATCAAAGTACAGGCATGAACTAAATAAAGGTCTGCATTATTAATGAATTTGCAGTGTACAATATACTGATCAAGGCAACCTATCAACACCTGTAAATAGCTCATGTCAGTTATACACAAGACATTGTCAAAAAAGAATTAGAGGTTAGTTTCCCAGCACCATGCTAGATTTGTAGGTGTTCCTTCAACTTAACACATGTAAGTGTCCATACAGGTGATGACAATGTGTCTGTTCTAGATAATCGCAAAAATATAATGACTGCTGAATTATATAACCAGTTTAATGGATTTCTATAAAATATAAAGTATTTCATGTAAAGAATGAAGAGTTGGTACTTACGTGAACGATCATTCTGAGATGACAGGAGGAGCAATCCACTACGCCTGGGTTTGATCCTCGTGCCAGCCTGACGCAGAAGTCGTTCTCGAGCTTGATGTTAAAAAACCGTTCAACTAACTCCTGTCCCTCTCCCGGCAGTTAACTTCTCCAGCGTACCTCCCCAGTCCTAATAGCCCACCTACATATCCTAATCTGCATTTTAGCGGTGGGTATGGATTGCTCCTCCTGTCATCCTAGAATGATCATTCACGTAAGTACCAACTCTTCATTCTCAGGTTGACAGGAGGATCAATCCACTACGCCTGGGAATTTCCCAAGCTGACTCATGGGTGGGTATCTTAACTGACCACAGTCTGCAACACCCGACGGCCAAACACCGCCTGGGAAGACTTATACTTATTTTACAGTGTTTAATAAAGGTGGATGTCTCCTTCTACCCAGCTGCATTACAAACATCTTCCAGCGAGCATGTGGAATCATACGCCACTGATGTGGCCACAGAACGAGTTGAACGTGGCCACACATTAACTGGTCGCGACTGATTGGAGTAGTCATAACACATGAAAATGCAATTCTTTATCCATGCCGCAATCACTGTTTTACTTGCTCACTGACCCAGTGTCTTCGGTTGGAATGACAGTAACAACGCCTCTGACTTTCAGAACTCCTTTGTTCTACTTATGTAAGCCTTAACTGCCCGTCTAACATCTAATGTATGCCACTTCTTCTCAAGAGGATGGACTGGCTTCAGGTAAAATTTTGGTAAATGAATAAGTTGTGACTGATAATGATGACAAACGCTTGGGCTTGAAGGAAGGGTCAAATCCCAGTGTCAACTTGTCATGGTCAAAAGCACACAAATTCTTATTGACTGATAACGCCGCTAATTCTGATACTCTTCTAGCTGAAGTAATAGCCAAGAGAAATGCTGTCTTAAAAGATAATAGTCTCAACAATGACTCTCTCAACGGTTCAAACGGTGCCGTCAAGGCATTTAACACTAGATTCAAGTCCCAAGATGGAAACCTATGTACTGTTGGAAATGACGATAATGTCGCCCATCTTAGGAAACATTTTATATGAGGATGCCCTGTAAAGGACTCTCCATCCTCCGTCGGAACAGCTAACGCCACCACTTGTCTCTTCAAGGTATTAGGTCGGAGAAGGTTCTCCAGACCATCCTGCAGGAACTGCAGCAAATGTGTCACCCTCACTTCTGCCAAAGAAATTTCCTTCTCCACACACCATTTTTTGAAAATGTTCAATGTTCTGTCATATATCTTTTGCGTAGACTCTCTATGAGAGCTGAGAGCTGTAGACTCTCTACGAGAGTCGAGGGTAGTTCTCACTACACTGTATACTATATACTTCTGTCGAGTCAGAAATCGCCTCTCAATCTCCAAGCTGCCAGACTCAACCACTTTGGGTCTGGATGGTTCACTGGCCCTTGGTTCAATAAATCCGCCCTCAAAGGTAACCTCCAGGGAGGACCTTAGGCTAACTGTAGAAGCAGCGGGAACCAAAGTCTCCTCGGCCAGAACGGAGCTATCAATACTACCGAGGCCTTCTCCAGTCGAATCTTTGCCAGTACCTTCTGCACAATACATATTGGTGGAAATGCATAATGAGTTCCAGGGGGCCATGGCGTCGACAGCGCATCGTGTGCCTCAGCACCTTTGTCGCCACACCTGGAGAAATACCTTAACTTGGTATTCTCTCCAGTAGCAAATAAGTCTACTTGTAAAGGCCCGAAAATGCTGTTTATCTTTTGGAAAACTTTCATATTGAGGGACCATTCCCCGGATACAGACAATTCCTACTCAAATAGCCCGCCTGGATATTTAGGTCTCCCTTCAGGTGCACTGCTGTAATTGACCACACATTGATCTCAGCCCACTTGAAGAGTCGAGTCGATTCCATCACAAGGGGCACCAAATGTAATCCGCCTTGTTTGCATATATACACTTTGGCCGTCATGTTGTCTGTGAACACCATCACATGATTGCCCTTCACAAGGCACAGGCACTTCTGTAGAGCCAGGCGAACGGCCTTTAGCTCCAGGAAGTTGATGTTGAATCGCCTGTCTACAGCAGACCACCGGCCCTGCACTGAATGACCTCTGCACTGGGCTCCCCAACCTGAGAGGCTTGCATCCATTGTTATGTGCTCCACATTCTGTGTCTGGAATGGAATTCCTGAAGCCACGTTCCTCATTTTCAGCCACCAGGACACGCCCGTGCGGATATGCCGCGGCACTTTCACATTGTAATGTTTCCTCTTTGCGATTGCTAACTGATGACTCAATAGCAACCTTTGCAAAGGTTTCAAGTGGAAACTGCCCCACTGGACCAACTGTGTTGTCGACACCAGCAGTCCCAGTACTTTTGCTAACTGCATCAAGTCCATAGAACTCCTCTGTATTAGCATTCGGGCTACTTGCCGCACCTTCTCCGACCTTTCCGAAGAGGGGTACATCCTTCCCTTCGATGTATTTATTCGGGCCCCTAAGTGAGTCAAATCCAATGTTGGGCTCAACATACTCTTCTCAAGACTGAGCAGGAACCCATATTCTGATAACACCTGTATAGTCATTTCCAAGTCCTGATTCAACTTGGCCTTTGATTGTGCTTTTAGCAAAATGTCAACCAAGTAAGGGTACAATTGCACCCCCTGCATCCTTAGGAATGCTATCAGGGGGACCAGTACCTTCGTAAAAACTGTCGGTGCCGATGCCAGGTCAAATGGTAAGACCCTGAACTGATAGTGATTGTCCTGGTAGTTGAACCTCAAGTATTTTCTGTCATTCGCACACATGGGTATATGCAGATAAGTTTCTTTCAGGTCTATCGATGCCATATAATCCCCTAACACCAGATTCTCCTTGATAGTTTGTAATGTCTCCATTTTGAATTTTTGGTACTCGACGAACTTGTTGAGATACTTGAGGTTCAACACTGGCCTGTGCTTGCCATTTGGCTTGGGAACTACAAAAAACACCAAGTACACCTCGTGTACCTTTGATGTTTTGGAATCTTCTCTATTGCTCCTATGTTCAACAGATGCGTTATTTCTTGAGAAACCACTTGCTTTTGGGCTTGCTCTTTTGACACCGGGGATGCAAGAAATCTGTCTTTGGGTGTCTTGCGGAAATATATTTTGTAACCTTGAGTTACCACATCTAACACCCAAAGGTCTGATGTTACTTGCGACCGCTTGTACCCAAAAGACAGAAGTCTTCCCCCCTACCTTTTGACATTTGTAGTCAATACTGAGGTTTCTCTCGCTTGGGATTACTCCCAAGCTTTCACTGACCTTGTTTGTTGTATTGGTATTGTTTAGAGAACTGAGATCTAGGCCTGTTCCATTGATAACGACCTGTTCTATACTCTGGATTTCTTCCTGCATAACCATAATACCTGCCTCTTCAAAAGGAATAATTTGCATTCCTATAAATCTTCCTGTCTACCCTCTTCTTTTGAAGAATGGGCATAACTTGCTTTTTCTCCCTAGTCTCGACTAAAACCTTCTCCAAGGCTTTAGAACCGAACAGCAGGTCACCCTGGAAAGGGACGTATGCCAAGTTGTTACGCGACTTTTGGTCCACTTCCCAATGGCGCAGTCATAAAGACCGCCTTGCCACCGTCAACATATTTACTTTCCTTGCTATGTAAATTACAGCATCTAATCCAGCATCTGCCACGTACTTAAGCACCCTCTGAATCCGCTCAACTGCCTTCACCAGCTTCTGTATACTGAGATCCTGGGCCTCCAGTATGTCCTGAGACCACAGTACCGCTGCCCTCACAAATATGGAAGCAGCAGCTGATGCTTTAATTGTCGCCGATGCTGCTTCGTGCGCCTTTCGCAGGGATCATTCTGCCCTATGCTCATCCATTTCTTTCAGCTGGGTGTCCCCCTCCCTGGGGACAATAGCCCCCGAAATCAATCCTGCAATTGGAGCATCCACAGGAGGCACTTTTAAAAACTCCACATCTTCTTTCAGAAAAGAATACAACTTGTAATTGGATGCCAAACTCTTCCGCGTATTCCTCTGAGTATTCCACTCTGCCATGATAACATCCTTAAATATTTCAGGCAGAGGAAACTCCATGTTTCTCGCTTCCTTTCTCTTAATCACTGATGCTAGTTTACATTCCTTATCTCCTTTCCCAGACCTTCCTTATCACCATCCAGTCCCAATGTCTGAAGCACCCTTCTCAAAATACCTTTAAAGAAGTCTGCTTCAAACATCCTATCCGTTTCTGGCCTATCATCTTCCTCAATATCCAAGTATTGTTCCTCATTCTCTTCCATAACCATCACCTCTTCTTGATCTATGTCCCCATCGCTGACATCCTCCTCCTCTAGTATAGATTTGCCATACCCTCTATGCTGAGGAGAAATGGCTGTTTCTGTTATCTGTTTTCCCTTAGAGGAACCAGACTTATCCTTATAGAACCTGCCTGTCACCCGACTTGTACTAGGTCTCTCATCATGTTCCACTCTCCTTCTTTTTGCCTGCCTGTCCTCTTGCTCTTCATTGGCCTCTGAGCCATCAGTGGCTACATGCTGTTGCAAATTCATTTGATTGGCTATTGTTAATTTGTTGTTGTTGTAATTCATTCTGCTTTAAAGAATTCATCAATCCGTGCATGGCCATTTGCTCATTAAAATCATTTGTATTTAAATTCATTGGCCTATGCTGAGCAATAAGTACTGACTGAAGCTGCGCAGCCACAGCCTCCTTCACCATTTGTTGCATCTCACTCCTGGAATTATCCAGTGAGTGTTGCCTCTGCGCTCCCAGGGCACCCCTCCATACCTCCAAGGGTTCTTGCTGAGATTCAGGCCTGTACTGTGGGGCACTTGCCAGCCATCCTTGTAAGAATTGCCTCATCTCTACTGGGCAAGACACGAAATCAAATCTCTGGGTGGCCGGTTCGGCTGCGCTACTCTCAGCCTTTGCTGCCACGGCGGTTTTACACATGTCCGCCGCTGCGTCTACGTTTGAGGCAGAGCTAATGGGCACGTGCGGCGCCACACTTAAAATGGTGATGTCAGCCTTCGAGAGACTTGCTGCCTCACGCGACGCCATCCTGGAATCTTTACGTCCAAGATGGTGGCCTGAACTCTTGTTGGTAAGTCCCTTCATACCTACTGTTGTTTTTGGGAGCTTTTTACCCCCTTGCTTATCCTGTTTCCTAACCTTCTTTTCCGATTTCTTCTCCGCTACTTTTTTGACGTCAGAAGGCCCTTTGTTGGCAGTGAGTTTCAAGTCATCTGCCTCGCTCTCATTGGAGGACAGGAAAATTTTGCGGAGCTCCGCAGCATGCTGTTCTTCAGTAGATCGCTGTGTATTTGTTTTTTGTGCCTTTACTCCGACTATCTCATCCAAGATCCACCTTACAGCGGTCTTCTGGACGGAACTCTGCTTTATAGAGTCTGAACCCAACTCATTGGTGCTACGGATCACATCATCTGCCCGGGCCATTTTTGCTGTAGAAATTTTTTCAGATGCCATTTCTTCTTCTTTTTATTTTTTTAACTTGCGCCTCACACTCTGAATCATCACAACTCACTCCTACTTAACTATCTCTGTATTTTCCTAAGTTGCCGGAGAGAGAGCTAAACGCGTCTTACTGCGCAGGAGAAATTTAAAAAAACTGCCGGGAGAGGGACAGGAGTCAGCTGAACGGTTTGTTAACATCAGGCTTGAGAACTACTCCTGCGTCAGGCTGGCACGAGGATCAAACCCAGGCGTAGTGGATTGATCCTCCTGTCAGCCCGAGAATATATTTTATATATATAGGGAGATATTTTAAAACATTTATAAAAATATTTCATATAAAAATACAACATACAAGCTGTTTTGGCATGCAAGACCAGCTTGCACAACTCAGTCACAACTTAATAAAATCAAGATCACTCAAATGTTAGATTTTGTGTGTTTTATAAATTGGATGACATCTCTCAGCAGTAGATGATAAACAGCATGGGGAAATAGGGTCAGATCTTTCAAGACCTCAGAACATAGTGTTCAAACAAAATCCTCCAATGCCATCTTCTGGAAATGATCATTAGAGTATGAGTGGAAATACTGTAAAACAACTATAAAGCCTGCTCCCAATTGAGACAATCTGTCCAGCAGAATAACATGGCTGATGAGATTGAAAACTGTGAATAGGTTCAGATGAATCAATGGGACCAAACTCTCCCTTTCTCTATCCCACTTTAATTCAAGAGTGGAATTTCATCTCTCAACATGCCTGAGCACCTTGCCTAGGAAGGAGATGTTAACCAGCTTCCTGCAGCTGACATATGCACAGTTATGATGCATGAAAGCAAACACTTAATGTGAATGTCTACATGTTATGCCCATATACCCATGTGAAACATCCATAGAGATTTTTCTAGTATTACAGAGTAACTTATATTTTCTAACAGAAAACAACAGACTAAGTATATCACTGGAACAAGGGATTCACTATTAAAAGAACCAAAGATTTGTGGGCACAAACTATTTTTCTAATCAGTTTAATCCTTGCTATTGTTTGTCACTGTGTGCCAAGTCATTTCTGACTTATGGTGACCATAAGGGAAATCAATCACAGGGTTTTCTGGGGCTGTGTGCGTGTTATGTGTTCAAAGCCATCCAAGGGGTTTCCATGGGCGAGTGCGGAATCAAACCCTGGTGTCCAGGGTCATAGTTTAATGCTTAAAACTACACTGGCTCCAATTCAACCCTACTGTTCTGCAATTAGAAGTGTTAAGGTAAACTTACTCACTTTTCCACTGCTACTAAAGATTTTCACATGTTCTTAATTGATATTTGTTTTTAAAACCCTTGCTGATATTAAATGCAAATCAGCATATGTTTCTTTTGATGTTGCATAAGAAAGTGATAAGCTAGCAATGCCTACCTGAAAATAAACTCAGGAAGGCGTTCATCAGCTATGTTTGTACAGTAGGTTCTGCTATAACACTTGTTTTCACAGTGTAAACTGGCAAGAACACAATTAGTCAATGGAGGAACACTATTTGAAGAACACAAACTCCTAATTGGCTATAGTGTGATTGCATCCTGAACATTCAAAACTGGCATCTCTTTGCATCTCAAGCTGTTAGGTGGCAACTCCACCTTCCCTCATCTCAGCCATTCAGTTCATCAGCCATACGGCCATGAGAAGTGAAACTAATGAAGTGAGGTGGATGGAAAGAGGGGATAGGAGCATTTGCAGGGAGCATCTGTAGGGATCTCAACAGGATAGGAGTTGAGGTGGATGGATAGACGGACGGATGAAAGGAGAGGGAGGGAGTATTTGCAAGTCAAGGACGAGATTTTAAGTTAGAACAGGAGTGAGTGAGAGAGATGGAAGGAGGGGGTGTAGGCATCTGCAAGGGACAAGATTTTAAGATGTGACAATAGTGAGTGAGGGAGAAGCAGGGGAAGAATTTCCACAATATTTGACTGCTGGAGCAAGTTTAGGTTTGTCTATGCCAAGGCAGGCAAGTGTTATTAGTTGTTTAAAGTACTGGAGGTCTCTCTCCACTTTTCAGAGGAGAGGCTCCAGAAGTTTGGGGACGGCTGTAGTTTGCCTACCCCGCCACACATATTCATCCCCATATTTTTCAATGGTAATAGTCCCCATTTATGATTACAATCAAAATTTATTCATTAGCTATCTTAACTATCTTAGGTACCAGTAATACTTTTTTTAGATCTGTATCTAACTTTATTTTTCCCATAGTCTTATTTCTAGAATGTGACTTTCCATAACATGAACTTTTCAAGGAACTCAAGTATTGTGTTATCAAAAACTTACTGTACTCCTCATAATAAATAATTTTCCTTCAGTTCAGTTAAATTCATACTTTTAACTAGATCTGCCTTCAATCTTTCTTTCTGACCATAATTTAATGTGACAATGACTTCCCCAATTAACATGCAGCCAGTCACACTTAAATATATGTAAGCTTTGCATAAGGTCACCTGAACTTTTAAAAAACCTCAAAATCTATGAGTTATGGGAAATGGATGAACTTACCTCAAGAATTAATAATAGACCAAGTGAACAAGTTATAAAAGAATGGAATTTAGTAAAACCATTGTGGGAAAATCAATGGGGGAAGGGATAGTAAGGTTTTAGAATTAAGACTCAGAAAGAAAAGGGAAAAGGATAAACTTATAGAAAAAATCTGTAATAGGTAGTGGTATTTATTTATAAAATTGTGATGTGGTGAAAGCTGGTTAACCGATATATAATTGATACCCGCTCACAAATAATGTAGATGGGATAAAGGAAGGAGGGTAAGTAGTTAGGAGTTTAATAGGAATGACGGAAATTTTTTTTTACTGTATGTTGAATAATTAATAATTTTTCTTTTCTTTTATTTTATGAGATAATAAAAATAAATAAAAAAAATAAAAAACCTCAAAATCAGCCATCTTTTTGAAAGATTTTACAGAAATTTGAACAGTCTGAAAGTGACTAGATGATCAACAAGACTGTGACAGATTAACAATGTGCTACCTCTAATGAATTTCTTGCAAAATATTGAACTTGAAGTAACATCTCCTGAGTACATTTGTTATTCTTATGATACAGAACTCTCTAATACATAATAGTCTGTACTGCTGTCTGCAACAGATAGGAATCTGCAACCATGCAGGACTTTCTTTCTTCAGATCAGAAAGCCCACATATGTGCATAAGGGGCAATGTCTTTCTACTCATGCTTTTTTTCATTTGCTCATTTTGTAAGCCACCTTGAATTCTATTTCCTTTGTGGAATGATAGCATGTAATTTCAAGTCTAGGCAAACTCCTGCCTTAAATTTAGTCAAACAACTTTCTTTAAAAAAATATTTACTGTTATTAAAATTGTACTTTGTTACAGTAAATATAGGATTGGAAGAAACCAATCCCTCAGCATATTTAAATGTGCTTCTGAATGGAAGATAAACAAAATGCATTTACCCCATGCCTCTTAAATGGTCGTATTACTTCCATAAAGATTCATGCCTGTCCCTCTACAGGTGTAACACCACCTTTTCCACCTCAGCATGCAAACAGGACCCTCATTCAGGCAGGCATGAACAAAAGCAAATGTGTTCTGCACAATCTTTTGATGGGCTGGAAATTCCAGTAGCTTCAAGTTTGTTTTTAAAAATGCTAATATTCTTTTACTAAGCATTAAAGAATTTACTCAATAAAAAGTCAAATGTAGCTGTACATTTTCCTACTATATTCAAACCCATTTCGTGATTTTTTTTCACTTGCAAATTAAAAGGTACCATTCATACCTGCCATCCTGTCTGCGATAATCTTGCTGTTGTTCTATTCTGATCATTGGCTTCACCATGCCTCGTTCAGCTGTGCTGGATGCTGACATTCTGTCACTGTCCAATCTGTTGGTGCTCTGTTCCATATATGAGAAGTACTTTTCATAATGTGCATCTAACATTTATTTTACAACTATAACATATGAAAACTCCCCTCTCAAAAAAAAAAAAAAAAGACAGATGAGAAAAGTATAAAAGGAGACGAATGGCTTGCATCACAATAATTTTCCCAAACTGTTATTTTTAAATAATAATTTGTGTTAAGGATAAGAAAAAGAAAAAAAAATTAAGCAAGACTGATTCACCTAGACCAGTGGTTCTCAACCTGTGGGTCCCCAGATGTTTTTGGACTTCAGCTCCCACAAGCTCTGAGCACTGACCATAATGGCTAGGGCTTCTGGCAGCTGAAGTCCACAAACATCTGGGGACTCACAGGTTGAGAACCACTGACCTAGACCATTCTAGATGGAACTAGCAACTGGATGTAAGCCTTGGATTCCCACAGTTATCATCACCCTTCTTCCAACTTCTTTCACACACTAGAACAAATCCAATACTTCTCTTCCTTGTTTTAAGGTAACTACAACTTCCCCTAGGGTGAACTCAGTGAAATGTGATTTATATGAAATACACCTGAGAATAAATGAAGTCCTGAAGCCCCAATTTGATCGTGGTTTGTTCTCACTAATAAGGTGCAGGCAGAGGTGGACAACAGCTTAAATTAGCCCTAGCCTGCATGGTCAACAGTAAATGAAGATAGGAGCTGAAGATGCCGATCTCATTTTTAAGCAAACCAGAGATCCAAATTGGAACACATGAAAACATCACACTAAATCCAACATCATACTAAACTTCCATTGTCTTCTCATATGCAGTGAGAGAGAATACTCAAGCCTGACACTTATGAACATAAAAGGAGACTAGTTTTATTATGTCTGATCCAGGGCTTAGGATTCAAATTTATCCCTACTGTATCCCTCATGTATTACCACATTAAGCCCTAAGCAAGCCCCTTTTGTTATCCAGAAAGCTTATTGGCTATTTAATTTTCAGTATGTGTTATTTCAAGCACAAAATGTAAAATGATGTATGTTTATCAGAAATTCAAGCCTAGTGACAGTTTGTTACCTTGCTTGTAGATAATCCTGTTCCACTATGTATGTCTCCCTCCAAATCAAATGTAGTTTCTTGTACAGCTCTGAGAAAGTAACATATATTCAAGAACTTGGTGAGTAGGCACATGCAATTCACAGAAACATAACACAGCAATGTTATGTTTCTAGATTACATTCAATAACTTAGTATTTTATTAACTGCAAATTTACAGCACATTTAACATGTACAAATAGAGGGAGATTAATTTTTAACTGCCTAGAACGACGGTATCGAAAGGTCACCAAAGAGATCTACTAGTAGAATATAAATACTTATCTGTATCCATTGTTATGTTTTTACTGCCTTTTCATTGGCTGTTGTTATTGTTAGCTACCTTAAGAGTTTTTATTGAAACACTGCAGAAATATTTTAAATATATAAACACTCCAACAAGCCTCAGATTACTGAAGTTCTAGTGCCTCTCTGATCTTTTTCATAACTGCTGTCACAGCCTACAGAGCAGGCGTGAACCTAGGGGGTCACCATTGGTACCCCCAAATCACCACCTTTCTGAATTTTGATGATGTGGCAGCAACCAAAAATAAATCTCAAATATAAACTTTAACACAAAATGTGTGGGAAGAACAATGCAGATTCAAAACAAAGCATCAGCTTCTCGCATACATTGCTTTAAATTTGGCCATGATCACAAAAAAGAATGGATTGTTTGAGGCCTTTGAACTACAAACTGCCCGCTAAAGATGCAGAAGAAGGAACACAACTAAATGTCTGTCTTGCAAAAGGAATGCAGCACCTTGGAACATTCTCCTTTATTTTCTAGTCTCCTCTGCTGGGCTTAACAGAACTAGACACAGATCTCAAAAAATTTAAAAAAAAAAAACCTTTCAAAATAAATAATTGCTAGCATGACTTGTCAATTATAAGATACATTTTTGGTTCCATTTCCAGTCCAGCTGATGAAGGATGCGATCTAGCAAGCTCCTGCTAGACCGCAAAACCTGAAGCGCTGTGCTTCGTGGGGGTGGAGCTCCTTCTGTCAAGCTTGTGGACTCTCCAACACACTGAGAGTCTGAAGACTGCAAACCAGCCAAGACTGGGATCTGCAGAACATCCGCTTAGGAAAAGAGTGGCTGCAGCAAATTCCAATGCTGAGGAGACGATCGCACGCTATGGTGGAGCCAGGTGGTGAGCGCTTTTTACCCCCCATAAGGATATTACACCAACTCTTGTCTGGATTTCTCGTATCTCTATACATTGGCATTTGTTATATTGCTGCTTAAAGAAGATAAGAAGCTCTTGATTGTAGCAACTGAAACTGTATCCCTAATGTTTAAAAGCTTTCTCATGAGGATTTAAGGAGACTGTATCCTTTTTTGATTGCTATGGGAATGATAAGCCACAACCCTTGTTTTCGCTTTCTTTGTTACTTTGGGATTTACTTTTTGATTTTTAAGGGATATGACCATCAGTTTTTCTGGCCATTTTTTTACTTGTGGACTTTGATCTTGGATTCTTAGAGTAATGATTCTTTTTTATATATATGAATGAACTGTTACTATTGTATTTGTCTTGGTTAACTGGACTGGAGGATGGCTTATATATTTAACTGAATAGAATTTTAATGATATTTGTAAGATCATCATGCTTGGAATTATGAAGACTGGATTTTAAGAAAGGCATTGTGTCAGTTTTTACTGTTCTGAGAAATAGTTTTTATCTAACGTTTGGGTATACAAGCTGCTTTGTGTGAGAACACACTGAACAAGAGATAACTATGAAACAATAATATTAGAGAAAAGGGAAGATCTGTAATGTTTTCATATATAATAAATAAAATAAAATAAAATGACTACAGCTCCAATTTTTTGAAAACATCCATCAAAGTGGAAAAGACACTTTCAGAAGGATGGCATTCCTGGCAGAATTCAGACATGATTTATATAAATATAGAATCAGCTAAGAATGATTTATATATTTGTGATTTAAGTTAGTAAGCAAAAAATTTCAGATTTTTTAACCTTCTTAGAGTTATCATTATTGCTTGATCATTGATATTTCATTAAAACTAATATAGAATAAGTTGACATGATTATAATTGTTTATGAGTGATGTTTATTAAATAATTAATTTAGTAGGTATATATCTAGGATGATAAAAGTGATTAGCAGCAAACACTATTTTTTGGTGTAAGTCGAAGGATTAATAGTTAGGTGTAACTGCTTGATTAATACATGCTGTTGCCAACAAGGGCAAGAACCAGTTTTTAGTTATTTGTAGTCTTTTTTTTTAGTTTTGTTTAGCTTTTTAGTTAAGTTTTGTTATGTATTGTAAGTTTTTTTTTCATTGCTATGTTTTTCTTAGTTTAATGTATTGTTACATAGCATTGCTGTTTTTGTTCTTAAATTAAAATCCCCCCGCCCCTGAATAAAAGGTACATTTTCATGCTAATGGCCAATTTAGAACCCTGGCAAATACTGACTTGTCTCTTTGTCTAGTTAGGATATCAGAATTTCTATTCAGACAATCACTTCTTCTTTGACAAAATGCAGTTACAGTTTTATCGGTTTTTATTGTCACTTGCAGTGTTTGATCATTTTAATTTACACATTGTTCCAAAATACTGTATACAAAATGGTTTGTAAAATAAATAAATAAATAAATAAATAAATAAATAAATAAAATGAAATATTAGCAAAACTGTGTCTTTCATTTTCACTTTACGATTTTGGGGCTTTTATGTTTTTGTGGTTTCATTATAAAAAACAAAAAAATTAAAAAGTGTGTTGGTTTTGGCCTTTATTACGGCTTTATTTGTTTAAAAGGTGTAATTTAACAAGTGTGCTTGGCCACACTGATTTCTGCTCTTTTCCTAGTTCAACACTGGAATCACTATTTATTAATGAAACAGAAGCCAATTCCTAAAGAGTTCACATGGTGAAGAGCAAAAGCACCAAACGTTAAGGAACACAGTATCACATGACCATGACACTTAACCTAAGTTATTAATATTTCTTAAAGAATTTCTTAAATTTGGGAATATTGCTTGAAAACAGTGATTTACCCAGCTTTGATTCGTGAACTTTTGACCATGTGACCAGTATCCAGGCGTCCTTTAGGAATATGGTCTTGAACAGGATCCACAAATTTAAATACATGAGAGGTCCCAAACTGAACTTTCATACCACTTTGCAGCATAGTGGTCTCTGAGATCCGCTGACCTTCTACATAAGTCTCAGCATCAATGCTTCTTGGGGTAACTGTAACAACTCCATCCATATTAGTAAGGTCGCAGTGATGAGGCTGAATTCCTGGACCAAACAACTGTAAATATAAACATGCAAAGTTCAGAAGCAGCAAAAGAAAAATGTATGAGTTCAAAAAAAAAAATGTCTTGCTTTAAACAGCCAAGAAAAAACTGAATTTCAAACTGACCCAAGCAATTTCATCTAAGTAAATGTGCCAAAATCTGTACAGCTTGTTCAGTAGAAGTTTCAAATGTAACAAAAAGCTGGAAGTATACAGAGTTTGGTTTGCATAAAAATGATGTTTCATGTATTGAAAGTACTTTATTTTTCAGGAAGAAACAAAAATTGAAGTTACTTTTTAAATTTTTACTTCTGTTACAAAAAGAAGCTACAAGGTCCTAAACTGAAAGAAACTCCTGAACTACAATGAATCTCTTTGGACTTTGCCAGTTAATGAGGAGCAGGTATTCTACCACTCCTGAAAGGAAAGAAAAAAGCCCATTAAAAAACAGAGCAAAACATGAACTTTTGTAAAACAAAAATATACTATACAGACTTAGATGAAAGCTTATTTGCTACATAGCTCCCATAACCCAGTTTAAAAAAACAGATTATTGGTGATGGTGTGTTCCAAAGAACTCCACCACATTTCTCTAGATTTTTCCTGTTTTTTTTCCTCCATGCCCCTAACTGTTACCAATATATTTAAAGACTCAGATCAATATGGAGTAAAGTGGTAATTACAGAACTGATTTGGTAGAAGTGTTTAAAAATTCTGCTTCTTGTGTCAAGGTTATTAAGTTAGGAAATCAAAGTGCAGTAAATTATGCTTCTTCCTGTTGTCATACCAAAGTGAACAGGTTATGATTAGAGCAATGGTAACATGCTGCAGTGAGTTTCAGGCCTGTGGATGTTATCTATTCCAGTATTTTCAAGCTTCTGGTGCAAAGGGAAGAAATGTAAAGCCTCCTGTAACATTACTTTGTAACAAATCAATTTTGTCCCAGTAATAAAAACTGTTAATTTTTACAAACTGTGAAACCACAGGTATTTCAAATCACGAGCAAGAGCTTTAAACCTGCTCCCCACAACCAAGGTTAAAAAAAAAAAAAAGACAAGGGATATGCAGAATACAGGAACTTGTCATACCACTTTCTTACTGCAATAAACCATGACTTCTTGTGATCTCTTCAAAACAGCTACTCTTTATTTGCCTCAAGATTCCTCACCTGAATGGAGTTGTCATCAAATTTTTCTGTGCCAACTTCTGTCACACTTAATTGCAAACGATAAAGCTTTGGTTTATCTCTGGAGTCAGAACCATCTATAAATAAGAACAGACCATTGTATCTGCACAGGAAATGAAGGTATGGTAATTTTTAATGGATAAACACACATGGTATTATTATATTATAAAATATCACCTCTGGGAATCTTTAGTAACCTTTAGTGCAGCTTAAAAAAGCATATGTATTAGAGCAGTGGTTCTCAACCTGTGGGTCCCCAGATGTTCGTGGACTTCAGCTCCCAGAAGCCCCAGCCACTATGGTCAGTGCTCAGGGCTTCTGGGAGCTGAAGTCCACATACATCTGGGGACCCACAGGTTGAGAACCACTGTATTAGAGGATGCTTACTACCACAGGAAAGGGAGTGATTTTCACAATTCCCTTTTTCTCCCTATAGTCCCTGAAAAGCTGCAACTGTGGGTGAGAAGACTCTCCTAAACAAAATTAGAGGGGCAAAATCAACACAAAGTGCCTTCTTCTTGCAAGATAGCTTCCACTGACCCTCAACCACCTCCATTCATAGAAGGTCTTTATCTAACTCTATAAAGATTTCCTGTACTTGGGTATAAGTCCAAGGGGACTTTAATTGAGTAAGTCAGTATACATTTTAAAAGAACACTACTGTGGTAGAACTTGAGTAAATGTATGAGCATTAAAAATACACTGCACCTGTTTCTGGCATGACATCCACATGCACAAATGTGAGGTGATGTGAACTGCCACATCCTATTATAGTTAATGGATACAATGGGAACATGCTCATGCTGTGACAAGCTTGCACCATTTGTATCCATTGACTACAACTAGCCTCAGCGTTCACATTTTTTGTTTTATGCGGGGGTACCATTCCAGGATAGGAAATATAGGGCAAGTGCACTTTATGTGTAAGAGACAATTGTCTCCATACTTCAATTAGCAACAGCTATTCAAAAAACTTAGGGGAAGGATGCGCAAATCTGTGCATTTCAGTTTCATCAACTTTGTCATTTTTACAAACTGCCAGTTCATTTTAATCCAAACTAGCCATACTGGCTTAGAAAAGGAGAACTGATTTAAAACCCATGCTAAAATGTGTGCACATTTTGCCTGATATGACCATTTATAGCACTTTCCCTAGCCTGCACAATTTGCAAGCACTTCATAATATATTTTTGTACATACCACCATCACCACCCACTCCTTCTCCTTCTCCTAGTATCCTTCTCCTAATATCTCCTAGTTAGATTTTTGGTTGTGAACCAGAACATAATATTCTGAAAAGCAGAGATACCAATGTGCAAATGCATTTTGGTTCATTACAGCAGTCTCAAACTTGCTAAATTCATACAGTAATTCAGACTTGATGTATTTTTCCTACATCCCTAAGTCAAACTCCAACGTTATGTAGAATAATTATGTAGAATAACCCTGAGAAAATATGGTAAGTGTTCTTACATTACATTGCAGTCCTGTGTATGTTTACCTTGGAGAAAGTCACATAACAACAACAACAACAACAACAATAATATCATCTTTATTTGTATAGCCAAGGCCATTACAAAGTATTTCAGGTAAAAACAGCATTAAAACAATACAAAAAAATGTTGTACTTTATGGTTCCATCCATCATCTCTAGTATCTATTTATCCTTATTACTAAGCGCCCTTCTCAAAATTGATGCTTTAAAAGCAAAACAAGCAACTTTATTGGAAATGTGTGGAACTGAATCCCCCAGAAGAAACTTAATTAGAAATGAGCTAGACATTGGGTATAAGGTCAAGTTTTTTAAACAAGGCCTTTCTTCAGTCTGTGTAAATAGGGCATACCAATAGATAATGTACTAGATCTTCAACTGTGTTGCTCCCACATGGGCAGACTCTGTCCTCCCTAGGGATATGATGGGACCTTCCATGAACTATTGCTGAGTCCACTGAGTTACAATGGAGAGCTGTGAGAGCGTATCTCCACTTAAAATTTGTTATATTATTTAAGTATTGAGGATGAGGCATTTGTATAGGTAATTTGGCATACCAGGGAGTACATTTTGACAGACATATGGAAGCATGATCAGCTTGGAAGTCCTTTTTTGAAATGTGTGCTTTCAGATGTCAAGCTGCTTGCTCAAAGTTTAAAGCATCTAAAGCAGTGGTTCTCAACCTGTGGGTCCCCAGATATTTGTGGACTTCAGCTCCCAGAAGCCCCAGCCACTATGGTCAATGCTCAGGGCTTCTGGGAGCTGAAGTCCAAAAACATCTGGGGACCTACAGGTTGAGAACCACTGATCTAAAGACTCCAGCGAGAGACCATAACCCTCCACTAAATGTAGAATCTTCTGATTCCAGGATAAATATTTACTGCTATTGCAATTTGACATTTCTTTGAAGGCACTCAAAACTAAAGAAGAACCTATTCCTTTTCTCAGTTTCAGCCAATATTTGATTGCATACATGTGAACAGCACTCTTCAGTGTATGGAGACCAGTCTCCAACTGCAAAATAGAGGTTTCAGTTCCTATAGGTAATCCTAAAATTGCCCTGAGGAAATAATTCTACACCGTTTCTAGGTGTGTTTTCAAGTCACATTGAAAAACAGGAAGAGATGCTTCAGGGTACATAAAGCACCTTAACACTGTATTGTGTTGCACACAGACAGCTGTCCTGTGAGGTACTCTTACACATCACTCTTCAGAGAGGAGTTTTTCAACAGGGCAGTGGCATCAGTTAGATTTTTTTTTTTTACAGCATGCTCTCTCTCTTTCCACATATATTCTACAGAAATTGGTCTAGTTTAAGAATGCATTCTTTCATACATATAAAATGAATATGTACAATACAAATCTAAGTGGGTCAATAGAAAAGACACAGTGCTAGTAAGGATCAGCTGTTTACCTGCAACCATCGTTCTTCAGGAAGTTATCTGTGAACTCACACAAATGGGTCTACTACACCTGTGCAGTGCATCATTTGGAACATTCTGGAGCTATTACATAAGTGTTTTTATAGGAGCCCCTTCTCCCCTGGTCCATGTAACCATCTCAATTCCCGCCCAAACTCCTCAGTTCCCTGTGTGCTGAAAACAGCAGCCAAGGAACCAAGGAGAGACCATGATATACAGTAGGGAGGAAGAATGGGTGTTGTGTGAGTTCACAGACAACCACTTGAAAGCTAAAGTTACAGGTAAGCAACCCATCTTTCTTGCTCATAGCTCTGTGACTCATGCAAATGGGAGACTAGCAAGCTACCCACCACAGGAGGTGGGAGTGTCATGCAACAGAAGAAAACAACACAGCCTTCCAAAAGGCAGTGTCAACTCTGGACCTGGCATTCAGCCTACAGAGATTGATAAATGTCGAAGGCTGAGACCGGACAGCCAGGGAACATCTTTAAGAAATGCTGATGAAGCAGCCATAGCTCTGGTAGAGTGGCTATACACATGAACAAGGGTGAGGGTCTTTTGTAGCCAGATCATTGCACAGATGGTTGAAGAGACTCACTGAGAGAAGCACTGAGATGACACAGACTGTCCTGATGCAGGTTTTGGCACAACCACACAGGCAGTTATTAGGGAGGTAACAGTTTACTCTATGCTCTTGCAGATGACGCTGGCTAGGGCAAGGTTAGTAAATTACAGAGGTTTTGTAAATCAACTTGCCCTATGAGTTTGCTTGCAAAAGGAGACAAGTTCAAAAGTCAGAGTCAGACAGGGTCATCAGTCAGTCCAAGATCCAAACAAGATCATCAGCCAGATCATGGTTAAGGTTTAGATATCAGAAACAGAGTCACAGGAACACCATCAGAAAACCAAAAGGGTCCCCCCCCCCCAGAGAACACCTTGACTCCAAGCTATTTCTTAAGTTGGCTGCAGCCAGCTGTCCTTAATTGAGAAAACTTCTTCCCTTGCTTGGGAAGAAGCTTCAGCAAATGTCTTTGCTCTGGCTCTCTTTTCTGCCCTTAAGCCTGAGGGCTCTGGGGCAGTGTCTCATCATCAGATTGTTTGTTGTGGAAGCCATGAATCTGAGCAACACCTAAATGTCTTTAGTGTACACTCCATCAGTCTTCTGACAAGACAGAACAGCTTTTGGCAGCTTCTTGAGCCTCTCATCCAGCAGATAAACAGCCGAGACACAAGAATCCAGGATGGTGCCAATGAACTTAATAATTTTAATGGGCTCCAGAAGGTATTTCTCATGGTTCACAATCAATCCCAGTGTGTCAAGGAGGTGAAGTGTCAGATCAATATTGCCAAGAAAGTGGGACCCAGAATGGACAAAAAGGAGCCAGTTGTTGATGTAAGGGAACATAATAACTCCTTGTCTGAGCCAGGCAGCCACCACCACAATCTAAGCCTTAAGACATCCTTCACCTTCTTCTTCTTCTTATGATGTGTCTTCCACAGCCAATGTTTGGAAGAAGCAGCCTCCAGGTCAACAGAGTATCCCAATGCTGATGGGACACAAGACTGAGCCTCCATCTTGACAGAATGAGAAGGTACCAATGACTTTTCAGCTCTAATGGCTAAGTCAGATGCAGGCTTTTTGGAACCATCCCTTCCGCCTGGGTCTTGACAGCAGATACACTAAGATAGCAGAGGCAGCTGGAGAGGAAGAGGATCATGGAAAAGAATCACTTCCTTAATCTGAAGGTTTACCAGTAGCTGTTAAGATCTGCTCATACAAGAGTGCCTTGAGTCAAGAGGAAAGGTTCTTATGCACTTTAGGGGCCATCACTCTTCACAGACCACACAAGCCAATATTACGGCCTTCTCTTAGGCACAACAAACAGCACAAACGCCCATTTATCCCAGGGACATCAGATCTACAAAAAGAATACTTTTGAAATGAACTGGAGGGCATTGTAGATCACTAGAACCATTACCAAAGATCTGCAGGTGAGAAACATAGTTGAAAAAATAGTCCAAGTCAAGCTAGGAGACAGAGTCTGAAACCCAAGCCAAATCAAAATCTGAAGAGAGAAAAAGCCAAAATGCAGTCCAAATATCAGAAGTTGCAAAGAAAGTGTATATAAAATGATACAGCTCATCAACTGTTCCTTTCAAACTGCTGCTGCAATGGACCAAAAGAACTGAAGGTCTGAATTACTGAAGTAATTACAAACTGAGTCAGTTTGTAATTACTTAGAAAGCAATGCCATAATCACTAAAAGCCAGCATGGATTTCTCAAAAATAAGTCATGCCAGACTAATCTTATCTCTTTTTATGATAGGGTTACAAGCTTGATAGATGTAGACGTAGTATATCTTGACCTCAGTAAGGCCTTTGACAAAGTTCCCCATGACATTCTTGCAAAGAAACTAGCAAAATGTGGGCTGGAAACGGCTACTGTTAGGTGGTAACTGGTTGACCGACTGAACCCAAAGGGTGATCACCAATGACTGCTTTCATCCTGGAGAGAAATGACTAGTGGGGTGCCACAGGGTTCTGTCCTGGGCTCAGTGCTATTCAACATCTTCATCAATGACTTAGATGAAGGAGCGGAGGGCATGCTGATCAAATCTGCAGATGATACTAAATTGGGAGGGGTTGCTAATGCACCAGAGGACAGGATCAAATTTCAAAATGACCTTAACAGATAGGAGAGCTGGGCCAAAGCTAACAAAATGAATTTCAACAGAGAGAAATGTAAGTTCCTGTACTTAGGCAGAAAAAATGGAATACAGAAATATAGGATGGGGGACACGTGGCTGGATAGCAGTATGTGTGAAAGGGATCTTGGAGTCTTGGTGGATAAGAAGCTCAGAGAGCCCAGCAGTGGAGAGCTCATATACTTGCTATGAAAAGTGTGCCAGGCACTTTGAGGAGAATGTAGCTTCACTTGAGTGTGTAAAGACAGCAACGAGTTGGAAGTTATTTCCTCCTTAGAGCCAGATAACAACTGGCTACAGCTCTCTGGACGAGCAGAAGTTTCCAAACACCAAGGAGCTAGAGTCTTGGTGGACCACAAGCTGAACATGAGTCAGCAGTGTGATGTGGCAGCCAAGAAAGCCAATGCAATTCTTGGTTGCATCAATAGGAATATGGTGTCCAGATCGAGGGAGGTAATGGTACCACTCTATTCTGCATTGTTTAGAGCTCATTTGGAATACTGTGTACAGTTCTGGGCACCTCAAATCAAGAAGGATGTCAACAAGCTGGAACGTGTCCAGAGGAGGTGATCAAAATGGTGAAGGGTCTGGAAGCCATGCCCTTAGAAGAACAGCTTAGGGAGCTGGGTATGTTTAGTCTGCAGAAGAGAAGGTTAAGAGGGGACATGATAGCCATGTTTCAATATTTGAAGGAATGTCATGTTGAGGAGGGAGCGGGCTTGTTCTCTGCTGCTCCAGAGACTAGGACAAGGAGCAATAGATTCAAGCTGCAGGAAAGAAGATTCCACTTGAACCTCAGGAAGAACTTCCTGAGGGTCAGAGCTGTCCGGCAATGGAATATGCTGCCTCGCAGTGTGGTGGAGTCTCCTTCTTTGGAGGTTTTTAAGCAGAGGCTGGATGGCCATCTGTTGGGAATGCTTTGCTGTGTGTTCCTGTATAGCAGGGGGTTGGAGTCAATGGCCCCTGGGATCTCTTCCAACTCTATGATGCTATGATTCTATGATTCTACAAGCAGGAATCAGGCTGGGCACTTGGACTGGTGAGGAGGGGCTACCACCAAAAGGTTTACCTAATAGCTACAGAAGTTTCCAACAGATGCTCTGCACAAGTTCAGTAAATCCATTTGTATGAGCCACAAAGACCACAGAGAAGAAAGTGTAAAATCAAAGTTGTAATTAACTTTTTTTTAGGCAACTGCTTCTAGCATATAGGCAAAAAATGCTAAAAGAAGCATGCTAAATGAAAACCCCATTTATTTAAGACAACAGAAAAATTTTCAGAAAGGTTTTTGACCAATTTTTTTCTTGAAAATTGACATCACTCTAAGAGTAACTTCTAGCTGCTAAAACCGAGAATAACCGACGAGTTTATGGGGAAAACTCCTTCCCTCCATTTGGAGCTATATGTGTACTAGGAAAAAGAGATTACACATTCTAAAAGGGAAAAAAGGACTAGAACAAAATGTCCAAAACTGAGCAGTTAAGCTTAGGTAAGAAACTAACATCTAGTGATTAACTTTAAGAATTTTGTCTTGAATGCTTCAGCTAAGAATATATGCCTTACATTTTAATCAACTGTGGTTAAGCTAAAATTTCTACTAAAACAGGCAATCATAATTTCTCTGTCTACTGTAACAACAAAAACAACCCAAATTAGTACTTGTTCCACATGTGCTTAATTTTAAATGTAGTCTTCTTCAACTTTAGAAATTGTTTCAATAGGAAACCTTTACTTATAGCAAACATTTGAAAAGCAGGGCAAGCAACTTAAATAACCAGTCACTGTGTAAATATTTCTGAAATTTAAGAATTAAATTTATCCAACATTTATTTATTTATGAACAACTGTGATTTCATTGACAAGAGTTCTAAATTCATTTTTTTAAAACTACAACTAAAAAAACAAGAACACAAAAGGCTGAGTCCAGTCCCACCATAGGCACACCATCCACAAACACAGAGCATCAGCAAAGCCATGTGCTTTGGCGAAGCAGTAATGTGGATGGGGGAGTAGAGAAGCTGGATCTGTATATGAGACAGCCTAAGACCTCAATAGCTCTCAGTGACGTGGCACAGTATTTGCATCTGGTACCTGTTTGTCTGCACCAGAGACACATTGGGGTGATGGCGCCTCTTATGCAAGACAGCTGCCTCAAACGTGATCTTCAAATGTATTAGAACTGTAAGTACATCAGCCATGACCACTGCTTATCCTCGTTAGTGCTATAGCCCAAAACATCTGAAAGCTGCCAAGGTGGAAAAAGGCAATCCTCTCCATACCTTTGTGCTGAAGCTGTAGTATTTATTTATCAAGGCCTAAACTTAGCTTGAAAACAACTTAACTTCACCGTGGTTTATGGTAGTTTAGTCAGTCAATAAAATATCTATAGATGGATCTTTTCAAATTTTTTTAAAAAAATACCTCTATGAAATTTCTGAGAATAGTTCCTACCAAATTTTTTACATGTGTGTCCTTAATAGAAGATAACCACCAGGACAACTGCTATGGGACGAAACATATGAGTCCAGTTTAAGTGGTTATGAAAGACCAGCACACCTTCCTCCTCTATGAGCAACAAGTAAAAGCTTCTGCTTTACAACAAGCTACAGCAACACAATACACACACACATATATACACACACACAAGAATACTGTTGCTTTCTCTAACCAGTTAGATAACTAACATCAAAACACTTATCTCTAAGCTTTGTCAATTAATTATTAAACCTATGCTCATGAGAGCTAGGATATTACAGTTTAAAAGTTTTAGCTACAAATCAGGAAACTCAAGCCCAAATCTCATCTCTACTGCACCATTTGCAGCATGATAGGTAAGAATTCCAATAGAGTACATAAACTGTAAATGAAAGCTATGCTTGAAATACTTGAAAAGACAGACATCATCTTTGGTTTAAGTAGTTTCCCTGTTCAAAACAACAGAGTCCCTCCTTACTTTTGATTTCTACCACTGGTAAGAGAATCAGTGAGTAAATTTCCATACAAAAAAGAAACAAAAGACAAAACTGATCCTAGACTGCTGTTCTGCAGTTTAGTGTTATAGCCACAAATTTATATAGATTGTCCCCTTTAAAGACGGAGTTCTAGCAGAGCATTATATGAAATTTAAAGATTAATGTGCTATTGGCTAATTTTGTGAGGGATGCCCACACTGAGAAGGACAAAATCTATTAAGGTCTGCTATCCCATTTTGGATTACCCAATTACCCTAGCTGTAGAATTCAAGTTGCTTCAGAAAGAACAGTTACTAAGAAACTTAACTTTGGTATGTTCAAAGAACCCAGAATGATCAGCAGCAACTAACCTGACTTACAGACTCCACAGTATCCAAGCTACAACTGTAAAGGAGCTACTGGCAAGAGACTCTAACCTGCACATACAGCATATGCACCCTTCCTCAGTATTCCAGACACATGGACAGATGGTTTCCCACATATAACAGCAGAATTAGGGGAATGAAAACTGGAGAGGAACAAGAGAGATTCACCCCTCCCTCTATTTCATGCAGGATCTTTTTTGTCCCTCCTAAGACAGATAGTGGCATTCAAAACAGCTGTTCCCTCCTTTGACAGAACCTGCATTCTGAAGAAGCACCTACTTCTTTTACCATAATCAGTATTATCCGCCTAACAAATTCAAGTACAATATTTCAGGCAATCTTGCTCATAATGAAAGAGAAGCTTGGTAGCAGTAAAAGATCAGTCTCTTACTTTAATCAGGAGGTTATTCAAGGCTAAAATTTAAATTTCTTGCTGATAGTCAAAAATAATATTCCTGTCTCTCACACACAAGAAGAGAACAAGTTTGTGAAAACAGTGTAAAGCACAGTTAAACAGTAGGGGATATTTTACAAGCACAAGCAAAACCATCATATATCCAGCATACATTTAATGAGATGCATTACCACTGTGTTCCTTCCTTCTTTTGAAATATTATTTATTGACATCAATATCAAAAGATTCTTAAACATTTTTCTTTAGCATTTATTATACATTTCATGTGCACACCACACACACGTGCACATGCATACACAGACACATCTATACCTATTTTCCATTAAAAGTGAAACTGGAACCAGTCAAAGAGGGAAACAGCAATAGTAATAGCAGTTACATTTCTATACTGCTTATCAGTGCTATGCACCCCCTAAGAAGTTTACACTGTGTTAGCTAATTGCCCCCAACAAGCTGGGTACTCATTTTACTGACTATGGAAGGAAGGAAGGCTGAGCCAACCTGGAGCCCTGAAGGATTGACCTCACAACGTTGTGGCTGCAGCACCAGCATTTAACCACTGTGCTGCCAGGGCTAAAATTTGCTGATTTTTTTTTGTACTCCAATTAGAAATTAAAAGCATGTAGATTTCATCTTAATGGCTGCAAGCATGGTTATACACATATGCCTCACCCTGGTCACAGCACCAGGGATGATAGTCTGCTGTAGGGAAACAGCTGACTGTAAAGTGGGCATAGGTCCATATTGTCTCTCCCCAGATTTTCTGAGATTTCTATATGTGCACATAGCAACTGACATTAGCACTGTCATACCAAATGCTTTCAACAACGCCTGCTTGCAACATACGATAAAAATACAAAAATTCTAAAGCTTGATATGCTAACCCCCAGATGAGTAGCATTTAGAATAGCACTGATACTGTGTAGACACACAACTTACTACAATATTTAAAGAAATATATAATTTAGTATTTGGAGAGACAGTGTTGTATAGTTTGAGCATGGACTAGGATATTGAGAGATAAAAGTTCAAAACCTTGCTCAGCCACAGAAACCCACTGGGTGACCCTGGGATAGTCACACTCTCTCAGTCTCAGAAGAAGGCACAGAGAAGCCTCCTCTGAACAAATCTTGGCAAGAAAACCCTGTGATAGGTTCACCTTGAATGTATTATGTGCCTCCAAGCTGTCTGTCAATATATAATAATAACTCCACAAATTTCATAGCATTTCCTTAGGCAAGGAATACCTCAGACATGGTTTTACTACTTTCTTCCTCTGAAATATAGTCTACAGCATTGGTGGTCTCCCATCCAAGTACTATCCAGGGCTGACTCTACCTAGCTTCCAAGATCTGACAGGATTTTGTGCTTTTAGAATATTTAGGCCCTTAAGGTTGCCAAAAGTTGGAAATAACTTGAATGCACACAAGCAACGAAACAACAACAACTTAGCATATTTTCCTTCTTTACACTCTGAAACCAAAGATTTGGAATAGAAAGAGTTCACATTAATCCTTTAGTAGTCATATTGATTTGTTTTTCTCCTTCCTGTTCACCAATAATAGATAATACAAATTCTCCATTTTTAAAATGGACAAAAGCCCTTTTTGCTGACACAGATTTTAGTAACTAGTGAGAAAGAACAGTATTAAGTAATAGCATTACCTTCATAAGTGTGATAGTTGTAGTAGGCAAAGTGATTCCTTCTCCCTGGGATTAGAAAACACATGCACAGGACCCAGGTGAAGGCAGCATCAGCAGAACAGATACCATGCAGACATGCGGAGGGCAGAGAAAAGAAAAGATAGGAAAGAGTGAAACTGTAAGCCACCAGCACTCAGTTTAAAAGAATGCAGTGCTTTTAATGCTTTCAACTTTACAAACTGCGCAGAATTTATAGAAATGGGTGTTGTGGATGGATTAATATGATTAATAAGTTGGCAACAAGCTGCTAGAAGAAAGCACAGAAAAGTCACCAAGCAGAGTGGAAAATCATCTTTAACTGTATATAAGCCAGAAACTTAGTTCACATTAGACATTAATTTCATTTCACAAATTTCTTCTTTACCAATTTATTGTTTATAACTGAATCAGGGTACCATTGTACAAATCACAAACACACACAGGACTATTGCCATGGTATACCACTATTATCTTGGTTTCCCAGAGAGAATAGTGACATATTTACAGGGAAGACAAGCACACTCTCAGCATGTTGCTATGTGTGCTATTTTCCCTATCTGCATGTAAGAGCATGTCTACTATCACATATGAATTTTACTTTCCTGTGAGTATATCGACTTAAGTGGCTACCATGATTACTGGATGCCCAGTCTACATACAAAAAACACTTACATATTCCATTTCATATATTATGATGTACAAAATTTCCTACAGGCATATTAATGCCCTTTTCAAAAGCTGAATATTAGGTAGCCTCAACATTTCAGATTCAAAACTGCATATTCGTTCTGATAGGAAGCAACTATGCTGCAACTATTATGAATGCCTCAGTTTCTTCTCATATATTCCCTTTCGGATGCACTGATGTAAGGGTGAAAAAAAAGGAAAAACAGGGATTTGACCTGACGAATTGTGCTTCCTCTGGGAACAGATACATAGGTAAGATTCCCTCATAAGAGAGATGAACAAAATTAGTTTTCAGAAGATGAAGAACGACTCTCCACAAAGCTCCCAGGGGGAAAAACTGTGTAAAAATCAGAAAAGGCCTCTTTAGTTCTTTAACTCAGAAAACATGGAGACTCCTGCAAATTATTTATCAGATTTACATCCTGCCTTTCTCCCATGGCTGGGATGAAAATCTTTTTCTGCTAGAAGAACTACAGTAAAGAGACTAAACTAGTTTTCTAGTTGACCACAGCACTGATACTATTAATATTGTATTTACCAGCCATACTGTGATACTTGTATGAAACATGAACACTGACTACTACTAAGTATTATTAAAAAGACTGCACTGCAGATCTATGACAAGATTTAATTCAAGCTATGAATTATAATCCCAACCGCCCCAATGAATCTTGCAATTGCTACAACTGAAAGATTTGTATTAATATTTTATTAATTACTTCCTTCAGTCTAACTAGATTTAATTCAGTTTTAGAATGGAGAATGAATATAAACTAGCAATACTTTTAAAAATCACCTACACCCAATTTCTGAAAATATTTAACATCCTATAATAGGTTTCAAACTCATAATTAATTAACTGAACTGAGGCATCCACAAAAGTATGTAACTAAAAAAATTAGCCAGTCACTCACAGAAACAAATCTACCTCCAACAATCTAGTCAATTTCAATATTGGAAAACCATGGCACATCCTTGGTAATATCTACTGTGCCACGTTTTTATGCTAGCATACTCACAATATTACTCCTACCTGTAGATTACTACAACACATACATTTTAGTAGCACGTGAATTTAAAGAATTCATATGCTACTACTCAATGAAAATATTTTTTTTAATACCTTACAAATAAAATACACAAATAACTACAAAATAAATCAAATAATGACAAGAACTGGATAACTGATCAAGAAGGATACTGACAAGCTGGAACATATCCAGAGGAGGGCGAGATGTGGAGCAACTTGGGGAGCTAGGTATGTTCAGCCTGACAAAAAGAAGGTTAAGAGGTGACATGATAGCCATGTTTAAATATCTGAAGACATGTCATGTTGAAGATGGAGCAAACTTGTTTTCAGCTGCTTCAGAGATTAGAGCACAGAGCAATGGATTCAAACTACAGGAAAAGAGATTTCACCTAAACATCAGGAAGAACTTCTTGATAGTAAAAGCTGTTTGACAGTGAATATGCTGCTTCAGAGTGTGGTGGAGTCAGCTTTTTTGAAGGTTTTTAAACAAAGGCTAGATGGCCATTTGGTGAGGTTGCTTTGATGGTGTATTCTAGCACACCAGGGGGTTGAATTCGAAGGCCATTATGGTCTCTTCTAATTCTATGATTCTATGAAAACTGTGTAAAACAGCACAGACACTCTCTGTTCTGAGAGTCAAAAGATTCTAGGAAACTCAAACAGGCTTGAATAGGCACAATGTAGGAAGCCACCAACAGGAAAGCCTTTCCATTTCCACCTATTCCACCTGATATAGTAGACACACTCAAGAGGTAGGCCTTGGAAGATGATCTCAGTATACAGGAGGCTCAGGCTGCAGAAGGCAATTCTTCAGATACCTAAAACTGAAGCCATTTTGGGCTTTAAAGGCAGAAACTATTAATCTGTGCTGTACATTGAAACGGATCAGTTGCAAGTGGAATAGTTAAAGCAGTACTGGAAAAATTTATTTCTACTGCGTGCGCCCAGTTTGCAAACTGGCAACTGTAGTCTGAACAAAAACAGCCAAGGAGAAGGAGGAGGAAGAGGAACTTGATAGTTTTCTTTTTTTTAACAGAAAAGTTATTTTTCTTATCCTTTCTCACCAAATCAGAATTAGATACATTTTTAAAAGGTAATAAAACACAGTTAAAAATGAATATATTTTAAATTGTTCATGGGTAGCATAATTTGTTATACCACAGGAAAAAATACAGCAAACCCTTGATTTATCAGTAAAATATTTGTCAATTTAGTTAATTTGAGTTGAAAAAACTGATTAACAAGAATCAATAAACCATAAGAGCTGGCATACAGAATAGAAGACTATACATATTACTATATTTTATGAATTTTAGTGGAGGTGGAATATGCAAAGGACACAGAAAGAATATGGAGTCTTTGTATCACAAGTCATTAGTTTATCTGCTACAGTTGAACTCCTATCCCTGCTTTCTATCACAATAGATTGAAATACCATGTGTTTGTTATTTATGAGATATCTAATTCTTTCCTTTCAATTTTACAAACAAGCCTATAATACAGCACCAGTGCAATGCGCGATGCATTCTGCTTTCAATTTTTCTTTAATATTAAACGCGGTCAAAATCTTTCTATAACAAGGAGAAAGCACTGGATTATACATGTTTAAGACCAGTCCAAGGTCACTCTGTTACCTATACCATTCAGTAGACTTTTGAATCCAACTGCAACACCTTTCATGATGCTACAGTAACTTCCAAGGAACCATTAATCCAAAGTGCCTACCAGTGCACCACAGTCTAACTGTGCCCCTGTAAATGAACTTCTGATAACATAGGTAATTCTGCCATATTTCCATACTTGTGTACAACTGGATCAATCACTCTTGATGTAAAAATAAAGCATTGGTATTTGCTGTCAGAAGGGAGAGCCCTCTAAATTAGTCACTGCTCTAGATTTGTTTCCAGGTGGAAATACTCTGATTGGTGATTTATATAAAAAGTACATAAGGAGAGCTCCTCCGGGAACAGGTAATTACACTCTTGCTTATTCTAAACTAAACTTCTGTGGATTTAAAAATGATGCATACCTCCAAGGCTAATTACTTCTCAGCTAATTACTACGTACACTTCAGCTAAATGTTCTTGAGCCATTACTACAAAGAGAGTAATAGTTTGGATTCAAAGGTGCCCAACTGCCTGTGGAAGATGTGTCCCATGGAAGACTATTTTAGACCTCACTTTAAAGTGCTGTACCAGAATCTGCCTTACGTAATACAATGTGAATTGTTAATGAGCATTCGTAAAACAGTACAAACTGATATTGTCCTTTTGCCTACAATTCTTTCAATGCAACCCAGTGTTTACTGCAGGCACAAAATGCTGTTTGAATTCCATGGCATGAATTTCAGTTCTATCTGTCATATATATGCTATGTATAAATGGACCATAAGGCATTTTCATACACATTTCATTTTTCTCTCTTTAGGAAGGTATATATGTATACTTTTCTATAACCAAATCAGTATAAAAATGCAAACTTAGAAACTGCTCTGTTCATGCAAATGAAGTATCATGAAGTCATTTTAACTATTGTTTTGTTTTTGGAACTTCAGTGATTTCATGTAGCAACATCAAATAAAGTTTCTACTGGCTTTGAGAATGTTCTGCTTATGGTATAGGTTATACTAAGCTAAGAGAAGTAATATGGCTTTCTCTGGCAATACTAAACATTCAGGAACTATAATGAAACAGTTTCTCACTTCAAGTTCTATCTATAAAGCACCATACATGTAGGATAAGGAATCTCAAAATTAATTACAAACTAATAAGCAACCCTAAAAGCAGTCAATACCTTAAGAACAAACCACTTACCTGGACTTAATTCAACAAGATAAGGTAGTTTCTCTGGAGGAAGAGAAGAGCCATAACTAGACCCGTCAACTCTTTCCTTCCCCTTTAATGGCTTTCCATCAACTTGTTTCTTCAACTTCTTTGGGACATAATCAGGTGGCCGCCTTTTTAACTGAAAGACTAGTACTCCTAAAGTAGAGAAGCACAAATAGAGAACTTGAGTTCAGTCCTGAATGTATGTATATTTTATAATCATATTAAATAGAAAATAACGGAATATACTGAAGAGTCCATGCTCTATTAAGTAGCAGTTATCTACGTTATGATTAAATTTAGTTTAGAATTAAAAAAGATGTTTAAGTCAACAGAATTTCACCTCTTCATGATCCAGTGTTCTTGGTGTAAAAAAGATACAGTAAGTAATTTCAGTATTTTAATTTAAAATGTATATCCTTCTAATGTATTCTATAAGATTTCTCAAGGCAGCTGAGATGACCACAACCATAACTAAAAATTGCCCAATTTATGTCTATTTTAAATTGAACTAACAAACACTGAGTAATCTATTTGACCTTCATTTCCTTAGATTTTATTTAATCCTCAGGGCTCAGTCAGAATAAAACATAGCATCATTTTTGTCCTCATGTGAACCCTGCAAAATAAGTTAAAATGACACACAGTCACTAGTCCAAAGCCACTTGAGTGGGGACTGAAGATAAAATACTTTCAGTATATAGTGGGATGAGCTAGTTACAAGAAATGTAAAATCATTTTTCCCTATTTTAAGCAGTTTTATATTTAAAAAAACACTGGCCACATTCAGATAGCATGCTCAATTACTGGATGCTGCTACCCACATGTATCTTGGAACAGCCTCGGATTCACAATTTATCCTTCCCTTATGCACAACAACTTCCTGTGGCTCCACACTAGATTCCAACTGCAATATGCAAAAATCACATAAACTATAATCTAATCATTTGAAGAGGATCAAGTGACAGAAATACCATGTGCAAGGGGAAGCTAGATTGCATAGGTATGACTCATACCTATATGTGTCTAAACATGGCCACTGTGTTGTATAAAATATTCTGAACAGCTGAAATTACCTTTGTCACTTGGCCATTCCCTGAATATCTGAAGTGGGCACTCATCATCATCAAGAATAGATTCTTTAGCACCTTTATCATCCGAATGCTGAGCACCAGGAGGAAGCATTACCTACAGGAAAGACAAATTGTAAGCTATCTAAAAATATATATTCAAAATGCCACATCATCCTCTATCCCATTGCTCTTATAGACTAAGTCAAAGACAGGCCCACAAATCTAGCAGCACCAAATTATGGTTCAGTTTCAAATCTGTGACAGATATTACAATGTTAGAAGTGGAAAAACTGAAATAACATAGCTGAAACTTCATAGTTATATCTCTTATAATTTTAACTTTTCCCTTGCATTTGAACAGTTATCATTTAAAAAAGATAAAGATTCCAAACATTTTCATTTTTCATAAATGCTTTCTTCCATTGCCTCTTTAGGCAAGGTATTAAATCAAGGTAGGTATAAACTTAACAACTAACAATGTCTGAGAGCATAAAACTGTATCATACTACAGGTTGAGTATCCCTTATCCAAATGCCTGGGACCAGAAATATCCTGTATTTCAGATTTTGCAACAGAATACAAGTACCTGTATATAAAATGGTGCAGGACAGCAGTAGGAGTGGTGGTAAACCCTGGCCACCAGACACACATTCTTTAGACTTCCCTGCCTCCAGAGAGAAGAGAGGGGCAGGAGGGAGGGAGATGGTATGGCTAAGTTTGCAGCAAAACTATGCAGATGTGGTAGCCATGGTGGCCGCTAATCCACTTGCCACCCCACAGCTGAAAACAGGTCTAGAATGGGATGTAGCTGCTGGTGACTATCTCTAGTCTTGACCTGCAGAAGGGCTCCACACCAGAAGAACAGCCCCACTCTCCTCTCCACCCTGCTTCCACTATAGGAGTCATGATCCCAGTCAGTCTTTCCGACCCAAGACTTCTGTGGATGTGAACACAGTAATCACAGCCAATTCTGACAGGGCTGCCAGCTGCCCATTTCTTCCTTTGACGCAGCAGCTGCTGCACTCCATTCAGCTGGAGAGATGTGAGGATCTGTGAAATAACAGGAGGTGTGGACTCCCACCATTGGACAGATTCTCACATCTCTCTCCAGCTGTGTCTGTCTCCAGCCCTGCAAATACAATGCATGTACACACCTGTTGTAGGTCTAAAGTTTCAGATTTTGGAGTGTGTCAGATTTTGGATAATGGACACTCAACCTATCCAACAAAGAATACAACCACACTATACAATCCTCTAGATCTCAAGAGCCTGAAGGATCAGTTCACCACTCTATCATGTTAAGCTAGATCATAAATTACAAATCAAATGAGCAGGAACTTCTCTGACCACAATTCAGCAAATGTCTTACTCCCCTTAAATAGACGATACCTTGATGGCAAATAGTGTCTCTTCACCCAGCAATCCTACACAAAAGTTGTATCAAAACTAAACAATAAAATTCAACATGCTGCAATTTCTTGAATCATTTGTAGTCTTAACAGTTTACACATATTTTGCCTTTTATATGCTTATATTGTTTATTGGGGCTAATTTGAGAAAGCCAAATATTATTGTGTCAACATTTGTATTGGTTCACAAATCACTATACAAATATCTTTTTAATAATAATTGATTGAATGAAGCACTGGTTTAAAAAGTATTAGATCACACTGAAAGATTTTAAAAGCTAAACTAGGTGAAGAAATATTTCATTTCAGTGACCATCATTACATTTAACAAAAAGATTACCTTGTTAACCAAATAAATCCTCCAACAACTGAGGTTTCTGAAAGCTAACTACTTTGGAACTATTTTCTTTAATGTATTTACTCACTCGAGCAATGCAGTAATCCTTAGGATTTTCCTTTTCCAGACCATACTTCTCCAGTGCTTCAATAACTGCAAAATCTGCAGTATCTGTGGTAGACAGCAGGATTGTCTTGTACGGTATATTTGGCTTCAAACTGTCTGCATAAATCCTCAGTGTTCCACCTAGAACACACGTATTTTTAACATTATAAATGTTTAGGTCTATACATTACAAATTATTAGGTCTATACATCCTGAGGAACTTACTTTCACAAATGCCACCCAGCAAAGCATGCACTGAGGGTTTTTTTTAACTACATCCTATCTCTTCCTCAATACTGGGATCCAAGATATTTCACAGCATGAATAACAAAATGGATACAACTATAACCACAGTAAGTTGCGATGCTAAAACACAAATAGATCCCATGGAAACAGCAACTAAATTTAGAATAACTTAAAAAAAACCTGAGTTGAGAATAGACCATCCCCAGTTAAAAACCGTTTCCCCAGTGAGCAGACAATTGCCAAACATCTGTCCAAATGAGAAAGGTATTTGCCTGCCACATACAAAAAATTAGGAGTATTATATTCCAAGCTGATTAATTCTGCAATGCACTTACTGTATGTTTATTAATACTCTTTTAGCACAACTGTACACCCACAATACTCCAGACACGAAACTAGCTTCCCAAACAGATAATTTTAAGAAATTCACAAACTCTCTGTAGTAGACCATCCTTTCCAAGTCAAGTTTGTTTGCATCTGTTTTGTATCAATAACAAAAGATGTATGCAGACCTCTAATTAACACAAATTGCTAAATACAACTGTCATAATCCTGCTGGAAAACTATCCTAGTGCAAATATAGTTGCACATGCTGTTGCATTTTAATGTAAGTTACATAAATACATCTCCTACTGTGGTTAAAAAGATACATACACACAGCCCTTTCTCACATTTGACATGTGAGAAGCTACTTGACTATTATACCAAGGGTGAGCTCAAGGGCTTGGTGTTTGTTGCATAACTGATTGTGTCATGTAAAACCTTAGCTTTGTTAAGCTTTAAGATCTGCAAGGCTCTAATGAAGTAAAGACAAATTTTTAATATTGCTAAAATTGGGAATAAAAACACACAAGTACAATCAAGATGGGCAGTTGTGCTTGCAAAGAGGATTTTGTGAGGGAAAAACTCTGAATATCAATAACACACCCTCTTTTTTAAGTTAATGTACAGTAGCTTAATAAAATACAGGAAAATATTCTACTTGGTTAATACTTAAAAGCAGAAATAGTCATGCAATTCTATTTAGCAAGTCAACTGAAACAATTTTTTTTTATTGATGTAGCCCCAAGTCAGCAAATGTTATCTGCAAGACACTTAAGTTAACACAATCTTTGTAAATGTTTAGCTTTTTGTCTGTTCCATACCCCCTCTGAAAGAAGAGGGGACCTAGACTGTAGGAATAGGTCTTGGACCACAGCTTTACACTTGTTCCCTGAAGTGCTATTTGCTACATTTCACTTGATGCTTCCAAAGACTACCCATCATGTATACTGTATATTCATTCAAAATTTCGAGTGACACTCTATATATCTGATGATATAAGGTACAGTCTACAGAAGCTTGTGTTTTTTTGTTTTTTTAAATCCTTTGCTTGAAGATGCTATAGACCATACTATTGTTTTTCTTGTTAACAGAACAGCTATTAACTTCGCCAGCCCTTTGAAGACCTATTTAGGAGAGTCTTTGAAAAAGAGAGGGTTGGGTCTGTTTTGGATTGGTTTTTCTTTTTCTTTTTTTAAACAGGCAATGGACCTGGTATTTTCACTGGCTGGTTACTGCAACTTTGATGCTGTGATTTATCATAATTTGTGTTCCATAATAAAAATGAGGTGCACTTTTTTAAAAAAAATGGGATACATGTGTTAGATCTTTGGGATATAAGACCTCATGTTGTTGGGACAAACCAAGAATGTTTATCTGTGTCTCTGTTGTTAGAACAACACTCCAGGAGAAAGGCAGTCTACAAATATAATTAAGGAAGAAAGAAACTAAGTAAGTAAGTTGTGTCATTTAGGAGGACACTGGTTAAACTTATCCTATAATGAAACAGATATATCGGGATTTGTATTGCAAAGGCAGTACCCTGAATTGTGCCTAGTACGTCAAACGGAAACCAGGGCAGTCTTTAAAGCATCTACAAATTTCACCCATCCAATTAATTTTCTTCACTTTAGACTAAAATACTACCAGAATCCGGCCTGCCATCAGAACTCCGGAATTCTTGCATTCTCTTCTCTAATTTTTGCTGTCTTCGTCGTTTCATTACCACTTCTGGATTGGATATTGTGCGAGTGAAACTGGTCTCAGGCATATCTTTGTATACCTCTGCTGCAAGACGAGAATTCTCACTGCCAAAAGTAATTTAAAGAATAACCATATTTTGATGCATACAAAGGTACATTACCTACTTTTATTTATGATGAGTGCTGTTCCACTCCGTTATTAAATAATTCTTTTCAACACTTTTCTCAAAATAAAGTGTGTGCTCTCTCCTATACCACCAGCTCCTACAATTATATGCCCTGTTCTTTAAACAACTACAAAGTAAATGTCAGGTGTAACTGAATCAACCAATGAAATTAGATGAACAGAGATATATTAAGGAAGGTTCTACAAGATGCACTTTTAACAACTTCTTCAGTATTGTAACAATCAGAAGTACTTGAAATTTTGTGAGAAGTTTTTTAAAAAATTATTGTCTGAATAAAAAAATAACTTTCATCTTTAAGCAACTCATCAAAATATTTTTCAATTAAGAAACCAAAAAAAGTATTTTATTGTAATAAAACACTATCAAACAGTAATATCCATGAGTAGAAAAAAGAGCCTCCTGATATGTTGCATAGGAAGGCTTAAGAGTAACACAGCTTCTGCTCTATCCACACAACTAGTGCTGACATGAAGTAGGCTGAGGAGAAAAACAGGGTCAAGCTGCAATCCGCAAAGAATCAGTCAAAAAGGTAAAGTATCACTTTATCCTTATGTCTAGTAAAATAAGGACATTAAAGAGTAGCAACTCTCAAGCAATGAGGCCCTGTTTGAAAAAAGGTCATGAAGCAATCTACATATCGGATGCAAGACAACAAATCTTGCACGTTCCCCTTTCATTTGTCTTTTTTACCCATATTGTAAAGTTTGTTCAAACAGAAAGATAAAATTTATTTTAAAACTTTTGTAACATCCATATTATTACGTTAAACAATCGGTCTTCCATTTCCACAGATTCTGTATTCACGGATTTAAGCAACCATGGCTTGAAAATATCCCCCCCGCAAAAAAAAAAGTCCAAAATGCAAAGTTTGATTTTGCCATTTTTATATAAAGGAACATCCTTTTACCACACCACTGCACATAATGGGACTTGAGCATCCATGAATTCTGGTGTCCATGGGGGGGGGCTGGAACCAAGCCCTAGCAGATACCAATGGTCCACTGGACTATAAATTTCTCCACATCAATATACATAACATACAAGAGGTTGGTTGGTTCCTGAGAAGAACAGAAACAGATCACTTCATACTCCCTTTTCAATGTAACAGCCAAATGCTTCCCCTGAAAGTATGCTCTGAGAGGTTGCGTAATTCCCTGGAATGGTATGGGATGAAAACAGGGCTGCAGCAGGAGGGCGGAGTGGAGAAATTTGAGTTGCAGTCTTTTTACACGAGTGTAATTATCTCACATTATGTAAATTATGTGACAAGAACACCCCTAAAGTAAAAAAAGCTTAATCTCGTATTTTGGGAGATTTATCACTCCATGTACAAATTGCAGATTAGCTATCTTGCTATCCAGTAAATTTAGACTTACATATCATCTCCATGAAATGGTCCATCACTGTCTAAAGCCGGACGCAATGCTTCTTTTTCTCGCCTCTTTTTTTCTTTCTTTTCCTTCTTTGATAGAGTTCTCTTGAAGTTCTGGATCACTCCCTCTTTCTCTTGTTTTTCAGGCCCGTTGCTCTGAGCCTTCTGAAATAAGCCATATTTAATATCACAGTTTACTGCAACTTTAATCATGTTAGCTTCCACATTAAACAGATCTTGTCTGAAACCAAAGCATTTTAAAAAAAAATGTAACCTGAGATTCAGTAAACATTCAACTCCTCTGAACTGCTTTAGGAAGAAATAAATGAAGCATTTCAACTTAACATTTTGCCCAGGCTAAATCAGATCTAACAGCTGCACAAAAATATAACGAATCCCAACCAATGTTGCACATGTACTGACCCAAATTTTAGAGTTTTCTTTTTTTCAAGTCTTAGAGTTTTAGTTTAGTTTAAGTTTAGTTTAGGGATGCTGGACACAAACACGAGTAGCACCTTACACAGATAAGAAGTGTGGAACTCAAAAGGCTGTTTCTGCATGCGGTCTTTATATTAGCACATCTGCTGAGAGAGGAGGAACAGACCAGAAATGCCAAAAATCTCTGTTTGGTCCATATTTTTATTCTACTCCCTCACTATATAGGAACTAGATGATTTGAGTAACATACGAAAAGGACAACGTGGACCTAATATAAACATCAGGTCAACATCATTTCACATTTAAAAGAGAATGAAAAACACTCTGAGATGCTTTTTTTTATTGAGTTTACATTCCCATATTCAGACAGTGTATAAAAAAACACTTTTCAAATAGCAATCTGGGCGTGCTGTTTTATGTAAGATGGAGCTGCCTATGAACAAGGACAAAAAAAATATTCTAAAAAGTCCTGAGATGGCACCTTACTTTCTTCCTGGATTTGCTTTGTAGGATGCAAGACTAATATGAGAAAGAAAAAAGCATGCACATGAGTGTTCACATAGTTTTCTCATGCTCATAAATAGCACATGAAATCTGATGCTACTAACTGTTCTCTGTAAGTATCTGGAATAATTCAACTGATTATCAACCCCACAAGGTATTAACTGAAAGCTCACCAGGAGCAAGAAATAGTTAAAACTGTTTAACTTAATTTGGTGACCATTAGAAATTTTCCAAATTCCAACAATTAAAGCAAATGGAGCAACTAGTTTAATTCTATTTTAATAGAATATAGTTTAATTTAAAATTTTAATTCTGTTTTAATGTTGACTCTGTATACAACTAGGGCAGACCCATACTCCACTTCCTGCCCAGGACTACAGTTACAACAAAGCAGATCAAACTGTCTAATGAAACACACCTTGGCTTAAAGAATACACCGGGAAAGCGTTATATGCAGAATTGCCATATGTATCCACAATTTTTTTATACATATATAGAGAGAGGCAATTATGAAAATTCTAATTCACTTAAAAAAATACTAAAAGATATATCCATCTTTTTACCTTTGGAGGAAGTGCATCATTTTCATTCTTAAGTACAAATCTTCCCTCTCGATCATCTTTGTTCCAATTTAATTGTACAACTAAAGGTTTCTCATCTATGTCTAATCTTCTTTCTTCTTCAAAATAAGAAAGGAAAATAGGCATAAGTAATAGTTACTGACATTTCACAACCACTGCAGTGTATTTTCAACTGTTAACTACACAGAAGTAAAAAAATAGCCTAACATTCACATTCATGATACTGTTCTTCTGCCACAGTGGAAAACGACATGAGATCTTTTTCAGTTTATCACAGTTGAACGTGTATTCCTGGCAACTGTGGGTCAGCAAACAAGACACAGTACCCAGGTTTTATCAAATTAAATATCAATATGGCATGCATGCCACCCACATGCTTGGATCCAAAGCCTCCATTATTCTCTAACTCATCTGAAGTTTTATACCTTTATATTTAAGAAGTAAGACTATCTGAAGACCTTTGGGATAAAAAAAAAACATAAAATGTTATCTAAAAGTATTGTTTCCTCCAACAATAGCTGTCCAAGGATCAAGTATGCACTTCTAGTGGCTATAACACTCTATAGAAAGGTTCCTGATAAGTGAGAGGAGAGCCTGTATGCAGCCCTAATATTTGTCAAAATTTTTTACCACCACTGTGAGAGGTGATATGCTCAGACATTAATAATATCAAAGCCAGTTCTGGAAAGCCACAGGGTATTTTTCTTTTAGTCATTCCTTTGTTAAAAAGTAATCCAGCAAGAGACTGTATCAGTTACAAAGAAAACATAGTAAAATTCACATTTAAGAATCAAAAATATATAAAAGAAATTTAAACATTTCAGTCAATATGCTACTGTTAACACATGCACGTCCATCAAGTTTATCATCACCTCTATATAGCAATATGAAGCCCCTTTTCAAAAAAAAAGAAAAGAAATCATTAACTTTTTAATGAATGTTGAATAAAATATTAAGAGATAGTATTAATATATTTACTTCCTCTATATTTCTTTTTCACATTACACAGCATGTTGACTTTTATGTAAGACTACATGCAGCAGCCTTTCAAACCTTTTTACCCTAGAGAAACCCTCAGGCCTCAAGGAACCCTTGCATAAAAGCTATTATAGTCACAGCTCCAAAAAGCTATGAGTGTGTGTTTTCTATGACAACCTCTCATAAACCCTAGTAACGTCTCGCAAAACCTGAAGGTTCCAGGGGACCCTGGCTGAGAAACCCTGGTGTACAATATCTCACATCACTACAATAACTAGTCCTGGTTTTCTTCTTCAGTTCATTTTATGAGAATTAGTCTTTAAAGGTTATATATGCTTGGTACTAAGGAGGACTAGTGCAAAATAATATGGGTTTTGTTTTTTGCTTTATTTAAGTTGATGGACTATGTTTCCACTGATTTGTTTGTTTGTTTACCTGCTCTTCATATAAACTGGCAAAACCAATGAGATTCTTTATAGTCCAGATGCTTCCTGCAGCAATGCTACTCAAAGTGATGGTCCATGGACCAACCCTGGCGCACAAGCCATCTGCTGCTGGTCCCTGGAGAATTGTTAGGAAAGAACGAAACAACTGTGGCTAATGCCATATACATGGTACCAGTCCCTGATATTCTGGGGGACAAATGTCAGTCTTCCACATTATACAGTTTAAAAACCACTGCCTCACTGTTCAGGAGCTTATAGCTCCATTTGTGACAAAAAAGAAAATATAAAACTTTAAATATGATTTGTAATATTTTTCTGAATAAACTATACTTTCAATGCTAAACCAAGTTATACATAATGCTCTAAAATACAAAGTGACTTTCAGTCTTTAAAGGTTGTTAATATTGCATTTTTCCCCCATTTATTTCTGAAAATTTCCATTTTTCCTAAGGGAAAAAACAGTTTTCCTCCATAGCTTCAAAATTTCCAGAAATGCTACAATTCTACCTCTGCCTCATCTAGATTCCATTTCTGTTTGCTCAGTCTTACTCAGTCCACAACTTCACTAAGGCAGAAACTAGTACACACTGAAAATTCACATTTTTAACTTAAATAAAAAATGAAACAAAGCTGAATGCCATCAGCACTGTGATCACACTTCTTTCCAGATTTCCAGACTATTTCATTTAAAAGCTTGAATAATAAAAAGTACTAGTGACAGGATACAACAACAAGGCACCATCACCAGGAGTACAACTTAAATGGTTAAACAATAATCAGATAATATCAATCAGTGGAAAAGACGGCTGAAATCTGCCATTAACGCGTAGAGATTCTTATTAATGTACAGAGATTGTCCAAGCTGGCAGGAAACATACTAATCGAGATTTCTGTAGTCCCTTCTTATTCCAAAACATGGCCACCCTTATACAATGGAGAGAAACCAACCTTAATATATAGGACATTAATGATATAAAAAAAAAAACCTTACTGAATTTTTTGTATTTGCTTATTGTGCTGCAGGAAAATCTGACTGGGGAAAAGTCTGACTGGCATGCTCCCTATAGGCAACAGGTTGGTCACTATGTGAACTGCATACTGGACTAGATGTGCCTTTGGTCTAATCCAGTATGGCTCTTCTTATATTCTAATGTAATAAGGGACAAACAGGTGCTGAAATGAGACAATGAAGAAGAAACCTTTAGTCTAAGTGCCAATATTTTTTTTTCTGTTGTTATAAAAAAAAGAGGCTCTCATGCTGGGATATAAAAAAAAAAGCCTCGATGGGATGTCTGGGTATTTTTGTAATTGACGGAATACATTTTTCAACACTCTGCCAAAGTTCTGTTTCTATGGAAGCAAAAGCAACTAACTCATTGTGTTTTGTGAACGCGCTTCTTGAAGATCAAGCAATAGCCTGTCAGATTTCAGAAATCAGTACATAGGTTAATAATGATTCTGAAATTATTGCTGCTGTGATAGAATGAGTGATGACGTTAACATACTATGTATGTTATCATTTGGCCCTTTCCACACTACAGCCCTGAAACACCCAGAGAATAAGGAAAAAGATATTGTCAGTCCTCTTCCTATGAGGCTGCAATGGAGTTTCATAATTCCTAGCAAAAATAAAATATCAGGCAAACCTCTCCCACACCCGTTTATTCTAGGTGAAAAAATCTTGATGCCCGCAGCTTCTCATTACAATCAATTCCAACAGCAACTTAAGTACCACCACAAGGAACTATTTCTTCCCACATGCCATTAGGAGACAGGCCCTCTCCCCAAATATTATATATCAATATTCTTAGATGGACAGAGGAACAATCCACAATCACACAAGTTGTGAATTGCTCCTCTGCATCTTAGATAATGTCAATACTTTGAACAAATTAAAAGAAATCCAGCAACTTAAGAGGAAGAGAAATACTTCATAAATGTTGAATAAAATGTTTTAAAATAATTTACATTGGGTATATCCTTTGAATATATGTAAATATTTACATATTACAACCAATTAAAAAAAAGGGAATGGGAGGAAAATACTTCTATAAAGAATCATGTACCACACTTGTTCAATATACTATTGTTTTTAAAACCATAACTAGTTATTAAATTTATAGACATACATATTTTTGAGCTTAGTACAAATGATCCTTCTGCTTCTGCATGATAATGTTGAGGTCTATATCCTATTTTTGAATTCAAATGTGTTCTTCCTTTGCATTTACCACAAACTTGATAATTCTATTTTCTACTTTCATTTTAATTTTCTCCAATATAACAACTGGCAGAAGAAGAATAAAAATACTTTACAGTTTATAGAACTGGATAAAGTTATAGTCAAATTAGCTTTTACTTCATAAATATATTTGACTGTATTATTCTGTGTGCTACTTTTCTAAGCAATATACAATTCATTTCATGTTCTAAATATTAAATAACAAGTTTTATATGTAGTTGTACATTTGTTTCCTAAATCTTTTCTCCTAAATTCACAGAATACCACCATATCCAGAACTGGAAATAGAAACTGTCTTGACAGACAACTATTACCTCTGTTGTTTCTTAGTTCTTTCTGAAAATTACAATAAAACAACGTCATTAAAAAGTTCCTCCACAGCTTTAAGTTTGTGGTATATGACCTTTGACCTTACCACAAGCTTTTACAGACATGTATGTTCATTTAACCACTATCTCCTCTAGAAATAAGTATCTCATTAATTAAAATTTGTTATATTGCACTGAACTCTCCAACATTACCTTGGGAAGTTCTCTCTCTCTTACAGTTCCCTTGTCAATTTCTAGTTAGTACTGCTAATCTTGCTTCTCTCTCTCTCTCTCTCTCTTTTTATTTTGTTTCTTTTCTATGGTTAATTCCAGTTTCTTCTGTACGCTAACATTCTGAGAACTGGCTGTGTGAATACTTACATTCCTAGCTTCTACTACACTCTTCCATCTAAATAAACATATTTAGGATGGCAAGATAACGGTAACTTTCCTGTTAAAATAACTTGGTACATCTTCTAGTTTAACCTTGTATTTTCATCTTTCTTTCCCTTTTCAGCTAGTTCTGACATCTGATATCTTGAGTTGAATTTGCTGAAGTCTTTTTTGTTTCTATCTACATTTTGTTTTTTACCCATAGAAGTTTTAATTCTTACCCCTGAGCTGCATTCACTTAAATTTATAAATATTTTTCTAAATATTTTTCCAGTGTTATATCAGAGGCCTGTTTCTCAACAGACAGTTTTAAGCAACTAGCATACCTAAGCTTTCTGCTTCCATTTCATATCATACTTACAGATATGGAGTATTTTCTTCTCCATTTCTAGATGTCACTCAATGAGGAAATTAAAAACTAATAATAGAAGTTCTAGCAAATGCACCAAGTGAAATACTTCAAACTTTTTTCAGTTAGGATCTCCATACACTGAGAGGCAAAAGGATTTGAGAAAACACATAACTTCTGACAAGACTGCTTAATTTCAAAGCCCAGTTTCACCTCTGTCAAATTTCACCACTTTGGGAGAAAAGGCTTTCAGCAAGGCCTTATTTGCATAAGATATTAGACATGAAGCTCACCGGGAAGAGAAGCTCTCCCAGAATATGCTAGTCCTACATTATTCTCTATCTAAGGTACTTCAAGACTTTTACAGGAACTAATGGCATCCTAAATAGGATCTAGAAGTAAATTGGAGCTGAAAGAAAACTGGTAGACCAGTTCTTCTGCTTCTGCTTCCATCAGGATATGAGCTGCCATGTTCTAAGTCAGATAAAACTTCCAGTTAATTATCTAGGGCAATGTCATTAATCAGTACATTAGTACATTAAGATTCAAGTAATCATTAATATCTGGACTGATGGATACCATCAGCTAATTTTACAGCAGCAAAATGGGCAAGTTTCTTAAAGAAAGCCTCCTCAGAAGGTATCTGTTGGAAATTTTTATACCTGAACTTGTAAACTCACAGTTTTACATTTTGTTCTGATTTTGTGAATTTGTTGTGACTTTTCTATGTTCTTATTTTTTCCATTTATGAATGTACAGCATGTCTCTTCTGGTCAACAAATAGTTTTGTAAATAAAGGTAACAATCACAGTTACCACTGTATACTCTCTGAAGTCAGTTTTTTTCTCCCCTATTTCTCTTAAGCAAAAAGTCCTAAAGAGAATACACTAACCTCCACTGACGTGAACTTCATAAAGTGAGTATTTAGGGGATGATAGCATTCGCATATCTGGCCGAAATTTCTCTGCAAGTGTTTCTATCACATCTTGAGTTGTGGCAGTACTAGACACTCGGATACACTTTGTTGCAAAATTTCCAGCTGCTTTGTCTTGAAAATAAAATCTCATAACGCCATGGAATTCCAGGTCCTGTAATGAAATAAAAGGAAATGAGTAAAACTTTGCCCATTTTTTTCATGTAGGTATTTATTTACACATTTTGCAACAGTTTGCCCCATCAACACACCAGATTTTTCTCAAATATTCAACTCAAACTACCAGCATCTCATATACATCAGGCAGATTCCTTCATTCTCCCTTTCTCACAAGCAAGCAAATAAACTAAGAAGCATTCTGTCAACTACAGTTTGGCATTTATCCCAACTAAAAAATTATGAATTATGGCTTTGAAAAAAGCCACAATGTAAAGCCATTCTTTCAAGTTTTTTTTAAATATAGTGACAGAGGAACTTTCTTGGGGACATATATACTTGGTCTACTTAATACAGTTGGTTCTGTATTATATTCCAGGTGTACCCATTCCTCCAAACATGTGTAAAATGATCCTCCATGTTATAAGATGGAACAGCTTAGTGTTCCAGACATACCAAGACTTTCACACACACTACAATCTAAAGAAGACTTAAACAGCAGTCTGACCAGTTCGCTCATGCCACTGGAGAAGTTAGACAAGAGTATTATGTTTACTATAACTTGCAAGATTGACAAATTTTTTGCTTAACACCTTATGAACACTGTATATGAAGAAAGAAAAGAATGTCTTCTGAGAGACTTCTTCAGGTAAGTAAACAAATTAGCCATAATTCTTCTGAATTTTGTTGCTGATCTAAAAAGACAGAACCAGATCTGTGACTTTGGAAAAACTGCTGACTCATTGCAAGATTCTGAATTGTCTTAAGGACTGCATAGCCACAAAATGAATGGCAATTTGCTAAAGACTGAAAATCTTAAAACAGAAGTATTTCAAGCTATAGAAGTCACAAATCTGAGATTATATTTCTCAGAAAAACATTGATGAATTTGTTGACCGTTTTTTTTAAAAAAAAATCTAGTAAGTCATAGGAGAAAAGATGCTTCCCAAAGCCTAAGTTTCAATTACACGGAAGAGCAAGCTAAGGAGGACAGAAAATCTGTATATGTAGATGAGCATTCTTACATTCCTTCCTCTCTTTCCACCGAAGGGAAAAATAGAAGAGAGAAACTATCTAATTCCCGCCCACATTTCTGAGGGGAGGAAGCCAAAGTAGCAGAGATCTGGGCTGCATTCTGCTTCGGATCTATAAACCTGTCCCACAACCATTTTGTCAGAGAAGAGGAGTAGCAACACAGAAGGAGACACTGCTGATCTCTTATCTTGCTTCAGAGTACAGCAAGAAGATAAATCACTATCCTACTTTTTCTAAGGAAAAACAGAAGAACGTATGATGGACAACAGAATCACAACACATTATTCTTCTTTTATTTCATTCCCTCTTTTCTCTTTCACATACATCAAGGGGAAAGAAAAGAAGAACAGGTTGCTTCCCTGTAACTGTGGTTCTTCGAGAAGTCATCTGTGAACTCACACAAATGGGCTTCACACCTGCGCAGAAACAGCATTCGGAACCTTCTAGAGCCTACCATTGGCATTTTGGTGGTTGACCCATCCCTCATCCTTTCATGGTATATAAGCCCCCACCTTGTGTAACGGTCAGTTCCATTGCTGCACGTGTGGCAGCAACAGAACCATCGCCCAGCAGGAGAGATGAGGGGAGGAGAAAAGGGTTGTGTGAATTCACAGATGACCACTCGAAGAACCACAGTTACAGGTAAGCAACCTATTCTTCTTCTTCGTGGTCTCTGTGACTCACACAAATGGGAGACTAGCAAGCTGATCAAAAAGGATGGAGGGTATGTCATGCTGCTGGACAACACTCATGTCAACTTCGGGCTCCCTCCTTTCCTTCTGATTTCCTTATCTCTCTCTTTTTTTTTCTTTCTTTCATCAACACCAAGATGTAAGATAATAAATAACATTTATTGACAAAAACAGACAATATCGTATCATTCATCCCACAGAGGAAAACAGTACAGCTCTCCCAAACATGCATCATTCTTAGAATGGTTGTCAACTCTATAACGATTGATAAATGTATGAGGTTGAGACCAGGTAGCTGCTTTGCACACCTCATAAAGAAATACCCCATGCAAAAAGGGCGCAAAAGCTGCCACAGATCTTGTAGAATGAGCTCAAACAGAGTCAGGGAGTTTCTTTTTTGCCAGCTCATAAGACAACTTAATGGTGGAAACCACTCATTTAGAGAGCCTTTGAGGCAATACTGAATTACCCTGTTTAGATACTGAATAACAAACAAACAATTTATTTGACTTTCTAATTGAAGAAGTGCATTGAAAATAAAACACCAATGCCCTTCTAACATCTAAACAGTGCAGAGTTTTCTCCATATCTGAACCTCGATTCTTCATGAAAGCTGGTAACATTGTATCTTGGTTCAGATGGAAACATGACACCGGTTTCAGCAAGAACGTTATGTCTGGTCTTAACACCACCTTATCTTTGTGGAATCT